>OX578141.1:3517217-4117217 GCA_951213105.1 Amaurobius ferox
AGAGTTTCGTTTCATGTTATTATGTTGACCCCATCCCCGCCACTTTACACTTTCATTCATTATATGTTGTTGTTTTTGAGACCCAGACCGTCCGGCCTATCATTTATTATATGTAAAGTAACTTGCATTAGAAAATCATGCAGTTTCGTTTTATGTTATTATGTTGACCCCATTCCCGCCACTTCACACTTTCAATTATTATGAGTAAAATAACTTACATTAGAAAATCACGGAGTTTCGTTTTATGTTATAATGTTGACACAATTCCGCCACTTCACATTTTCATTTATTATATGTAAAATAATTTGCATTAGAAAATCACGGAGTTTCGTTTCATGTTATTATGTTGACCCCATCCCCACTACTTCACAATATCCTTTATTATATGTAAAATAACTTTCATTATAAAATCACAGAGTTTCGTTTTATGTTATTATGTTGACCCCATCCCCGTTAAGTCATACTTTCATTTATTTTATGTAAAATAATTTGTTTTAGAAAATCACGGAATTTTGCTTTATGTTATTATGTTGACGCGTTCCCCGCCACTTAACAATTTCATTTATCATATGTTGTTGTTTTTGAGAACAGTAAAATAACTTACATTAGAAAATCACGGAATTTCGTTTTATGCTATTATGTTGACACCATTCGCCACTTCACATTTTCATTTATTATATGTAAAATAATTTGCATTAGAAAATCACGGAGTTTCTTTTTATATTATTATGTTGACCCCATCCCCGTTAAGTCATACTTTCATTTATTTTATGTAAAATAATTTGTTTTACAAAATCACGGAGGTTTGTTTTATGTTATTATGTTGACCCCATCCCCACCACTTCACACTTTCATTTATTATGAGTAAAATAACTTACATTAGAAAATCACGGAGTTCCGTTTTATGTTATTATGTTGACACCATTCCCGCCACTTTACGCTTTTATTTATTATATGTTGTTGTTTTTGAGACCCAGACCGTCCGGTCTATCATTTATTATATGTAAAATAACTTACATTAGAAAATCACGGAGTTTCGTTTTATGTTATTATGTTGACATCATTCCGATACTTCACATTTTCATTTATTATATGTAAAATAATTTGTATTAGAAAATCACGGTGTTTCGTTTTATGTTATTTTGTTGACCGCATCCCCGCCACTTCATACTTTCATTTTTTATGTAAAATAACTTGCATTAGAAAATCACGGAGTTTCGTTTTATGTTATTATGTTGACCCCATCCCCCCCACTTCACACTTTCATTTATTATGAGTAAAATAACTTACATTAGAAAATTACGTAGTTTCGTTTTATGTTATTATGTTGACCCCATCCCTGCCACTTCACACTTTCATTTATTATATGTAAAATAACTTTCATTAGAAAATCACAGAGTTTCGTTTTATGTTATTATGTTGACCCCATCCCCGTTAAGTCATACTTTCATTTATTTTATGTAAAATAATTTGTTTTAGAAAATCACGGAATTTTTGTTTTATGTTATTATGTTGACCCCATCCCCACCACTTCACACTTTCATTTATTATGAGTAAAATAACTTACATTAGAAAATCACGGAGTTTCGTTTTATGTTATTATGTTGTCACCATTCCCGCCACTTCACACTTTCATTAATTATATTAAAATAACTTGCATTAGAAAATTACGTAGTTTCGTTTTATGTTATTATGTTGACCCCATCCCTGCCACTTCACACTTTCATTTATTATATGTAAAATAACATGTATTAAAAAATCACGGAGTTTCGTTTTATGTTATTATGTTGACCCCATCCCTGCCACTTCACACTTTCATTTATTATATGTAAAATAACTTGCATTAGAAAATCACGGAGTTTCGTTTTATGCTATTATGTTGACGCGTTCCCCGCCACTTAACAATTTCATTTATCATATGTTGTTGTTTTTGAGAACAGTAAAATAACTTACATTAGAAAATCACGGAATTTCGTTTTATGCTATTATGTTGACACCATTCGCCACTTCACATTTTCATTTATTATATGTAAAATAATTTGCATTAGAAAATCACGGAGTTTCTTTTTATATTATTATGTTGACCCCATCCCCGTTAAGTCATACTTTCATTTATTTTATGTAAAATAATTTGTTTTACAAAATCACGGAGGTTTGTTTTATGTTATTATGTTGACCCCATCCCCACCACTTCACACTTTCATTTATTATGAGTAAAATAACTTACATTAGAAAATCACGGAGTTCCGTTTTATGTTATTATGTTGACACCATTCCCGCCACTTTACGCTTTTATTTATTATATGTTGTTGTTTTTGAGACCCAGACCGTCCGGTCTATCATTTATTATATGTAAAATAACTTACATTAGAAAATCACGGAGTTTCGTTTTATGTTATTATGTTGACATCATTCCGATACTTCACATTTTCATTTATTATATGTAAAATAATTTGTATTAGAAAATCACGGTGTTTCGTTTTATGTTATTTTGTTGACCGCATCCCCGCCACTTCATACTTTCATTTTTTATGTAAAATAACTTGCATTAGAAAATCACGGAGTTTCGTTTTATGTTATTATGTTGACCCCATCCCCCCCACTTCACACTTTCATTTATTATGAGTAAAATAACTTACATTAGAAAATTACGTAGTTTCGTTTTATGTTATTATGTTGACCCCATCCCTGCCACTTCACACTTTCATTTATTATATGTAAAATAACTTTCATTAGAAAATCACAGAGTTTCGTTTTATGTTATTATGTTGACCCCATCCCCGTTAAGTCATACTTTCATTTATTTTATGTAAAATAATTTGTTTTAGAAAATCACGGAATTTTTGTTTTATGTTATTATGTTGACCCCATCCCCACCACTTCACACTTTCATTTATTATGAGTAAAATAACTTACATTAGAAAATCACGGAGTTTCGTTTTATGTTATTATGTTGTCACCATTCCCGCCACTTCACACTTTCATTAATTATATTAAAATAACTTGCATTAGAAAATTACGTAGTTTCGTTTTATGTTATTATGTTGACCCCATCCCTGCCACTTCACACTTTCATTTATTATATGTAAAATAACATGTATTAAAAAATCACGGAGTTTCGTTTTATGTTATTATGTTGACCCCATCCCTGCCACTTCACACTTTCATTTATTATATGTAAAATAACTTGCATTAGAAAATCACGGAGTTTCGTTTTATGCTATTATGTTGACGCGTTCCCCGCCACTTAACACTTTCATTTATCATATGTTGTTGTTTTTGAGACCCAGACCGTCCGGCCTATCATTTATTATATGTAAAATAACTTGTATTAGAAAATCACGGAGTTTCGTTTTATGTTATTATGTTGACCGCATCCCCGCTACTTCATACTTTCATTTTTTATGTAAAATAACTTGCATTAGAAAATCACGGAGTTTCGTTTTATGTTATTATGTTGACCCCATTCCCACTACTTCAAAATATCATTTATTATAAGTAAAATAACTTTCATTAGAAAATCACAGAGTTTCGTTTTATGTTATTATGTTGACCCCATCCTCGCCACTTTACGCTTTTATTTATTATATGTTGTTGTTTTTGAGACCCAGACCGTCCGGTCTATCATTTATTATATGTAAAATAACTTACATTAGAAAATCACAGAGTTTCGTTTTATGTTATTATGTTGACACCATTCCGATACTTCACATTTTTATTTATTATATGTAAAATAATTTGCATTAGAAAATCACGGAGTTTCGATTTATGTTATTATGTTGACCCCATCCCCACTACTTCAAAATATCATTTATTATATGTAAAATAACTTTCATTAGAAAATCACGGTGTTTCGTTTTATGTTATTATGCTGACCCTATCCCCGGCACTTCACACTTTCATTTATTATAAGTATAATAACTTACATTAGAAAATCCCAGAGTTTCGTTTCATGTTATTATGTTGACCCCATCCCCGCAACTTTACACTTTCATTCATTATATGTTGTTGTTTTTGAGACCCAGACCGTCCGGCCTATCATTTATTATATGTAAAGTAACTTGCATTAGAAAATCATGCAGTTTCGTTTTATGTTATTATGTTGACCCCATCCCCGCCACTTCACACTTTCACTTATTATATGTAAAATCACTTCCATTAGAAAATCACGGTGTTTCGTTTTATGTTATTATGCTGACCCTATCCCCGGCACTTCACACTTTCATTTATTATAAGTATAATAACTTACATTAGAAAATCCCAGAGTTTCGTTTCATGTTATTATGTTGACCCCATCCCCGCCACTTTACACTTTCATTCATTATATGTTGTTGTTTTTGAGACCCAGACCGTCCGGCCTATCATTTATTATATGTAAAGTAACTTGCATTAGAAAATCATGCAGATTCGTTTTATGTTATTATGTTGACCCCATTCCCGCCACTTCACACTTTCAATTATTATGAGTAAAATAACTTACATTAGAAAATCACGGAGTTTCGTTTTATGTTATAATGTTGACACAATTCCGCCACTTCACATTTTCATTTATTATATGTAAAATAATTTGCATTAGAAAATCACGGAGTTTCGTTTCATGTTATTATGTTGACCCCATCCCCACTACTTCACAATATCCTTTATTATATGTAAAATAACTTTCATTATAAAATCACAGAGTTTCGTTTTATGTTATTATGTTGACCCCATCCCCGTTAAGTCATACATTCATTTATTTTATGTAAAATAAATTGTTTTAGAAAATCACGGAATTTTGCTTTATGTTATTATGTTGACGCGTTCCCCGCCACTTAACAATTTCATTTATCATATGTTGTTGTTTTTGAGAACAGTAAAATAACTTACATTAGAAAATCACGGAATTTCGTTTTATGCTATTATGTTGACACCATTCGCCACTTCACATTTTCATTTATTAAATGTAAAATAATTTGCATTAGAAAATCACGGAGTTTCTTTTTATATTATTATGTTGACCCCATCCCCGTTAAGTCATACTTTCATTTATTTTATGTAAAATAATTTGTTTTACAAAATCACGGAGGTTTGTTTTATGTTATTATGTTGACCCCATCCCCACCACTTCACACTTTCATTTATTATGAGTAAAATAACTTACATTAGAAAATCACGGAGTTCCGTTTTATGTTATTATGTTGACACCATTCCCGCCACTTCACACTTTCATTTATGATATGTAAAATATCTCCCATTCGAAAATCACGGAGTTTCGTTTTATGTTATTATGTTGACCCCTCTCCCGCCACTTCACATTTTCAATTATTATATGTAAAATAATTTGCATTAGAAAATCACGGAGTTTCGTTTTATGTTATTATGTTGACACCATTCCCGCCACTTCACACTTTCATTTATTATATGTAAAATAACTTGCATTTGTAAATCACGGAGTTTCGTTTTATGTTATTATGTTGACGCCATCCCCGCCACTTTACACTTTCATTTATTATATGTTGTTGTTTTTGAGACCCAGACCGTCCGGTCTATCATTTATTATATGTAAAATAACTTGCATTAGAAAATCATGGAGTTTCGTTAAATGTTATTGTGTTGACCCCATCCCCGCCACTTCACACTTTCATTTATTATATGTAAAATAATTTGCATTAGAAAATCACGGACTTTCGTTTTATGTTGTTATGTTGACCCCATCCCCACTACTTCACAATATCGTTTATTATATGTAAAATAACTTTCATTAGAAAATCACAGAGTTTGGTTTTATGTTGTTATGTTGACCCCATCCCCACTACTTCACAATATCGTTTATTATATGTAAAATAACTTTCATTAAAAAATCACAGAGTTTCGTTTTATGTTGTTATGTTGACCCCATCCCCGTTAAGTCATACTTTCATTTATTTTATATAAAATAATTTGTTTTAGAAAATCACAGAGTTTTCTTTTATGTTATTATGTTGAACCCATCCCCACCACTTCACACTTTCATTTATTATGAGTAAAATAACTTACATTAGAAAATCACGGAGTTTCGTTTTATGTTATTATGTTGACACCTTTCCCGCCACTTCACACTTTCATTAATTATATGTAAACTAACTTGCATTAGAAAATCACGTAGTTTCGTTTTATGTTATTATGTTGACCCCATCCCTGCCATTTCACACTTTTATTTATTATATGTAAAATAACTTGTATTTAAAAATATCGGAGTTTCGTTTTATGTTATTATGTTGACCCCATCCCTGCAACTTCACACTTTCATTAATTATATGTAACATAACTTGTCTTAGAAAATCACGGAGTTTCGTTTTATGTTATTATGTTGACGCGTTCCCCGCCACTTAACACTTTCATTTATCATATGTTGTTGTTTTTGAGACCCAGACCGTCCGGCATATCATTTATTATATGTTGTTGTTGTTGAGACCCAGACCGTCGGACCTACCAGAAAGGTGTAAGGTAACTGTATGGACGGCCGGGAAGTGCCACCCAATTTAGACCGGAACCCTGTGGGGGAGGCATCCACAGGGACCGTACCCTCCTTCCCCTACCACCAACCTCGCGGAAGGACTTACGGACCCACATGTTTAACGTGATCGTACTCCGCATGAACACGGCGGCATTTGTGGCAGCGTGCAAATCTAGCGCGCAAACCACGGGGATACCGCACCCGAGATGGCCAACAGCACGCGGCGTTCCGAGGTGGTCACCCACCAAGTACTAACCGCGCCCGATGCTGCTTCACTTCGGTGATCTAACGAGAACCGGTGTTTTCAGCACGGTACGGCCGTTGGCCCCATCATTTATTATATGTAAAATAACTTGCATTAGAAAATCATGGAGTTTCGTTTTATGTTATTATGTTGACCCCATCCCCGCCACGTCATACTTTCATTTATTATATGTAAAATAACTTACATTAGAAAATCACGGAGTTTCGTTTTATGTTATGATGATGAAACCATTCCCGCCACTTCACACTTTCATTAATTATATGTAAAAACCTTGCATGAGAAAATCACGGAGTTCCGTTTTATGTTATTATGTTGACCGCATCCCCGCTACTTCATACTTTCATTTTTTATGTAAAATAATTTGCATTACAAAATCACGGAGTTTCGTTTTATGTTATTATGTTGACCCCATCCCCACTACTTCAAAATATCATTTATTATAAGTAAAATAACTTTCATTAGAAAATCACAGAGTTTCGTTTTATGTTATTATGTTGACCCCATCCTCGCCACTTTACGCTTTTATTTATTATATGTTGTTGTTTTTGAGACCCAGACCGTCCGGTCTATCATTTATTATATGTAAAATAACTTACATTAGAAAATCACAGAGTTTCGTTTTATGTTATTATGTTGACACCATTCCGATACTTCACATTTTTATTTATTATATGTAAAATAATTTGCATTAGAAAATCACGGTGTTTCGTTTTATGTTATTATGCTGACCCTATCCCCGGCACTTCACACTTTCATTTATTATAAGTATAATAACTTACATTAGAAAATCCCAAAGTTTCGTTTCATGTTATTATGTTGACCCCATCCCCGCCACTTTACACTTTCATTCATTATATGTTGTTGTTTTTGAGACCCAGACCGTCCGGCCTATCATTTATTATATGTAAAGTAACTTGCATTAGAAAATCATGCAGTTTCGTTTTATGTTATTATGTTGACCCCATCCCCGCCACTTCACACTTTCACTTATTATATGTAAAATCACTTCCATTAGAAAATCACGGTGTTTCGTTTTATGTTATTATGCTGACCCTATCCCCGGCACTTCACACTTTCATTTATTATAAGTATAATAACTTACATTAGAAAATCCCAGAGTTTCGTTTCATGTTATTATGTTGACCCCATCCCCGCCACTTTACACTTTCATTCATTATATGTTGTTGTTTTTGAGACCCAGACCGTCCGGCCTATCATTTATTATATGTAAAGTAACTTGCATTAGAAAATCATGCAGTTTCGTTTTATGTTATTATGTTGACCCCATTCCCGCCACTTCACACTTTCAATTATTATGAGTAAAATAACTTACATTAGAAAATCACGGAGTTTCGTTTTATGTTATAATGTTGACACAATTCCGCCACTTCACATTTTCATTTATTATATGTAAAATAATTTGCATTAGAAAATCACGGAGTTTCGTTTCATGTTATTATGTTGACCCCATCCCCACTACTTCACAATATCCTTTATTATATGTAAAATAACTTTCATTATAAAATCACAGAGTTTCGTTTTATGTTATTATGTTGACCCCATCCCCGTTAAGTCATACTTTCATTTATTTTATGTAAAATAATTTGTTTTAGAAAATCACGGAATTTTGCTTTATGTTATTATGTTGACGCGTTCCCCGCCACTTAACAATTTCATTTATCATATGTTGTTGTTTTTGAGACCCAGACCGTCCGGCATATCATTTATTATATGTTGTTGTTGTTGAGACCCAGACCGTCGGACCTACCAGAAAGGTGTAAGGTAACTGTATGGACGGCCGGGAAGTGCCACCCAATTTAGACCGGAACCCTGTGGGGGAGGCATCCACAGGGACCGTACCCTCCTTCCCCTACCACCAACCTCGCGGAAGGACTTACGGACCCACATGTTTAACGTGATCGTACTCCGCATGAACACGGCGGCATTTGTGGCAGCGTGCAAATCTAGCGCGCAAACCACGGGGATACCGCACCCGAGATGGCCAACAGCACGCGGCGTTCCGAGGTGGTCACCCACCAAGTACTAACCGCGCCCGATGCTGCTTCACTTCGGTGATCTAACGAGAACCGGTGTTTTCAGCACGGTACGGCCGTTGGCCCCATCATTTATTATATGTAAAATAACTTGCATTAGAAAATCATGGAGTTTCGTTTTATGTTATTATGTTGACCCCATCCCCGCCACGTCATACTTTCATTTATTATATGTAAAATAACTTACATTAGAAAATCACGGAGTTACGTTTTATGTTATGATGATGAAACCATTCCCGCCACTTCACACTTTCATTAATTATATGTAAAAACCTTGCATGAGAAAATCACGGAGTTTCGTTTTATGTTATTATGTTGACCCCATTCCCGCCACTTCACACTTTCATTTATTATGAGTAAAATAAATTACATTAGAAAATCACGGAGTTTCGTTTTATATTATTATGTTGACCCCATCCCCACTACTTCAAAATATCATTTATTATATGTAAAATAACTTTCATTAGAAAATCACAGAGTTTCGTTTTATGTTATTATGTTGACACCATCCCCGCCACTTTACACTTTCATTTATTATATGTTGTTGTTTTTGAGACCCAGACCGTCCGGTCTATCATTTATTATATGTAAAATAACTTACATTAGAAAATCACGGAGTTTCGTTTTATGTTATTATGTTGACACCATTCCGCCACTTCACATTTTCATTTATTATATGTAAAATAATTTGCATTAGAAAATCACGGAGTTTCGATTTATGTTATTATGTTGACGCCATCCCCACTACTTCAAAATATCATTTATTATATGTAAAATAACTTTCATTAGAAAATCACAGAGTTTCGTCTTATGATATTATGTTGACGCCATCCCCGCCAATTTACACTTTCATTTAATATATGTTATTGTTTTTGAGACCCAGACCGTCCGGTCTATCATTTATTATATGTAAAATAACTTGCATTAGAAAATCATGGAGTTTCGTTTTATGTTATTATGCTGACCCCATCCCCGCCACTTCACACTTTCATTTATTATATGTAAAATAACTTACATTAGAAAATCACGGAGTTTCGTTTTATGTTATGATGATGAAACCATTCCCGCCACTTCACACTTTCATTAATTATATGTAAAATAACTTGCATCAGAAAATCACGGAGTTTCGTTTTATGTTATTATATCATCATCATCGTTGTTTTGTTTTATGTTATTATGTTGACCCCATCCCCACCACTCCACACTTTCATTTATTATGAGTAAAATAACTTACATTAGAAAATCACGGAGTTTCGTTTTATGTTATTATGTTGACACCATTCCCGCCACTTCACACTTTCATTTATTATATGTAAAATATCTCCCATTAGAAAATCACGGAAGTTAGTTTTATGTTATTATGTTGACACCATTCCCGCCACTTCACACTTTCATTTATTATATGTAAAATAATTTGCATTAGAAAATCACGGAGTTTCGTTTTATGTTATTTTGTTGACCCCATACCCACTACTTCACAATATCATTAATTATATGTAAAATAACTTGCATCAGAAAATCACGGAGTTTCGTTTTATGTTATTATGTTGACCGCATCCCCGCTACTTCATACTTTCATTTTTTTATGTAAAATAACTTGCATTAGAAAATCACGGAGTTTCGTTTTATGTTATTATGTTGACCCCATTCCCGCCACTTCACACTTTCATTTATTATGAGTAAAATAACTTGCATTCGAAAATCACGGAATTTCGTTTTATGTTATTATGTTGACACCATTCCGCCACTTCACATTTTCATTTATTATATGTAAAATAATTTGCATTAGAAAATCACGGAGTTTCGTTTTATATTATTATGTGGACCCCATCCCTACTACTTCAAAATATCATTTATTATATGTAAAATAACTTTCATTAGAAAATCACAGAGTTTCGTTTTATGTTATTTTGTTGACCCCATCCCCACTATTTCACAATATCATTTATTATATATAAAATAACTTTCATTAGAAAATCACAGAGTTTGGTTTTATGTTATTATGTTGACCCCATCCCCGTTAAGTCATACTTTCATTTATTTTATGTAAAATAATTTGTTTTAGAAAATCACGGAGTTTTGTTTTATGTTATTATGTTGACCCCATCCCCACCACTCCACACTTTCATTTATTATGAGTAAAATAACTTACATTAGAAAATCACGGAGTTTCGTTTTATGTTATTATGTTGACACCATTCCCGCCACTTCCCACTTTCATTTATGATATGTAAAATATCTCCCATTAGAAAATCACGGAAGTTAGTTTTATGTTATTATGTTGACACCATTCCCGCCACTTCACACTTTCATTTATTATATGTAAAATAATTTGCATTAGAAAATCACGGAGTTTCGTTTTATGTTATTTTGTTGACCCCATCCCCACTACTTCACAATATCATTTATTATATGTAAAATAACTTTCATTAGAAAATCACAGAGTTTTGTTTTATGTTATTATGTTGACCCCATCCCCGTTAAGTCATACTTTCATTTATTTTATGTAAAATAATTTGTTTTAGAAAATCACGGAGTTTTTTTTTATGTTATTATGTTGACCCCATCCCCACCACTCCACACTTTCATTTATTATGAGTAAAATAACTTACATTAGAAAATCACGGAGTTTCGTTTTATG
The DNA here is from genome assembly GCA_951213105.1 of Amaurobius ferox. Classification (NCBI taxonomy): domain Eukaryota; kingdom Metazoa; phylum Arthropoda; class Arachnida; order Araneae; family Amaurobiidae; genus Amaurobius; species Amaurobius ferox. Next base: position 3,528,653 of record OX578141.1, read on the forward strand.
TTATTATGTTGACACCATTCCCGCCACTTCACACTTTCATTTATTATATGTAAAATAACTTGTATTAGAAAATCACGGAGTTTCGTTTTATGTTATTATGTTGACCCCATCCCTGCAACTTCACACTTTCATTAATTATATGTAAAATAACTTGTCTTAGAAAATCACGGAGTTTCGTTTTATGTTATTATGTTGACGCGTTCCCCGCCACTTAACACTTTCATTTATCATATGTTGTTGTTTTTGAGACCCAGACCGTCCGGCCTATCATTTATTATATGTAAAATAACTTGCATTAGAAAATCATGGAGTTTCGTTTTATGTTATTATGTTGACCCCATCCCCGCCACGTCACACTTTCATTTATTATATGTAAAATAACTTACATTAGAAAATCACGGAGTTTCGTTTTATGTTATGATGATGTAACCATTCCCGCCACTTCACACTTTCATTAATTATATGTAAAAACCTTGCATGAGAAAATCACGGAGTTTCGTTTTATGTTATTATGTTGACCCCATTCCCGCCACTTCACACTTTCATTTATTATATGTAAAATAACTTGCATTAGTAAATCACGGAGTTTCGTTTTATGTTATTTTGTTGACGACATCCCCGCCACTTCACACTTTCATTTATTATAAGTAAAATAAATTGCATTAGAAAATCACGTAGTTTCGTTTTATGTTATTATGTTGACCCCATCCACGCGACTTCACACTTTAATTTATTATATGAAAAATAACTTCCATTAGAAAATCACGGAGTTTCGTTTTATGTTATGATGATGAAACCATTCCCTCCACTTCACAATATCATTTATTATATGTAAAATAACTTTCATTAGAAAATCACAGAGTTTCGTTTTATGTTATGATGATGAAACCATTCCCGTCACTTCTCACTTTCATTAATTATATGTATAATAACTTGCATCAGAAAATCACGGAAATTCGTTTTATGTTATTATGTTGACCGCATCCCCGCTACTTCATACTTTCATTTTTTTATGTAAAATAATTTGCATCAGAAAATCAAGGAGTTTCGTTTTATGTTATTATGTTGACCCCATTCCCGCCACTTCACACTTTCATTTATTATGAGTAAAATAACTTGCATTCGAAAATCACGGAATTTCGTTTTATGTTATTATGTTGACACCATTCCGCCGCTTGACATTTTCATTTATTATATGTAAAATAATTTGCATTAGAAAATCACAGAGTTTCGTTTTATGTTATTATGTTGACCCCATCCCCACTACTTCAAAATATCATTTATTAGATGTAAAATAACTTTCATTAGAAAATCACAGAGTTTCGTTTTATGTTATTATGTTGACCCCATCCCAGTTAAGTCATACATTCATTTATTTTATGTAAAATAATTTGTTTTAGAAAATCACGGTGTTTTGATTTATGTTATTATGTTGACCCCATCCCCACCACTTCACACTTTCATTTATTATGAGTAAAATAACTTACATTAGAAAATCACGGAGTTTCGTTTTATGTTATTATGTTGACACCATTCCCGCCACTTCACACTTTTATTTATGATATGTAAAATATCTCTCATTAGAAAATCACGGAGTTTCGTTTTATGTTATTATGTTGACCCCTCCCCCGCCACTTCACATTCTCATTTATTATATGTAAAATAATTTGCATTAGAAAATCACGGAGTTTCGTTTTATGTTATTATGTTGACCCCATCCCTGCCACTTCACACTTTCATATATTATATGTTGAAGACCCAGACCGTCCGACTCGTCCAAAGGACTAGGAGCAACTATTTGGACGGCCGGGAAATATGTAAAATAACTTGTATTAGAAAATCACGGAGTTTCGTTTTATGTTATTATGTTGACCCCATCCCTGCCACTTCACACTTTCATTTATTATATGTAAAATAACTTGTATTAGAAAATCACGGAGTTTCGTTTTATGTTATTATGTTGACGCGTTCCCCGCCACTTAACACTTTCATTTATCATATGTTGTTGTTCTTGAGACACAGACCGTCCGGCCTATCATTTATTATATGTAAAATAACTTGCATTAGAGAATCATGGAGTTTCGTTTTATGTTATTATGTTGACCCCATCCCCCCCACGTCACACTTTCATTTATTATATGTAAAAAAACTTACATTAGAAAATCACGGAATTTCGTTTTATGTTATGATGATGAAACCATTCCCTCCACTTCAAACTTTCATTAATTATATGTAAAATAACTTGCATTAGAAAATCACGGAGTTTCGTTTTATGTTATTATGTTGACCCCATTCCCGCCACTTCACACTTTCATTTATTATGAGTAAAATAACTTACATTAGAAAATCACGGAATTTCGTTTTATGTTATTATGTTGACACAATTCCGCCACTTAACATTTTCATTTATTATATGTAAAATAATTTGCATTAGAAAATCACGGAGTTTCGTTTTATGTTATTATGTTGACCCCATCCCCACTACTTCAAAATATCATTTATTATATATAAAATAACTTTCATTAGAAAATCACAGAGTTTCGTTTTATGTTATTATGTTGACCCCATCCCCGTTCAGTCATACTTTCATTTATTTTATGTAAAATAATTTGATTTGGAAAATCACGGAGTTTTTTTTTATGTTATTATGTTGACCCCATCCCCACCACTTCACACTTTCATTTATGATATGTAAAATATCTCCCATTAGAAAATCACGGAATTTCGTTTTATGTTATTATGTTGACCCCTCCCCCGCCACTTCACATTTTCATGTATTATATGTAAAATAATTTGCATTAGAAAATCACGGAGATTCGTTTTATGTTATTATGTTGACACCATTCCCGAAACTTCACACTTTCATTTATTATATGTAAAATAACTTGCATTAGTAAATCACGGAGTTGCGTTTTATGTTATTATGTTGACGCCATCCCCGCCACTTTACACTTTCATTTATTATATGTTGTTGTTTTTGAGACCCAGACCGTCCGGTCTATCATTTATTATATGTAAAATAACTTGCATTAGAAAATCATGGAGTTTCGTTTAATGTTATTGTGTTGACCCCATCCCCGCCACTTCACACTTTCATTTCTTATATGTAAAATCACTTCCATTAGAAAATCACGGTGTTTCTTTTTATGTTATTATGTTGAACCTATCCCCGCCACTTTACACTTTCATTTATTATATGTAAAATAATTTGCATTAGAAAATCACGGTGTTTCGTTTTATGTTATTATGTTGACCCTATCCCCGCCACTTCACACTTTCATTTATTATAAGTATAATAACTTACATTAGAAAATCACGGAGTTTCGTTTTATGTTATTATGTTGACCCCATCCCCGCCACTTTACGCTTTCATTTATTATATGTTGTTGTTTTTGAGACCCAGACCGTCCGGCCTATAATTTATTATATGTAAAATAACTTGCATTATAAAATCATGGAGTTTCGCTTTATGTTATTATGTTGACCCCATCCACGCCACTTCACATTTTAATTTATTATATGTAAAATAACTTCCATTAGAAAATCACGGTGTTTCGTTTTATGTTATTATGTTGACCCCATTCCCGCCACTTCACACTATTATTTATTATGAGTAAAATAACTTACATTAGAAAATCACGGACTTTCGTTTTATGTTATTATGTTGACACAAATCCGCCACTTCACATTTTCATTTATTATATGTAAAATAATTTGCATTAGAAAATCACGGAGTTTCGTTTTATGTTATTATGTTGACCCCATCCCCGTTAAGTCATACTTTCATTTATTTCATGTAAAATAATTTGTTTTAGAAAATCACGGAGTTTTGTTTTATGTTATTATGTTGACCCCATCCCCACCACTTCACACTTTCATTTATTATGAGTAAAATAACTTACATTAGAAAATCACGGAGTTTCGTTTTATGTTATTATGTTGACACCATTCCCGCCACTTCACACTTTCATTAATTATATGTAAAATAACTTGCATTAGAAAATCACGTAATTTCGTTTTATGTTATTATGTTGACCCCATCCCTGCCACTTCAAACTTTCATTTATTATATGTAAAATAACTTGTATTAGAAAATCACGGAGTTTCATTTTATGTTATTATGTTGACCGCATTCCCGCCACTTCACACTTTCATTTATTATATGTAAAATCACTTCCATTAGAAAATAACGGTGTTTCGTTTTATGTTATTATGTTGACCCTATCCCCGGCACTTCACACTTTCATTTATTATAAGTATAATAACTTACATTAGAAAATCACGGAGTTTCGTTTTATGTTATTATGTTGACCCCATCCCCACCACTTTACACTTTCATTTATTATATGTTGTTGTTTTTGAGACCCAGACCGTCCGGCCTATCATTTATTATATGTAAAATAACTTGCATTAGAAAATCATGCAGTTTCGCTTTATGTTATTATGTTGACCCCATCCACGCCACTTCACACTTTCATTTATTATATGTAAAATAACTTCAAGTAGAAAATCACGGTGTTTCGTTTTATGTTATTATGTTGACCCGATTCCCGCCACTTCACACTTTCATTTATTATGAGTAAAATAACTTACATTAGCAAATCACGTAGTTTCGTTTTATGTTATTATGTTGACCCCATCCCTGCCACTTCACACTTTCATATATTATATGTTGAAGACCCAGACCGTCCGACTCGTCCAAAGGACTAGGAGCAACTATTTGGACGGCCGGGAAATATGTAAAATAACTTGTATTAGAAAATCACGGAGTTTCGTTTTATGTTATTATGTTGACCCCATCCCTGCCACTTCACACTTTCATTTATTATATGTAAAATAACTTGTATTAGAAAATCACGGAGTTTCGTTTTATGTTATTATGTTGACACCATTCCGCCGCTTGACATTTTCATTTATTATATGTAAAATAATTTGCATTAGAAAATCACAGAGTTTCGTTTTATGTTATTATGTTGACCCCATCCCCACTACTTCAAAATATCATTTATTATATGTAAAATAACTTTCATTAGAAAATCACAGAGTTTCGTTTTATGTTATTATGTTGACCCCATCCCAGTTAAGTCATACATTCATTTATTTTATGTAAAATAATTTGTTTTAGAAAATCACGGTGTTTTGTTTTATGTTATTATGTTGACCCCATCCCCACCACTTCACACTTTCATTTATTATGAGTAAAATAACTTACATTAGAAAATCACGGAGTTTCGTTTTATGTTATTATGTTGACACCATTCCCGCCACTTCACACTTTTATTTATGATATGTAAAATATCTCTCATTAGAAAATCACGGAGTTTCGTTTTATGTTATTATGTTGACCCCTCCCCCGCCACTTCACATTCTCATTTATTATATGTAAAATAATTTGCATTAGAAAATCACGGAGTTTCGTTTTATGTTATTATGTTGACACCATTCCCGCCACTTCACACTTTCATTTATTATATGTAAAATAACTTGCATTAGTAAATCACGGAGTTTCGTTTTATGTTATTATGTTGACGCCATCCCCGCCACTTTACACTTTCATTTATTATATGTTGTTGTTTTTGAGACCCAGACCGTCCGGTCCATCATTTATTATATGTAAAATAACTTGCATTAGAAAATCATGGAGTTTCGTTTAATGTTATTATGTTGACCCCATCCCCGCCACTTCACACTTTCATTTATTATAAGTAAAATAAATTGCATTAGAAAATCACGTAGTTTCGTTTTATGTTATTATGTTGACCCCATCCACGCCACTTCACACTTTAATTTATTATATGTAAAATAACTTCCATTAGAAAATCACGGTGTTTCGTTTCATGTTATTATATTGACACAAAGCCGCCACTTCACATTTTCATTTATTATATGTAAAATAATTTGCATTAGAAAGTCACGGAGTTTCGTTTTATGTTATTATGTTGACCCCATTCCCTTTAAGTCATACTTTCATTTATTTTATGTAAAATAATTTGTTTTAGAAAATCACGGAATTTTTGTTTTATGTTATTATGTTGACCCCATCCCCACCACTTCACACTTTCATTTATTATGAGTAAAATAACTTACATTAGAAAATCACGGATTTCGTTTTATGTTATTATGTTGACATCATTCCCGCCACTTCACACTTTCATTAATTATATGTAAAAAAACTTGCATTAGAAAATCACGTATTTTCGTTTTATGTTATTATGTTGACCCCATCCCTGCCACTTCACACTTTCATTTATTATATGTAAAATAACTTGTATTAGAAAATCACGTATTTTCGTTTTATGTTATTATGTTGACCCCATCCCTGCCACTTCACACTTTCATTTATTATATGTAAAATAACTTGTATTAGAAAATCATGGAATTTCGTTTTATGTTATTATGTTGACCCCATCCCCGCCACTTCAGGCTTTCATTTATTATAAGTAAAATAACTTGCATTTGAAAATCAGGTGGTCTCGGTTTATGTTATTATGTTGACCTCATCCCCTCCACTTCACACTTTCATTTATTATGTGTAAAATAACTTGCCTTATAAATCACGGTGTTTCGTTTCATGTTATTATGTTGACTCCATCCCCGCCACATCACACTTTCATTTATTATATGTAAAATAACGTGGATTAGAAAATCACGGAGTTTCGTTTTATGTTACTATGTTGACCCCATCCCCGCCACGTCGCACTATCATTTATTATATGTAAAATAACTTGCATTAGAAAATCATGGAGTTTCGTTTTATGTTATTATGTTGACACCATTCCCGCCACTTCACACATTCATTTATTATATGTAAAATAACTTTCATTAGTAAACCACGGAGTTTCGTTTTATGTTATTATGTTTATGCCATCCCCGCCACTTTACACTTTCATTTATTATATGTAAAATCACTCCCATTAGAAAATCATGCAGTTCCGCTTTATGTTATTATGTTGACCACATCCACGCCACTTCAGACTTTCATTTATTATGAGTAAAATAACTTACATTAGAAAATCACGTAGTTTCGTTTTATGTTATTATGTTGACCCCATCCCTGCCACTTCACACTTTCATTTATTATATGTAAAATAACTTGTATTAGAAAATCACGGAGTTTCGTTTTATGTTATTATGTTGACCCCATCCCTGCCACTTCACACTTTCATTTATTATATGTAAAATAACTTGTATTAGAAAATCACGGAGTTTCGTTTTATGTTATTATGTTGACGCGTTCCCCGCAACTTAACACTTTCATTTATCATATGTTGTTGTTTTTGAGACCCAGACCGTCCGGCCTATCATTTATTATATGTAAAATAACTTGCATTAGAGAATCCTGGAGTTTCGTTTTATGTTATTATGTTGACTCCATCCCCCTTACGTTACACTATCATTTATTATATGTAAAATAACTTACATTAGAAAATCACGGAGTTTCGTTTTATGTTATGATGATGAAACCATTCCCGCCACTTCACACTTTCATTAATTATATGTAAAATAACTTGCATCAGAAAATCACGGAGTTTCGTTTTATGTTATTATGTTGACCGCATCCCCGCTACTTCATACTTTCATTTTTTTATGTAAAATAACTTGCATTAGAAAATCACGGAGTTTCGTTTTATGTTATTATGTTAAACCCCATTCCCGCCACTTCCCCCTTTCATTTATTATGAGTAAAATATCTTGCATTAGAAAATCACGGAATTTCGTTTTATGTTATTATGTTGACACCATTCCGTCACTTCACATTTTCATTTATTATATGTAAAATAATTTGCATTAGAAAATCACGGAGTTTCGTTTTATGTTATTATGTTGACACCATTCCCGCCACTTCACACTTTCATTTATTATATGTAAAATAACTTGCATTAGTAAATCACGGAGTTTCGTTTTATGTTATTATGTTGACACCTTTCCCGCCACTTCACACTTTCATTTATTATATGTAAAATATCTCCCATTAGAAAATCACGGAGTTTCGTTTTATGTTATTATGTTGACCCCTCCCCCGCCACTTCACATTTTCATTTATTATATGTAAAATAATTTGCATTAGAAAATCACGGAGTTGCGTTTTATGTTATTATGTTGACGCCATCCCCGCCACTTTACACTTTCATTTATTATATGTTGTTGTTTTTGAGACCCAGACCGTCCGGTCCATCATTTATTATATGTAAAATAACTTGCATTAGAAAATCATGGAGTTTCGTTTAATGTTATTATGTTGACCCCATCCCCGCCACTTCACACTTTCATTTATTATAAGTAAAATAAATTGCATTAGAAAATCACGTAGTTTCGTTTTATGTTATTATGTTGACCCCATCCACGCCACTTCACACTTTAATTTATTATATGTAAAATAACTTCCATTAGAAAATCACGGTGTTTCGTTTCATGTTATTATGTTGACACAAAGCCGCCACTTCACATTTTCATTTATTATATGTAAAATAATTTGCATTAGAAAGTCACGGAGTTTCGTTTTATGTTATTATGTTGACCCCATTCCCTTTAAGTCATACTTTCATTTATTTTATGTAAAATAATTTGTTTTAGAAAATCACGGAATTTTTGTTTTATGTTATTATGTTGACCCCATCCCCACCACTTCACACTTTCATTTATTATGAGTAAAATAACTTACATTAGAAAATCACGGATTTCGTTTTATGTTATTATGTTGACATCATTCCCGCCACTTCACACTTTCATTAATTATATGTAAAAAAACTTGCATTAGAAAATCACGTATTTTCGTTTTATGTTATTATGTTGACCCCATCCCTGCCACTTCACACTTTCATTTATTATATGTAAAATAACTTGTATTAGAAAATCACGTATTTTCGTTTTATGTTATTATGTTGACCCCATCCCTGCCACTTCACACTTTCATTTATTATATGTAAAATAACTTGTATTAGAAAATCATGGAATTTCGTTTTATGTTATTATGTTGACCCCATCCCCGCCACTTCAGGCTTTCATTTATTATAAGTAAAATAACTTGCATTTGAAAATCAGGTGGTCTCGGTTTATGTTATTATGTTGACCTCATCCCCTCCACTTCACACTTTCATTTATTATGTGTAAAATAACTTGCCTTATAAATCACGGTGTTTCGTTTCATGTTATTATGTTGACTCCATCCCCGCCACATCACACTTTCATTTATTATATGTAAAATAACGTGGATTAGAAAATCACGGAGTTTCGTTTTATGTTACTATGTTGACCCCATCCCCGCCACGTCGCACTATCATTTATTATATGTAAAATAACTTGCATTAGAAAATCATGGAGTTTCGTTTTATGTTATTATGTTGACACCATTCCCGCCACTTCACACATTCATTTATTATATGTAAAATAACTTTCATTAGTAAACCACGGAGTTTCGTTTTATGTTATTATGTTTATGCCATCCCCGCCACTTTACACTTTCATTTATTATATGTAAAATCACTCCCATTAGAAAATCATGCAGTTCCGCTTTATGTTATTATGTTGACCACATCCACGCCACTTCAGACTTTCATTTATTATGAGTAAAATAACTTACATTAGAAAATCACGTAGTTTCGTTTTATGTTATTATGTTGACCCCATCCCTGCCACTTCACACTTTCATTTATTATATGTAAAATAACTTGTATTAGAAAATCACGGAGTTTCGTTTTATGTTATTATGTTGACCCCATCCCTGCCACTTCACACTTTCATTTATTATATGTAAAATAACTTGTATTAGAAAATCACGGAGTTTCGTTTTATGTTATTATGTTGACGCGTTCCCCGCAACTTAACACTTTCATTTATCATATGTTGTTGTTTTTGAGACCCAGACCGTCCGGCCTATCATTTATTATATGTAAAATAACTTGTATTAGAGAATCATGGAGTTTCGTTTTATGTTATTATGTTGACTCCATCCCCCTTACGTTACACTATCATTTATTATATGTAAAATAACTTACATTAGAAAATCACGGAGTTTCGTTTTATGTTATGATGATGAAACCATTCCCGCCACTTCACACTTTCATTAATTATATGTAAAATAACTTGCATCAGAAAATCACGGAGTTTCGTTTTATGTTATTATGTTGACCGCATCCCCGCTACTTCATACTTTCATTTTTTTATGTAAAATAACTTGCATTAGAAAATCACGGAGTTTCGTTTTATGTTATTATGTTAAACCCCATTCCCGCCACTTCCCCCTTTCATTTATTATGAGTAAAATATCTTGCATTAGAAAATCACGGAATTTCGTTTTATGTTATTATGTTGACACCATTCCGTCACTTCACATTTTCATTTATTATATGTAAAATAATTTGCATTAGAAAATCACGGAGTTTCGTTTTATGTTATTATGTTGACACCATTCCCGCCACTTCACACTTTCATTTATTATATGTAAAATAACTTGCATTAGTAAATCACGGAGTTTCGTTTTATGTTATTATGTTGACACCTTTCCCGCCACTTCACACTTTCATTTATTATATGTAAAATATCTCCCATTAGAAAATCACGGAGTTTCGTTTTATGTTATTATGTTGACCCCTCCCCCGCCACTTCACATTTTCATTTATTATATGTAAAATAATTTGCATTAGAAAATCACGGAGTTGCGTTTTATGTTATTATGTTGACGCCATCCCCGCCACTTTACACTTTCATTTATTATATGTTGTTGTTTTTGAGACCCAGACCGTCCGGTCTATCATTTATTATATGTAAAATAACTTGCATTAGAAAATCATGGAGTTTCGTTTAATGTTATTGTGTTGACCCCATCCCCGCCACTTCACACTTTCATTTCTTATATGTAAAATCACTTCCATTAGAAAATCACGGTGTTTCTTTTTATGTTATTATGTTGAACCTATCCCCGCCACTTTACACTTTCATTTATTATATGTAAAATAATTTGCATTAGAAAATCACGGTGTTTCGTTTTATGTTATTATGTTGACCCTATCCCCGCCACTTCACACTTTCATTTATTATAAGTATAATAACTTACATTAGAAAATCACGGTGTTTCGTTTTATGTTATTATGTTGACCCCATCCCCGCCACTTTACGCTTTCATTTATTATATGTTGTTGTTTTTGAGACCCAGACCGTCCGGCCTATAATTTATTATATGTAAAATAACTTGCATTATAAAATCATGGAGTTTCGCTTTATGTTATTATGTTGACCCCATCCACGCCACTTCACATTTTAATTTATTATATGTAAAATAACTTCCATTAGAAAATCACGGTGTTTCGTTTTATGTTATTATGTTGACCCCATTCCCGCCACTTCACACTATTATTTATTATGAGTAAAATAACTTACATTAGAAAATCACGGACTTTCGTTTTATGTTATTATGTTGACACAAATCCGCCACTTCACATTTTCATTTATTATATGTAAAATAATTTGCATTAGAAAATCACGGAGTTTCGTTTTATGTTATTATGTTGACCCCATCCCCGTTAAGTCATACTTTCATTTATTTCATGTAAAATAATTTGTTTTAGAAAATCACGGAGTTTTGTTTTATGTTATTATGTTGACCCCATCCCCACCACTTCACACTTTCATTTATTATGAGTAAAATAACTTACATTAGAAAATCACGGAGTTTCGTTTTATGTTATTATGTTGACACCATTCCCGCCACTTCACACTTTCATTAATTATATGTAAAATAACTTGCATTAGAAAATCACGTAATTTCGTTTTATGTTATTATGTTGACCCCATCCCTGCCACTTCAAACTTTCATTTATTATATGTAAAATAACTTGTATTAGAAAATCACGGAGTTTCATTTTATGTTATTATGTTGACCGCATTCCCGCCACTTCACACTTTCATTTATTATATGTAAAATCACTTCCATTAGAAAATAACGGTGTTTCGTTTTATGTTATTATGTTGACCCTATCCCCGGCACTTCACACTTTCATTTATTATAAGTATAATAACTTACATTAGAAAATCACGGAGTTTCGTTTTATGTTATTATGTTGACCCCATCCCCACCACTTTACACTTTCATTTATTATATGTTGTTGTTTTTGAGACCCAGACCGTCCGGCCTATCATTTATTATATGTAAAATAACTTGCATTAGAAAATCATGCAGTTTCGCTTTATGTTATTATGTTGACCCCATCCACGCCACTTCACACTTTCATTTATTATATGTAAAATAACTTCAAGTAGAAAATCACGGTGTTTCGTTTTATGTTATTATGTTGACCCGATTCCCGCCACTTCACACTTTCATTTATTATGAGTAAAATAACTTACATTAGCAAATCACGTAGTTTCGTTTTATGTTATTATGTTGACCCCATCCCTGCCACTTCACACTTTCATATATTATATGTTGAAGACCCAGACCGTCCGACTCGTCCAAAGGACTAGGAGCAACTATTTGGACGGGCGGGAAATATGTAAAATAACTTGTATTAGAAAATCACGGAGTTTCGTTTTATGTTATTATGTTGACCCCATCCCTGCCACTTCACACTTTCATTTATTATATGTAAAATAACTTGTATTAGAAAATCACGGAGTTTTGTTTTATGTTATTATGTTGACACCATTCCGCCGCTTGACATTTTCATTTATTATATGTAAAATAATTTGCATTAGAAAATCACAGAGTTTCGTTTTATGTTATTATGCTGACCCTATCCCCGGCACTTCACACTTTCATTTATTATAAGTATAATAACTTACATTAGAAAATCCCAGAGTTTCGTTTCATGTTATTATGTTGACCCCATCCCCGCCACTTTACACTTTCATTCATTATATGTTGTTGTTTTTGAGACCCAGACCGTCCGGCCTATCATTTATTATATGTAAAGTAACTTGCATTAGAAAATCATGCAGTTTCGTTTTATGTTATTATGTTGACCCCATTCCCGCCACTTCACACTTTCAATTATTATGAGTAAAATAACTTACATTAGAAAATCACGGAGTTTCGTTTTATGTTATAATGTTGACACAATTCCGCCACTTCACATTTTCATTTATTATATGTAAAATAATTTGCATTAGAAAATCACGGAGTTTCGTTTCATGTTATTATGTTGACCCCATCCCCACTACTTCACAATATCCTTTATTATATGTAAAATAACTTTCATTATAAAATCACAGAGTTTCGTTTTATGTTATTATGTTGACCCCATCCCCGTTAAGTCATACATTCATTTATTTTATGTAAAATAAATTGTTTTAGAAAATCACGGAATTTTGCTTTATGTTATTATGTTGACGCGTTCCCCGCCACTTAACAATTTCATTTATCATATGTTGTTGTTTTTGAGAACAGTAAAATAACTTACATTAGAAAATCACGGAATTTCGTTTTATGCTATTATGTTGACACCATTCGCCACTTCACATTTTCATTTATTAAATGTAAAATAATTTGCATTAGAAAATCACGGAGTTTCTTTTTATATTATTATGTTGACCCCATCCCCGTTAAGTCATACTTTCATTTATTTTATGTAAAATAATTTGTTTTACAAAATCACGGAGGTTTGTTTTATGTTATTATGTTGACCCCATCCCCACCACTTCACACTTTCATTTATTATGAGTAAAATAACTTACATTAGAAAATCACGGAGTTCCGTTTTATGTTATTATGTTGACACCATTCCCGCCACTTCACACTTTCATTTATGATATGTAAAATATCTCCCATTCGAAAATCACGGAGTTTCGTTTTATGTTATTATGTTGACCCCTCTCCCGCCACTTCACATTTTCAATTATTATATGTAAAATAATTTGCATTAGAAAATCACGGAGTTTCGTTTTATGTTATTATGTTGACACCATTCCCGCCACTTCACACTTTCATTTATTATATGTAAAATAACTTGCATTTGTAAATCACGGAGTTTCGTTTTATGTTATTATGTTGACGCCATCCCCGCCACTTTACACTTTCATTTATTATATGTTGTTGTTTTTGAGACCCAGACCGTCCGGTCTATCATTTATTATATGTAAAATAACTTGCATTAGAAAATCATGGAATTTCGTTAAATGTTATTGTGTTGACCCCATCCCCGCCACTTCACACTTTCATTTATTATATGTAAAATAATTTGCATTAGAAAATCACGGACTTTCGTTTTATGTTGTTATGTTGACCCCATCCCCACTACTTCACAATATCGTTTATTATATGTAAAATAACTTTCATTAGAAAATCACAGAGTTTGGTTTTATGTTGTTATGTTGACCCCATCCCCACTACTTCACAATATCGTTTATTATATGTAAAATAACTTTCATTAAAAAATCACAGAGTTTCGTTTTATGTTGTTATGTTGACCCCATCCCCGTTAAGTCATACTTTCATTTATTTTATATAAAATAATTTGTTTTAGAAAATCACAGAGTTTTCTTTTATGTTATTATGTTGAACCCATCCCCACCACTTCACACTTTCATTTATTATGAGTAAAATAACTTACATTAGAAAATCACGGAGTTTCGTTTTATGTTATTATGTTGACACCTTTCCCGCCACTTCACACTTTCATTAATTATATGTAAACTAACTTGCATTAGAAAATCATGTAGTTTCGTTTTATGTTATTATGTTGACCCCATCCCTGCCATTTCACACTTTTATTTATTATATGTAAAATAACTTGTATTTAAAAATATCGGAGTTTCGTTTTATGTTATTATGTTGACCCCATCCCTGCAACTTCACACTTTCATTAATTATATGTAACATAACTTGTCTTAGAAAATCACGGAGTTTCGTTTTATGTTATTATGTTGACGCGTTCCCCGCCACTTAACACTTTCATTTATCATATGTTGTTGTTTTTGAGACCCAGACCGTCCGGCATATCATTTATTATATGTTGTTGTTGTTGAGACCCAGACCGTCGGACCTACCAGAAAGGTGTAAGGTAACTGTATGGACGGCCGGGAAGTGCCACCCAATTTAGACCGGAACCCTGTGGGGGAGGCATCCACAGGGACCGTACCCTCCTTCCCCTACCACCAACCTCGCGGAAGGACTTACGGACCCACATGTTTAACGTGATCGTACTCCGCATGAACACGGCGGCATTTGTGGCAGCGTGCAAATCTAGCGCGCAAACCACGGGGATACCGCACCCGAGATGGCCAACAGCACGCGGCGTTCCGAGGTGGTCACCCACCAAGTACTAACCGCGCCCGATGCTGCTTCACTTCGGTGATCTAACGAGAACCGGTGTTTTCAGCACGGTACGGCCGTTGGCCCCATCATTTATTATATGTAAAATAACTTGCATTAGAAAATCATGGAGTTTCGTTTTATGTTATTATGTTGACCCCATCCCCGCCACGTCATACTTTCATTTATTATATGTAAAATAACTTACATTAGAAAATCACGGAGTTTCGTTTTATGTTATGATGATGAAACCATTCCCGCCACTTCACACTTTCATTAATTATATGTAAAAACCTTGCATGAGAAAATCACGGAGTTCCGTTTTATGTTATTATGTTGACCGCATCCCCGCTACTTCATACTTTCATTTTTTATGTAAAATAATTTGCATTACAAAATCACGGAGTTTCGTTTTATGTTATTATGTTGACCCCATCCCCACTACTTCAAAATATCATTTATTATAAGTAAAATAACTTTCATTAGAAAATCACAGAGTTTCGTTTTATGTTATTATGTTGACCCCATCCTCGCCACTTTACGCTTTTATTTATTATATGTTGTTGTTTTTGAGACCCAGACCGTCCGGTCTATCATTTATTATATGTAAAATAACTTACATTAGAAAATCACAGAGTTTCGTTTTATGTTATTATGTTGACACCATTCCGATACTTCACATTTTTATTTATTATATGTAAAATAATTTGCATTAGAAAATCACGGTGTTTCGTTTTATGTTATTATGCTGACCCTATCCCCGGCACTTCACACTTTCATTTATTATAAGTATAATAACTTACATTAGAAAATCCCAAAGTTTCGTTTCATGTTATTATGTTGACCCCATCCCCGCCACTTTACACTTTCATTCATTATATGTTGTTGTTTTTGAGACCCAGACCGTCCGGCCTATCATTTATTATATGTAAAGTAACTTGCATTAGAAAATCATGCAGTTTCGTTTTATGTTATTATGTTGACCCCATCCCCGCCACTTCACACTTTCACTTATTATATGTAAAATCACTTCCATTAGAAAATCACGGTGTTTCGTTTTATGTTATTATGCTGACCCTATCCCCGGCACTTCACACTTTCATTTATTATAAGTATAATAACTTACATTAGAAAATCCCAGAGTTTCGTTTCATGTTATTATGTTGACCCCATCCCCGCCACTTTACACTTTCATTCATTATATGTTGTTGTTTTTGAGACCCAGACCGTCCGGCCTATCATTTATTATATGTAAAGTAACTTGCATTAGAAAATCATGCAGTTTCGTTTTATGTTATTATGTTGACCCCATTCCCGCCACTTCACACTTTCAATTATTATGAGTAAAATAACTTACATTAGAAAATCACGGAGTTTCGTTTTATGTTATAATGTTGACACAATTCCGCCACTTCACATTTTCATTTATTATATGTAAAATAATTTGCATTAGAAAATCACGGAGTTTCGTTTCATGTTATTATGTTGACCCCATCCCCACTACTTCACAATATCCTTTATTATATGTAAAATAACTTTCATTATAAAATCACAGAGTTTCGTTTTATGTTATTATGTTGACCCCATCCCCGTTAAGTCATACTTTCATTTATTTTATGTAAAATAATTTGTTTTAGAAAATCACGGAATTTTGCTTTATGTTATTATGTTGACGCGTTCCCCGCCACTTAACAATTTCATTTATCATATGTTGTTGTTTTTGAGACCCAGACCGTCCGGCATATCATTTATTATATGTTGTTGTTGTTGAGACCCAGACCGTCGGACCTACCAGAAAGGTGTAAGGTAACTGTATGGACGGCCGGGAAGTGCCACCCAATTTAGACCGGAACCCTGTGGGGGAGGCATCCACAGGGACCGTACCCTCCTTCCCCTACCACCAACCTCGCGGAAGGACTTACGGACCCACATGTTTAACGTGATCGTACTCCGCATGAACACGGCGGCATTTGTGGCAGCGTGCAAATCTAGCGCGCAAACCACGGGGATACCGCACCCGAGATGGCCAACAGCACGCGGCGTTCCGAGGTGGTCACCCACCAAGTACTAACCGCGCCCGATGCTGCTTCACTTCGGTGATCTAACGAGAACCGGTGTTTTCAGCACGGTACGGCCGTTGGCCCCATCATTTATTATATGTAAAATAACTTGCATTAGAAAATCATGGAGTTTCGTTTTATGTTATTATGTTGACCCCATCCCCGCCACGTCATACTTTCATTTATTATATGTAAAATAACTTACATTAGAAAATCACGGAGTTACGTTTTATGTTATGATGATGAAACCATTCCCGCCACTTCACACTTTCATTAATTATATGTAAAAACCTTGCATGAGAAAATCACGGAGTTTCGTTTTATGTTATTATGTTGACCCCATTCCCGCCACTTCACACTTTCATTTATTATGAGTAAAATAAATTACATTAGAAAATCACGGAGTTTCGTTTTATATTATTATGTTGACCCCATCCCCACTACTTCAAAATATCATTTATTATATGTAAAATAACTTTCATTAGAAAATCACAGAGTTTCGTTTTATGTTATTATGTTGACACCATCCCCGCCACTTTACACTTTCATTTATTATATGTTGTTGTTTTTGAGACCCAGACCGTCCGGTCTATCATTTATTATATGTAAAATAACTTACATTAGAAAATCACGGAGTTTCGTTTTATGTTATTATGTTGACACCATTCCGCCACTTCACATTTTCATTTATTATATGTAAAATAATTTGCATTAGAAAATCACGGAGTTTCGATTTATGTTATTATGTTGACGCCATCCCCACTACTTCAAAATATCATTTATTATATGTAAAATAACTTTCATTAGAAAATCACAGAGTTTCGTCTTATGTTATTATGTTGACGCCATCCCCGCCAATTTACACTTTCATTTAATATATGTTATTGTTTTTGAGACCCAGACCGTCCGGTCTATCATTTATTATATGTAAAATAACTTGCATTAGAAAATCATGGAGTTTCGTTTTATGTTATTATGCTGACCCCATCCCCGCCACTTCACACTTTCATTTATTATATGTAAAATAACTTACATTAGAAAATCACGGAGTTTCGTTTTATGTTATGATGATGAAACCATTCCCGCCACTTCACACTTTCATTAATTATATGTAAAATAACTTGCATCAGAAAATCACGGAGTTTCGTTTTATGTTATTATATCATCATCATCGTTGTTTTGTTTTATGTTATTATGTTGACCCCATCCCCACCACTCCACACTTTCATTTATTATGAGTAAAATAACTTACATTAGAAAATCACGGAGTTTCGTTTTATGTTATTATGTTGACACCATTCCCGCCACTTCACACTTTCATTTATTATATGTAAAATATCTCCCATTAGAAAATCACGGAAGTTAGTTTTATGTTATTATGTTGACACCATTCCCGCCACTTCACACTTTCATTTATTATATGTAAAATAATTTGCATTAGAAAATCACGGAGTTTCGTTTTATGTTATTTTGTTGACCCCATACCCACTACTTCACAATATCATTAATTATATGTAAAATAACTTGCATCAGAAAATCACGGAGTTTCGTTTTATGTTATTATGTTGACCGCATCCCCGCTACTTCATACTTTCATTTTTTTATGTAAAATAACTTGCATTAGAAAATCACGGAGTTTCGTTTTATGTTATTATGTTGACCCCATTCCCGCCACTTCACACTTTCATTTATTATGAGTAAAATAACTTGCATTCGAAAATCACGGAATTTCGTTTTATGTTATTATGTTGACACCATTCCGCCACTTCACATTTTCATTTATTATATGTAAAATAATTTGCATTAGAAAATCACGGAGTTTCGTTTTATATTATTATGTGGACCCCATCCCTACTACTTCAAAATATCATTTATTATATGTAAAATAACTTTCATTAGAAAATCACAGAGTTTCGTTTTATGTTATTTTGTTGACCCCATCCCCACTATTTCACAATATCATTTATTATATGTAAAATAACTTTCATTAGAAAATCACAGAGTTTGGTTTTATGTTATTATGTTGACCCCATCCCCGTTAAGTCATACTTTCATTTATTTTATGTAAAATAATTTGTTTTAGAAAATCACGGAGTTTTGTTTTATGTTATTATGTTGACCCCATCCCCACCACTCCACACTTTCATTTATTATGAGTAAAATAACTTACATTAGAAAATCACGGAGTTTCGTTTTATGTTATTATGTTGACACCATTCCCGCCACTTCCCACTTTCATTTATGATATGTAAAATATCTCCCATTAGAAAATCACGGAAGTTAGTTTTATGTTATTATGTTGACACCATTCCCGCCACTTCACACTTTCATTTATTATATGTAAAATAATTTGCATTAGAAAATCACGGAGTTTCGTTTTATGTTATTTTGTTGACCCCATCCCCACTACTTCACAATATCATTTATTATATGTAAAATAACTTTCATTAGAAAATCACAGAGTTTTGTTTTATGTTATTATGTTGACCCCATCCCCGTTAAGTCATACTTTCATTTATTTTATGTAAAATAATTTGTTTTAGAAAATCACGGAGTTTTTTTTTATGTTATTATGTTGACCCCATCCCCACCACTCCACACTTTCATTTATTATGAGTAAAATAACTTACATTAGAAAATCACGGAGTTTCGTTTTATGTTATTATGTTGACACCATTCCCGCCACTTCACACTTTCATTTATTATATGTAAAATAACTTGTATTAGAAAATCACGGAGTTTCGTTTTATGTTATTATGTTGACCCCATCCCTGCAACTTCACACTTTCATTAATTATATGTAAAATAACTTGTCTTAGAAAATCACGGAGTTTCGTTTTATGTTATTATGTTGACGCGTTCCCCGCCACTTAACACTTTCATTTATCATATGTTGTTGTTTTTGAGACCCAGACCGTCCGGCCTATCATTTATTATATGTAAAATAACTTACATTAGAAAATCACGGAGTTTCGTTTTATGTTATTATGTTGACACCATTCCGCCACTTCACATTTTCATTTATTATATGTAAAATAATTTGCATTAGAAAATCACGGAGTTTCGATTTATGTTATTATGTTGACGCCATCCCCACTACTTCAAAATATCATTTATTATATGTAAAATAACTTTCATTAGAAAATCACAGAGTTTCGTCTTATGTTATTATGTTGACGCCATCCCCGCCAATTTACACTTTCATTTAATATATGTTATTGTTTTTGAGACCCAGACCGTCCGGTCTATCATTTATTATATGTAAAATAACTTGCATTAGAAAATCATGGAGTTTCGTTTTATGTTATTATGCTGACCCCATCCCCGCCACTTCACACTTTCATTTATTATATGTAAAATAACTTACATTAGAAAATCACGGAGTTTCGTTTTATGTTATGATGATGAAACCATTCCCGCCACTTCACACTTTCATTAATTATATGTAAAATAACTTGCATCAGAAAATCACGGAGTTTCGTTTTATGTTATTATATCATCATCATCGTTGTTTTGTTTTATGTTATTATGTTGACCCCATCCCCACCACTCCACACTTTCATTTATTATGAGTAAAATAACTTACATTAGAAAATCACGGAGTTTCGTTTTATGTTATTATGTTGACACCATTCCCGCCACTTCACACTTTCATTTATTATATGTAAAATATCTCCCATTAGAAAATCACGGAAGTTAGTTTTATGTTATTATGTTGACACCATTCCCGCCACTTCACACTTTCATTTATTATATGTAAAATAATTTGCATTAGAAAATCACGGAGTTTCGTTTTATGTTATTTTGTTGACCCCATCCCCACTACTTCACAATATCATTTATTATATGTAAAATAACTTTCATTAGAAAATCACAGAGTTTTGTTTTATGTTATTATGTTGACCCCATCCCCGTTAAGTCATACTTTCATTTATTTTATGTAAAATAATTTGTTTTAGAAAATCACGGAGTTTTTTTTTATGTTATTATGTTGACCCCATCCCCACCACTCCAAACTTTCATTTATTATGAGTAAAATAACTTACATTAGAAAATCACGGAGTTTCGTTTTATGTTATTATGTTGACACCATTCCCGCCACTTCACACTTTCATTTATTATATGTAAAATAACTTGTATTAGAAAATCACGGAGTTTCGTTTTATGTTATTATGTTGACCCCATCCCTGCAACTTCACACTTTCATTAATTATATGTAAAATAACTTGTCTTAGAAAATCACGGAGTTTCGTTTTATGTTATTATGTTGACGCGTTCCCCGCCACTTAACACTTTCATTTATCATATGTTGTTGTTTTTGAGACCCAGACCGTCCGGCCTATCATTTATTATATGTAAAATAACTTACATTAGAAAATCACGGAGTTTCGTTTTATGTTATTATGTTGACACCATTCCGCCACTTCACATTTTCATTTATTATATGTAAAATAATTTGCATTAGAAAATCACGGAGTTTCGATTTATGTTATTATGTTGACGCCATCCCCACTACTTCAAAATATCATTTATTATATGTAAAATAACTTTCATTAGAAAATCACAGAGTTTCGTCTTATGTTATTATGTTGACGCCATCCCCGCCAATTTACACTTTCATTTAATATATGTTATTGTTTTTGAGACCCAGACCGTCCGGTCTATCATTTATTATATGTAAAATAACTTGCATTAGAAAATCATGGAGTTTCGTTTTATGTTATTATGCTGACCCCATCCCCGCCACTTCACACTTTCATTTATTATATGTAAAATAACTTACATTAGAAAATCACGGAGTTTCGTTTTATGTTATGATGATGAAACCATTCCCGCCACTTCACACTTTCATTAATTATATGTAAAATAACTTGCATCAGAAAATCACGGAGTTTCGTTTTATGTTATTATATCATCATCATCGTTGTTTTGTTTTATGTTATTATGTTGACCCCATCCCCACCACTCCACACTTTCATTTATTATGAGTAAAATAACTTACATTAGAAAATCACGGAGTTTCGTTTTATGTTATTATGTTGACACCATTCCCGCCACTTCACACTTTCATTTATTATATGTAAAATATCTCCCATTAGAAAATCACGGAAGTTAGTTTTATGTTATTATGTTGACACCATTCCCGCCACTTCACACTTTCATTTATTATATGTAAAATAATTTGCATTAGAAAATCACGGAGTTTCGTTTTATGTTATATTGTTGACCCCATACCCACTACTTCACAATATCATTAATTATATGTAAAATAACTTGCATCAGAAAATCACGGAGTTTCGTTTTATGTTATTATGTTGACCGCATCCCCGCTACTTCATACTTTCATTTTTTTATGTAAAATAACTTGCATTAGAAAATCACGGAGTTTCGTTTTATGTTATTATGTTGACCCCATTCCCGCCACTTCACACTTTCATTTATTATGAGTAAAATAACTTGCATTCGAAAATCACGGAATTTCGTTTTATGTTATTATGTTGACACCATTCCGCCACTTCACATTTTCATTTATTATATGTAAAATAATTTGCATTAGAAAATCACGGAGTTTCGTTTTATATTATTATGTGGACCCCATCCCTACTACTTCAAAATATCATTTATTATATGTAAAATAACTTTCATTAGAAAATCACAGAGTTTCGTTTTATGTTATTTTGTTGACCCCATCCCCACTATTTCACAATATCATTTATTATATGTAAAATAACTTTCATTAGAAAATCACAGAGTTTGGTTTTATGTTATTATGTTGACCCCATCCCCGTTAAGTCATACTTTCATTTATTTTATGTAAAATAATTTGTTTTAGAAAATCACGGAGTTTTGTTTTATGTTATTATGTTGACCCCATCCCCACCACTCCACACTTTCATTTATTATGAGTAAAATAACTTACATTAGAAAATCACGGAGTTTCGTTTTATGTTATTATGTTGACACCATTCCCGCCACTTCCCACTTTCATTTATGATATGTAAAATATCTCCCATTAGAAAATCACGGAAGTTAGTTTTATGTTATTATGTTGACACCATTCCCGCCACTTCACACTTTCATTTATTATATGTAAAATAATTTGCATTAGAAAATCACGGAGTTTCGTTTTATGTTATTTTGTTGACCCCATCCCCACTACTTCACAATATCATTTATTATATGTAAAATAACTTTCATTAGAAAATCACAGAGTTTTGTTTTATGTTATTATGTTGACCCCATCCCCGTTAAGTCATACTTTCATTTATTTTATGTAAAATAATTTGTTTTAGAAAATCACGGAGTTTTTTTTTATGTTATTATGTTGACCCCATCCCCACCACTCCACACTTTCATTTATTATGAGTAAAATAACTTACATTAGAAAATCACGGAGTTTCGTTTTATGTTATTATGTTGACACCATTCCCGCCACTTCACACTTTCATTTATTATATGTAAAATAACTTGTATTAGAAAATCACGGAGTTTCGTTTTATGTTATTATGTTGACCCCATCCCTGCAACTTCACACTTTCATTAATTATATGTAAAATAACTTGTCTTAGAAAATCACGGAGTTTCGTTTTATGTTATTATGTTGACGCGTTCCCCGCCACTTAACACTTTCATTTATCATATGTTGTTGTTTTTGAGACCCAGACCGTCCGGCCTATCATTTATTATATGTAAAATAACTTGCATTAGAAAATCATGGAGTTTCGTTTTATGTTATTATGTTGACCCCATCCCCGCCACGTCACACTTTCATTTATTATATGTAAAATAACTTACATTAGAAAATCACGGAGTTTCGTTTTATGTTATGATGATGTAACCATTCCCGCCACTTCACACTTTCATTAATTATATGTAAAAACCTTGCATGAGAAAATCACGGAGTTTCGTTTTATGTTATTATGTTGACCCCATTCCCGCCACTTCACACTTTCATTTATTATATGTAAAATAACTTGCATTAGTAAATCACGGAGTTTCGTTTTATGTTATTTTGTTGACGACATCCCCGCCACTTCACACTTTCATTTATTATAAGTAAAATAAATTGCATTAGAAAATCACGTAGTTTCGTTTTATGTTATTATGTTGACCCCATCCACGCGACTTCACACTTTAATTTATTATATGAAAAATAACTTCCATTAGAAAATCACGGAGTTTCGTTTTATGTTATGATGATGAAACCATTCCCTCCACTTCACAATATCATTTATTATATGTAAAATAACTTTCATTAGAAAATCACAGAGTTTCGTTTTATGTTATGATGATGAAACCATTCCCGTCACTTCTCACTTTCATTAATTATATGTAAAATAACTTGCATCAGAAAATCACGGAAATTCGTTTTATGTTATTATGTTGACCGCATCCCCGCTACTTCATACTTTCATTTTTTTATGTAAAATAATTTGCATCAGAAAATCAAGGAGTTTCGTTTTATGTTATTATGTTGACCCCATTCCCGCCACTTCACACTTTCATTTATTATGAGTAAAATAACTTGCATTCGAAAATCACGGAATTTCGTTTTATGTTATTATGTTGACACCATTCCGCCGCTTGACATTTTCATTTATTATATGTAAAATAATTTGCATTAGAAAATCACAGAGTTTCGTTTTATGTTATTATGTTGACCCCATCCCCACTACTTCAAAATATCATTTATTAGATGTAAAATAACTTTCATTAGAAAATCACAGAGTTTCGTTTTATGTTATTATGTTGACCCCATCCCAGTTAAGTCATACATTCATTTATTTTATGTAAAATAATTTGTTTTAGAAAATCACGGTGTTTTGATTTATGTTATTATGTTGACCCCATCCCCACCACTTCACACTTTCATTTATTATGAGTAAAATAACTTACATTAGAAAATCACGGAGTTTCGTTTTATGTTATTATGTTGACACCATTCCCGCCACTTCACACTTTTATTTATGATATGTAAAATATCTCTCATTAGAAAATCACGGAGTTTCGTTTTATGTTATTATGTTGACCCCTCCCCCGCCACTTCACATTCTCATTTATTATATGTAAAATAATTTGCATTAGAAAATCACGGAGTTTCGTTTTATGTTATTATGTTGACCCCATCCCTGCCACTTCACACTTTCATATATTATATGTTGAAGACCCAGACCGTCCGACTCGTCCAAAGGACTAGGAGCAACTATTTGGACGGCCGGGAAATATGTAAAATAACTTGTATTAGAAAATCACGGAGTTTCGTTTTATGTTATTATGTTGACCCCATCCCTGCCACTTCACACTTTCATTTATTATATGTAAAATAACTTGTATTAGAAAATCACGGAGTTTCGTTTTATGTTATTATGTTGACGCGTTCCCCGCCACTTAACACTTTCATTTATCATATGTTGTTGTTCTTGAGACACAGACCGTCCGGCCTATCATTTATTATATGTAAAATAACTTGCATTAGAGAATCATGGAGTTTCGTTTTATGTTATTATGTTGACCCCATCCCCCCCACGTCACACTTTCATTTATTATATGTAAAAAAACTTACATTAGAAAATCACGGAATTTCGTTTTATGTTATGATGATGAAACCATTCCCTCCACTTCAAACTTTCATTAATTATATGTAAAATAACTTGCATTAGAAAATCACGGAGTTTCGTTTTATGTTATTATGTTGACCCCATTCCCGCCACTTCACACTTTCATTTATTATGAGTAAAATAACTTACATTAGAAAATCACGGAATTTCGTTTTATGTTATTATGTTGACACAATTCCGCCACTTAACATTTTCATTTATTATATGTAAAATAATTTGCATTAGAAAATCACGGAGTTTCGTTTTATGTTATTATGTTGACCCCATCCCCACTACTTCAAAATATCATTTATTATATATAAAATAACTTTCATTAGAAAATCACAGAGTTTCGTTTTATGTTATTATGTTGACCCCATCCCCGTTCAGTCATACTTTCATTTATTTTATGTAAAATAATTTGATTTGGAAAATCACGGAGTTTTTTTTTATGTTATTATGTTGACCCCATCCCCACCACTTCACACTTTCATTTATTATGAGTAAAATAACTTACATTAGAAAATCACATAGTTTTGTTTTATGTTATTATGTTGACACCATTCCCGCCACTTCACACTTTCATTTATGATATGTAAAATATCTCCCATTAGAAAATCACGGAATTTCGTTTTATGTTATTATGTTGACCCCTCCCCCGCCACTTCACATTTTCATGTATTATATGTAAAATAATTTGCATTAGAAAATCACGGAGATTCGTTTTATGTTATTATGTTGACACCATTCCCGAAACTTCACACTTTCATTTATTATATGTAAAATAACTTGCATTAGTAAATCACGGAGTTGCGTTTTATGTTATTATGTTGACGCCATCCCCGCCACTTTACACTTTCATTTATTATATGTTGTTGTTTTTGAGACCCAGACCGTCCGGTCTATCATTTATTATATGTAAAATAACTTGCATTAGAAAATCATGGAGTTTCGTTTAATGTTATTGTGTTGACCCCATCCCCGCCACTTCACACTTTCATTTCTTATATGTAAAATCACTTCCATTAGAAAATCACGGTGTTTCTTTTTATGTTATTATGTTGAACCTATCCCCGCCACTTTACACTTTCATTTATTATATGTAAAATAATTTGCATTAGAAAATCACGGTGTTTCGTTTTATGTTATTATGTTGACCCTATCCCCGCCACTTCACACTTTCATTTATTATAAGTATAATAACTTACATTAGAAAATCACGGAGTTTCGGTTTATGTTATTATGTTGACCCCATCCCCGCCACTTTACGCTTTCATTTATTATATGTTGTTGTTTTTGAGACCCAGACCGTCCGGCCTATAATTTATTATATGTAAAATAACTTGCATTATAAAATCATGGAGTTTCGCTTTATGTTATTATGTTGACCCCATCCACGCCACTTCACATTTTAATTTATTATATGTAAAATAACTTCCATTAGAAAATCACGGTGTTTCGTTTTATGTTATTATGTTGACCCCATTCCCGCCACTTCACACTATTATTTATTATGAGTAAAATAACTTACATTAGAAAATCACGGACTTTCGTTTTATGTTATTATGTTGACACAAATCCGCCACTTCACATTTTCATTTATTATATGTAAAATAATTTGCATTAGAAAATCACGGAGTTTCGTTTTATGTTATTATGTTGACCCCATCCCCGTTAAGTCATACTTTCATTTATTTCATGTAAAATAATTTGTTTTAGAAAATCACGGAGTTTTGTTTTATGTTATTATGTTGACCCCATCCCCACCACTTCACACTTTCATTTATTATGAGTAAAATAACTTACATTAGAAAATCACGGAGTTTCGTTTTATGTTATTATGTTGACACCATTCCCGCCACTTCACACTTTCATTAATTATATGTAAAATAACTTGCATTAGAAAATCACGTAATTTCGTTTTATGTTATTATGTTGACCCCATCCCTGCCACTTCAAACTTTCATTTATTATATGTAAAATAACTTGTATTAGAAAATCACGGAGTTTCATTTTATGTTATTATGTTGACCGCATTCCCGCCACTTCACACTTTCATTTATTATATGTAAAATCACTTCCATTAGAAAATAACGGTGTTTCGTTTTATGTTATTATGTTGACCCTATCCCCGGCACTTCACACTTTCATTTATTATAAGTATAATAACTTACATTAGAAAATCACGGAGTTTCGTTTTATGTTATTATGTTGACCCCATCCCCACCACTTTACACTTTCATTTATTATATGTTGTTGTTTTTGAGACCCAGACCGTCCGGCCTATCATTTATTATATGTAAAATAACTTGCATTAGAAAATCATGCAGTTTCGCTTTATGTTATTATGTTGACCCCATCCACGCCACTTCACACTTTCATTTATTATATGTAAAATAACTTCAAGTAGAAAATCACGGTGTTTCGTTTTATGTTATTATGTTGACCCGATTCCCGCCACTTCACACTTTCATTTATTATGAGTAAAATAACTTACATTAGCAAATCACGTAGTTTCGTTTTATGTTATTATGTTGACCCCATCCCTGCCACTTCACACTTTCATATATTATATGTTGAAGACCCAGACCGTCCGACTCGTCCAAAGGACTAGGAGCAACTATTTGGACGGCCGGGAAATATGTAAAATAACTTGTATTAGAAAATCACGGAGTTTCGTTTTATGTTATTATGTTGACCCCATCCCTGCCACTTCACACTTTCATTTATTATATGTAAAATAACTTGTATTAGAAAATCACGGAGTTTCGTTTTATGTTATTATGTTGACACCATTCCGCCGCTTGACATTTTCATTTATTATATGTAAAATAATTTGCATTAGAAAATCACAGAGTTTCGTTTTATGTTATTATGTTGACCCCATCCCCACTACTTCAAAATATCATTTATTATATGTAAAATAACTTTCATTAGAAAATCACAGAGTTTCGTTTTATGTTATTATGTTGACCCCATCCCAGTTAAGTCATACATTCATTTATTTTCTGTAAAATAATTTGTTTTAGAAAATCACGGTGTTTTGTTTTATGTTATTATGTTGACCCCATCCCCACCACTTCACACTTTCATTTATTATGAGTAAAATAACTTACATTAGAAAATCACGGAGTTTCGTTTTATGTTATTATGTTGACACCATTCCCGCCACTTCACACTTTTATTTATGATATGTAAAATATCTCTCATTAGAAAATCACGGAGTTTCGTTTTATGTTATTATGTTGACCCCTCCCCCGCCACTTCACATTCTCATTTATTATATGTAAAATAATTTGCATTAGAAAATCACGGAGTTTCGTTTTATGTTATTATGTTGACACCATTCCCGCCACTTCACACTTTCATTTATTATATGTAAAATAACTTGCATTAGTAAATCACGGAGTTTCGTTTTATGTTATTATGTTGACGCCATCCCCGCCACTTTACACTTTCATTTATTATATGTTGTTGTTTTTGAGACCCAGACCGTCCGGTCCATCATTTATTATATGTAAAATAACTTGCATTAGAAAATCATGGAGTTTCGTTTAATGTTATTATGTTGACCCCATCCCCGCCACTTCACACTTTCATTTATTATAAGTAAAATAAATTGCATTAGAAAATCACGTAGTTTCGTTTTATGTTATTATGTTGACCCCATCCACGCCACTTCACACTTTAATTTATTATATGTAAAATAACTTCCATTAGAAAATCACGGTGTTTCGTTTCATGTTATTATGTTGACACAAAGCCGCCACTTCACATTTTCATTTATTATATGTAAAATAATTTGCATTAGAAAGTCACGGAGTTTCGTTTTATGTTATTATGTTGACCCCATTCCCTTTAAGTCATACTTTCATTTATTTTATGTAAAATAATTTGTTTTAGAAAATCACGGAATTTTTGTTTTATGTTATTATGTTGACCCCATCCCCACCACTTCACACTTTCATTTATTATGAGTAAAATAACTTACATTAGAAAATCACGGATTTCGTTTTATGTTATTATGTTGACATCATTCCCGCCACTTCACACTTTCATTAATTATATGTAAAAAAACTTGCATTAGAAAATCACGTATTTTCGTTTTATGTTATTATGTTGACCCCATCCCTGCCACTTCACACTTTCATTTATTATATGTAAAATAACTTGTATTAGAAAATCACGTATTTTCGTTTTATGTTATTATGTTGACCCCATCCCTGCCACTTCACACTTTCATTTATTATATGTAAAATAACTTGTATTAGAAAATCATGGAATTTCGTTTTATGTTATTATGTTGACCCCATCCCCGCCACTTCAGGCTTTCATTTATTATAAGTAAAATAACTTGCATTTGAAAATCAGGTGGTCTCGGTTTATGTTATTATGTTGACCTCATCCCCTCCACTTCACACTTTCATTTATTATGTGTAAAATAACTTGCCTTATAAATCACGGTGTTTCGTTTCATGTTATTATGTTGACTCCATCCCCGCCACATCACACTTTCATTTATTATATGTAAAATAACGTGGATTAGAAAATCACGGAGTTTCGTTTTATGTTACTATGTTGACCCCATCCCCGCCACGTCGCACTATCATTTATTATATGTAAAATAACTTGCATTAGAAAATCATGGAGTTTCGTTTTATGTTATTATGTTGACACCATTCCCGCCACTTCACACATTCATTTATTATATGTAAAATAACTTTCATTAGTAAACCACGGAGTTTCGTTTTATGTTATTATGTTTATGCCATCCCCGCCACTTTACACTTTCATTTATTATATGTAAAATCACTCCCATTAGAAAATCATGCAGTTCCGCTTTATGTTATTATGTTGACCACATCCACGCCACTTCAGACTTTCATTTATTATGAGTAAAATAACTTACATTAGAAAATCACGTAGTTTCGTTTTATGTTATTATGTTGACCCCATCCCTGCCACTTCACACTTTCATTTATTATATGTAAAATAACTTGTATTAGAAAATCACGGAGTTTCGTTTTATGTTATTATGTTGACCCCATCCCTGCCACTTCACACTTTCATTTATTATATGTAAAATAACTTGTATTAGAAAATCACGGAGTTTCGTTTTATGTTATTATGTTGACGCGTTCCCCGCAACTTAACACTTTCATTTATCATATGTTGTTGTTTTTGAGACCCAGACCGTCCGGCCTATCATTTATTATATGTAAAATAACTTGCATTAGAGAATCATGGAGTTTCGTTTTATGTTATTATGTTGACCCCATCCCCCTTACGTTACACTATCATTTATTATATGTAAAATAACTTACATTAGAAAATCACGGAGTTTCGTTTTATGTTATGATGATGAAACCATTCCCGCCACTTCACACTTTCATTAATTATATGTAAAATAACTTGCATCAGAAAATCACGGAGTTTCGTTTTATGTTATTATGTTGACCGCATCCCCGCTACTTCATACTTTCATTTTTTTATGTAAAATAACTTGCATTAGAAAATCACGGAGTTTCGTTTTATGTTATTATGTTAAACCCCATTCCCGCCACTTCCCCCTTTCATTTATTATGAGTAAAATATCTTGCATTAGAAAATCACGGAATTTCGTTTTATGTTATTATGTTGACACCATTCCGTCACTTCACATTTTCATTTATTATATGTAAAATAATTTGCATTAGAAAATCACGGAGTTTCGTTTTATGTTATTATGTTGACACCATTCCCGCCACTTCACACTTTCATTTATTATATGTAAAATAACTTGCATTAGTAAATCACGGAGTTTCGTTTTATGTTATTATGTTGACACCTTTCCCGCCACTTCACACTTTCATTTATTATATGTAAAATATCTCCCATTAGAAAATCACGGAGTTTCGTTTTATGTTATTATGTTGACCCCTCCCCCGCCACTTCACATTTTCATTTATTATATGTAAAATAATTTGCATTAGAAAATCACGGAGTTGCGTTTTATGTTATTATGTTGACGCCATCCCCGCCACTTTACACTTTCATTTATTATATGTTGTTGTTTTTGAGACCCAGACCGTCCGGTCTATCATTTATTATATGTAAAATAACTTGCATTAGAAAATCATGGAGTTTCGTTTAATGTTATTGTGTTGACCCCATCCCCGCCACTTCACACTTTCATTTCTTATATGTAAAATCACTTCCATTAGAAAATCACGGTGTTTCTTTTTATGTTATTATGTTGAACCTATCCCCGCCACTTTACACTTTCATTTATTATATGTAAAATAATTTGCATTAGAAAATCACGGTGTTTCGTTTTATGTTA
This sequence comes from Amaurobius ferox, assembly GCA_951213105.1. Lineage (NCBI taxonomy): Eukaryota > Metazoa > Arthropoda > Arachnida > Araneae > Amaurobiidae > Amaurobius > Amaurobius ferox. The sequence goes on from OX578141.1 coordinate 3,560,876, forward strand.
TTATGTTGACCCTATCCCCGCCACTTCACACTTTCATTTATTATAAGTATAATAACTTACATTAGAAAATCACGGTGTTTCGTTTTATGTTATTATGTTGACCCCATCCCCGCCACTTTACGCTTTCATTTATTATATGTTGTTGTTTTTGAGACCCAGACCGTCCGGCCTATAATTTATTATATGTAAAATAACTTGCATTATAAAATCATGGAGTTTCGCTTTATGTTATTATGTTGACCCCATCCACGCCACTTCACATTTTAATTTATTATATGTAAAATAACTTCCATTAGAAAATCACGGTGTTTCGTTTTATGTTATTATGTTGACCCCATTCCCGCCACTTCACACTATTATTTATTATGAGTAAAATAACTTACATTAGAAAATCACGGACTTTCGTTTTATGTTATTATGTTGACACAAATCCGCCACTTCACATTTTCATTTATTATATGTAAAATAATTTGCATTAGAAAATCACGGAGTTTCGTTTTATGTTATTATGTTGACCCCATCCCCGTTAAGTCATACTTTCATTTATTTCATGTAAAATAATTTGTTTTAGAAAATCACGGAGTTTTGTTTTATGTTATTATGTTGACCCCATCCCCACCACTTCACACTTTCATTTATTATGAGTAAAATAACTTACATTAGAAAATCACGGAGTTTCGTTTTATGTTATTATGTTGACACCATTCCCGCCACTTCACACTTTCATTAATTATATGTAAAATAACTTGCATTAGAAAATCACGTAATTTCGTTTTATGTTATTATGTTGACCCCATCCCTGCCACTTCAAACTTTCATTTATTATATGTAAAATAACTTGTATTAGAAAATCACGGAGTTTCATTTTATGTTATTATGTTGACCGCATTCCCGCCACTTCACACTTTCATTTATTATATGTAAAATCACTTCCATTAGAAAATAACGGTGTTTCGTTTTATGTTATTATGTTGACCCTATCCCCGGCACTTCACACTTTCATTTATTATAAGTATAATAACTTACATTAGAAAATCACGGAGTTTCGTTTTATGTTATTATGTTGACCCCATCCCCACCACTTTACACTTTCATTTATTATATGTTGTTGTTTTTGAGACCCAGACCGTCCGGCCTATCATTTATTATATGTAAAATAACTTGCATTAGAAAATCATGCAGTTTCGCTTTATGTTATTATGTTGACCCCATCCACGCCACTTCACACTTTCATTTATTATATGTAAAATAACTTCAAGTAGAAAATCACGGTGTTTCGTTTTATGTTATTATGTTGACCCGATTCCCGCCACTTCACACTTTCATTTATTATGAGTAAAATAACTTACATTAGCAAATCACGTAGTTTCGTTTTATGTTATTATGTTGACCCCATCCCTGCCACTTCACACTTTCATATATTATATGTTGAAGACCCAGACCGTCCGACTCGTCCAAAGGACTAGGAGCAACTATTTGGACGGGCGGGAAATATGTAAAATAACTTGTATTAGAAAATCACGGAGTTTCGTTTTATGTTATTATGTTGACCCCATCCCTGCCACTTCACACTTTCATTTATTATATGTAAAATAACTTGTATTAGAAAATCACGGAGTTTCGTTTTATGTTATTATGTTGACACCATTCCGCCGCTTGACATTTTCATTTATTATATGTAAAATAATTTGCATTAGAAAATCACAGAGTTTCGTTTTATGTTATTATGTTGACCCCATCCCCACTACTTCAAAATATCATTTATTATATGTAAAATAACTTTCATTAGAAAATCACAGAGTTTCGTTTTATGTTATTATGTTGACCCCATCCCAGTTAAGTCATACATTCATTTATTTTATGTAAAATAATTTGTTTTAGAAAATCACGGTGTTTTGTTTTATGTTATTATGTTGACCCCATCCCCACCACTTCACACTTTCATTTATTATGAGTAAAATAACTTTCATTAGAAAATCACAGAGTTTCGTTTTATGTTATTATGTTGACCCCATCCCAGTTAAGTCATACATTCATTTATTTTATGTAAAATAATTTGTTTTAGAAAATCACGGAGTTTCGTTTTATGTTATTATGTTGACACCATTCCCGCCACTTCACACTTTTATTTATGATATGTAAAATATCTCTCATTAGAAAATCACGGAGTTTCGTTTTATGTTATTATGTTGACCCCTCCCCCGCCACTTCACATTCTCATTTATTATATGTAAAATAATTTGCATTAGAAAATCACGGAGTTTCGTTTTATGTTATTATGTTGACACCATTCCCGCCACTTCACACTTTCATTTATTATATGTAAAATAACTTGCATTAGTAAATCACGGAGTTTCGTTTTATGTTATTATGTTGACGCCATCCCCGCCACTTTACACTTTCATTTATTATATGTTGTTGTTTTTGAGACCCAGACCGTCCGGTCCATCATTTATTATATGTAAAATAACTTGCATTAGAAAATCATGGAGTTTCGTTTAATGTTATTATGTTGACCCCATCCCCGCCACTTCACACTTTCATTTATTATAAGTAAAATAAATTGCATTAGAAAATCACGTAGTTTCGTTTTATGTTATTATGTTGACCCCATCCACGCCACTTCACACTTTAATTTATTATATGTAAAATAACTTCCATTAGAAAATCACGGTGTTTCGTTTCATGTTATTATGTTGACACAAAGCCGCCACTTCACATTTTCATTTATTATATGTAAAATAATTTGCATTAGAAAATCACGGAGTTTCGTTTTATGTTATTATGTTGACCCCATTCCCTTTAAGTCATACTTTCATTTATTTTATGTAAAATAATTTGTTTTAGAAAATCACGGAATTTTTGTTTTATGTTATTATGTTGACCCCATCCCCACCACTTCACACTTTCATTTATTATGAGTAAAATAACTTACATTAGAAAATCACGGATTTCGTTTTATGTTATTATGTTGACATCATTCCCGCCACTTCACACTTTCATTAATTATATGTAAAAAAACTTGCATTAGAAAATCACGTATTTTCGTTTTATGTTATTATGTTGACCCCATCCCTGCCACTTCACACTTTCATTTATTATATGTAAAATAACTTGTATTAGAAAATCACGTATTTTCGTTTTATGTTATTATGTTGACCCCATCCCTGCCACTTCACACTTTCATTTATTATATGTAAAATAACTTGTATTAGAAAATCATGGAATTTCGTTTTATGTTATTATGTTGACCCCATCCCCGCCACTTCAGGCTTTCATTTATTATAAGTAAAATAACTTGCATTTGAAAATCAGGTGGTCTCGGTTTATGTTATTATGTTGACCTCATCCCCTCCACTTCACACTTTCATTTATTATGTGTAAAATAACTTGCCTTATAAATCACGGTGTTTCGTTTCATGTTATTATGTTGACTCCATCCCCGCCACATCACACTTTCATTTATTATATGTAAAATAACGTGGATTAGAAAATCACGGAGTTTCGTTTTATGTTACTATGTTGACCCCATCCCCGCCACGTCGCACTATCATTTATTATATGTAAAATAACTTGCATTAGAAAATCATGGAGTTTCGTTTTATGTTATTATGTTGACCCCATTCCCGCCACTTCACACTTTCATTTATTATGAGTAAAATAACTTGCATTAGAAAATCACGGAATTTCGTTTTATGTTATTATGTTGACACCATTCCGCCACTTCACACATTCATTTATTATATGTAAAATAACTTTCATTAGTAAACCACAGAGTTTCGTTTTATGTTATTATGTTTACGCCATCCCCGCCACTTTACACTTTCATTTATTATATGTTGTTGTTTTTGAGACCCAGTCCGGCCTATCATTTATTATATGTAAAATAACTTGCATTAGAAAATCATGCAGTTCCGCTTTATAATAATATGTTGACCCCATCCACGCCACTTCACACTTTCATTTATTATATGTAAAATAACTTCAAGTAGAAAATCACGGTGTTTCGTTTTATGTTATTATGTTGACCCCATTCGCGCCACTTCACACTTTCATTTATTATGAGTAAAATAACTTACATTAGAAAATCACGGAGTTTCGTTTTATGTTATGATGATGACACCATTCCCGCCACTTCACACTTTCATTATTATATGTAAAATAACTTGCATTATAAGATCACGTAATTTCGTTTTATATTATTATGTTGACCCCATCCCCGCCACTTCACACTTTCATTTATTATATGTAAAATAACTTGTATTAGAAAATCACGGAGTTTCGTTTTATGTTATTATGTTGACACCATTCCCGCCACTTCACACTTTCATTTATGATATGTAAAATATCTCCCATTAGAAAATCACGGAGTTTCGTTTTATGTTATTATGTTGACCCCTCCCCCGCCACTTCACATTTTCATTTATTATATGTAAAATAATTTGCATTAGAAAATCACGGAGTTCCGTTTTATGTTATTATGTTGACACCATTCCCGCCACTTCACACTTTCATTTATTATATGAAAAATAACTTGCATTAGTAAATCACGGAGTTTCGTTTTATGTTATTATGTTGACGCCATCCCCGCCACTTTACACTTTCATTTATTATATGTTGTTGTTTTTGAGACCCAGACCGTCCGGTCTATCATTTATTATATGTAAAATAACTTGCATTAGAAAATCATGGAGTTTCGTTTAATGTTATTATGTTGACCCCATCCCCTCCACTTCACACTTTCATTTATTATAGGTAAAATAACTTACATTAGAAAATCACGGAGTTTCGTTTTATGTTATGATGATGAAACCATTCCCGCCACTTCACACTTTCATTAATTATATGTAAAATAACTTGCATCAGAAAATCACGGAGTTTCGTTTTATGTTATTATGTTGACCCCATTCCCGCCACTTCACACTTTCATTTATTATGAGTAAAATAACTTGCATTAGAAAATCACGGAATTTCGTTTTATGTTATTATGTTGACACCATTCCGCCACTTCACATTTTCATTTATTATATGTAAAATAATTTGCATTAGAAAATCACGGAGTTTCGTTTTATGTTATTATGTTGACCCCATCCCCACTACTTCAAAATATCATTTATTATATGTAAAATAACTTTCATTAGAAAATCACAGAGTTTCGTTTTATGTTATTATGTTGACCCCATCCCCGTTAAGTCATACTTTCATTTATTTTATGTAAAATATATTGTTTTAGAAAATCACAGAGTTTTGTTTTATGTTATTATGTTGACCCCATCCCCACCACTTCACATTTTCATTTATTATGAGTACAATAACTTACATTAGAAAATCACAGAGTTTCGTTTTATGTTATTATGTTGACACCATTCCCGCCACTTCACACTTTCATTTATAATATGTAAAATATCTCCCATTAGAAAATCACGGAGTTTCGTTTTATGTTATTATGTTGACCCCTCCCCCGCCACTTCACATTTTCATTTATTATATGTAAAATAATTTGCATTAGAAAATCACGCAGTTTCGTTTTATGTTATTATGTTGACACCATTCCCGCCACTTCACACTTTCATTTATTATATGTAAAATAACTTGCATTAGTAAATCACGGAGTTTCGTTTTATGTTATTATGTTGACGCCATCCCCGCCACATTACACTTTCATTTATTATATGTTGTTGTTTTTGAGACCCAGACCGTCCGGTCTATCATTTATTATATGTAAAATAACTTGCATTAGAAAATCATGGAGTTTCGTTTAATGTTATTATGTTGACCCTATCCCCGCCACTTCACACTTTCATTTATTATATGTAAATTAACTTGCATTAGAAAATCACGGTGTTTCGTTTTATGTTATTATGTTGACCGCATCCCCGCCACTTTTACTTTCATTTTTTATGAAAAATAACTTGCATTAGAAAATCACGGAGTTTCGTTTAATGTTATTATGTTGTACCCATCCCCACCACTTCACACTTTCATTTATTATGAGTAAAATAACTTACATTAGGAAATCACGGAGTTTCGTTTTATGTTATGATGATGACACCATTCCCGCCACTTCACACTTTCATTTTTTATATGTAAAATAACGTGCATTAGAAAATCACGGAGTTTCGTTTTATGTTATTATGTTGACCCCATACCCGCCACGTCGCACTATCATTTATTATATGTAAAATAACTTGCATTAGAAAATCATTGAGTTTCGTTTTATTTTATTATGTTGACACCATTCCCGCCACTTCACACATTCATTTATTATATGTAAAATAACTTTCATTAGTAAACCACGGAGTTTCGTTTTATGTTATTATGTTTACGCCATCCCCGCCACTTTACACTTTCATTTATTATATGTTGTTATTTTTGAGACCCAGACCGTCCGGTCTATCATTTATTATATGTAAAATAACTTGCATTAGAAAATCCTGGAGTTCCGTTTCATGTTATAATGTTGACCCCATCCCCACTACTTCAAAATATCATTTATTATATGTAAAATAACTTTCATTAGAAAATCACGGAGTTTCGTTTTATGTTATTATGTTGACCCCATCCCCGTTAAGTCATACTTTCATTTATTTTATGTAAAATAATTTGTTTTAGAAAATCACGGAGTTTTTTTTATGTTATTATGTTCACCCCATCCCCACCACTTCACATTTTCATTTATTATGAGTAAAATAACTTACATTAGAAAATCACAGAGTTCCGTTTTATGTAATTATGTTGACACCATTCCCGCCACTTCACATTTTCATTTATTATATGTAAAATAATTTGCATTAGAAAATCACGCAGTTTCGTTTTATGTTATTATGTTGACACCATTCCCGCCACTTCACACTTTCATTTATTATATGTAAGATAACTTGCATTAGTAAATCACGGAGTTTCGTTTTATGTTATTATGTTGACGCCATCCCCGCCACTTTACACTTTCATATATTATATGTTGTTGTTTTTGAGACCCAGACCGTCCGGTCTATCATTTATTATATGTAAAATAACTTGCATTAGAAAATCATGGAGTTTCGTTTAATGTTATTATGTTGACCCCATCCCCGCCAATTCACACTTTCATTTATTATATGTAAAATCACTTCCATTAGAAAATCACGGTGTTTCGTTTTATGTTATTATGTTGACCCTATCCCCGCCACTTCACACTTTTATTTATTATATGTAAATTAACTTGCATTAGAAAATCACGGTGTTTCGTTTTATGTTATTATGTTGACCGCATCCCCGCCACTTCATACTTTCATTTTTTATGAAAAATAACTTGCATTAGAAAATCACGGAGTTTCGTTTAATGTTATTATGTTGACCCCATCCCCACCACTTCACACTTTCATTTATTATGAGTAAAATAACTTACATTAGAAAATCACGGAGTTTCGTTTTATGTTATGATGATGACACCATTCCCGCCACTTCACACTTTCATTTATTATATGTAAAATAACGTGCATTAGAAAATCATTGAGTTTCGTTTTATTTTATTATGTTGACACCATTCCCGCCACTTCACACATTCATTTATTATATGTAAAATAACTTTCATTAGTAAACAACGGAGTTTCGTTTTATGTTATTATGTTTACGCCATCCCCGCCACTTTTCACTTTCATTTATTATATGTTGTTGTTTTTGAGACCCAGACCGTCCGGTCTATCATTTATTATATGTAAAATAACTTGCATTAGAAAATCATGGAGTTTTGTTTCATGTTATAATGTTGACCCCATCCCCACTACTTCAAAATATCATTTATTATATGAAAAATAACTTGCATTAGTAAATCACGGAGTTTCGTTTTATGTTATTATGTTGACGCCATCCCCGCCACTTTACACTTTCATTTATTATATGTTGTTGTTTTTGAGACCCAGACCGTCCGGTCTATCATTTATTATATGTAAAATAACTTGCATTAGAAAATCATGGAGTTTCGTTTAATGTTATTATGTTGACCCCATCCCCTCCACTTCACACTTTCATTTATTATAGGTAAAATAACTTACATTAGAAAATCACGGAGTTTCGTTTTATGTTATGATGATGAAACCATTCCCGCCACTTCACACTTTCATTAATTATATGTAAAATAACTTGCATCAGAAAATCACGGAGTTTCGTTTTATGTTATTATGTTGACCCCATTCCCGCCACTTCACACTTTCATTTATTATGAGTAAAATAACTTGCATTAGAAAATCACGGAATTTCGTTTTATGTTATTATGTTGACACCATTCCGCCACTTCACATTTTCATTTATTATATGTAAAATAATTTGCATTAGAAAATCACGGAGTTTCGTTTTATGTTATTATGTTGACCCCATCCCCACTACTTCAAAATATCATTTATTATATGTAAAATAACTTTCATTAGAAAATCACAGAGTTTCGTTTTATGTTATTATGTTGACCCCATCCCCGTTAAGTCATACTTTCATTTATTTTATGTAAAATATATTGTTTTAGAAAATCACAGAGTTTTGTTTTATGTTATTATGTTGACCCCATCCCCACCACTTCACATTTTCATTTATTATGAGTACAATAACTTACATTAGAAAATCACAGAGTTTCGTTTTATGTTATTATGTTGACACCATTCCCGCCACTTCACACTTTCATTTATAATATGTAAAATATCTCCCATTAGAAAATCACGGAGTTTCGTTTTATGTTATTATGTTGACCCCTCCCCCGCCACTTCACATTTTCATTTATTATATGTAAAATAATTTGCATTAGAAAATCACGCAGTTTCGTTTTATGTTATTATGTTGACACCATTCCCGCCACTTCACACTTTCATTTATTATATGTAAAATAACTTGCATTAGTAAATCACGGAGTTTCGTTTTATGTTATTATGTTGACGCCATCCCCGCCACTTTACACTTTCATTTATTATATGTTGTTGTTTTTGAGACCCAGACCGTCCGGTCTATCATTTATTATATGTAAAATAACTTGCATTAGAAAATCATGGAGTTTCGTTTAATGTTATTATGTTGACCCTATCCCCGCCACTTCACACTTTCATTTATTATATGTAAATTAACTTGCATTAGAAAATCACGGTGTTTCGTTTTATGTTATTATGTTGACCGCATCCCCGCCACTTTTACTTTCATTTTTTATGAAAAATAACTTGCATTAGAAAATCACGGAGTTTCGTTTAATGTTATTATGTTGTACCCATCCCCACCACTTCACACTTTCATTTATTATGAGTAAAATAACTTACATTAGGAAATCACGGAGTTTCGTTTTATGTTATGATGATGACACCATTCCCGCCACTTCACACTTTCATTTTTTATATGTAAAATAACGTGCATTAGAAAATCACGGAGTTTCGTTTTATGTTATTATGTTGACCCCATACCCGCCACGTCGCACTATCATTTATTATATGTAAAATAACTTGCATTAGAAAATCATTGAGTTTCGTTTTATTTTATTATGTTGACACCATTCCCGCCACTTCACACATTCATTTATTATATGTAAAATAACTTTCATTAGTAAACCACGGAGTTTCGTTTTATGTTATTATGTTTACGCCATCCCCGCCACTTTACACTTTCATTTATTATATGTTGTTATTTTTGAGACCCAGACCGTCCGGTCTATCATTTATTATATGTAAAATAACTTGCATTAGAAAATCCTGGAGTTCCGTTTCATGTTATAATGTTGACCCCATCCCCACTACTTCAAAATATCATTTATTATATGTAAAATAACTTTCATTAGAAAATCACGGAGTTTCGTTTTATGTTATTATGTTGACCCCATCCCCGTTAAGTCATACTTTCATTTATTTTATGTAAAATAATTTGTTTTAGAAAATCACGGAGTTTTTTTTATGTTATTATGTTCACCCCATCCCCACCACTTCACATTTTCATTTATTATGAGTAAAATAACTTACATTAGAAAATCACAGAGTTCCGTTTTATGTAATTATGTTGACACCATTCCCGCCACTTCACATTTTCATTTATTATATTTAAAATAATTTGCATTAGAAAATCACGCAGTTTCGTTTTATGTTATTATGTTGACACCATTCCCGCCACTTCACACTTTCATTTATTATATGTAAGATAACTTGCATTAGTAAATCACGGAGTTTCGTTTTATGTTATTATGTTGACGCCATCCCCGCCACTTTACACTTTCATATATTATATGTTGTTGTTTTTGAGACCCAGACCGTCCGGTCTATCATTTATTATATGTAAAATAACTTGCATTAGAAAATCATGGAGTTTCGTTTAATGTTATTATGTTGACCCCATCCCCGCCAATTCACACTTTCATTTATTATATGTAAAATCACTTCCATTAGAAAATCACGGTGTTTCGTTTTATGTTATTATGTTGACCCTATCCCCGCCACTTCACACTTTTATTTATTATATGTAAATTAACTTGCATTAGAAAATCACGGTGTTTCGTTTTATGTTATTATGTTGACCGCATCCCCGCCACTTCATACTTTCATTTTTTATGAAAAATAACTTGCATTAGAAAATCACGGAGTTTCGTTTAATGTTATTATGTTGACCCCATCCCCACCACTTCACACTTTCATTTATTATGAGTAAAATAACTTACATTAGAAAATCACGGAGTTTCGTTTTATGTTATGATGATGACACCATTCCCGCCACTTCACACTTTCATTTATTATATGTAAAATAACGTGCATTAGAAAATCATTGAGTTTCGTTTTATTTTATTATGTTGACACCATTCCCGCCACTTCACACATTCATTTATTATATGTAAAATAACTTTCATTAGTAAACAACGGAGTTTCGTTTTATGTTATTATGTTTACGCCATCCCCGCCACTTTTCACTTTCATTTATTATATGTTGTTGTTTTTGAGACCCAGACCGTCCGGTCTATCATTTATTATATGTAAAATAACTTGCATTAGAAAATCATGGAGTTTTGTTTCATGTTATAATGTTGACCCCATCCCCACTACTTCAAAATATCATTTATTATATGTAAAATAACTTGCATTAGAAAATCATGGAGTTTCGTTTAATGTTATTATGTTGACCCCATCCCCTCCACTTCACACTTTCATTATTATATGTAAAATAACTTGCATTATAAAATCACGGAGTTTCGTTTTATGTTATGATGATGAAACCATTCCCGCCACTTCACACTTTCATTAATTATATGTAAAATAACTTGCATCAGAAAATCACGGAGTTTCGTTTTATGTTATTATGTTGACCCCATTCCCGCCACTTCACACTTTCATTTATTATGAGTAAAATAACTTGCATTAGAAAATCACGGAATTTCGTTTTATGTTATTATGTTGACACCATTCCGCCACTTCACATTTTCATTTATTATATGTAAAATAATTTGCATTAGAAAATCACGGAGTTTCGTTTTATGTTATTATGTTGACCCCATCCCCACTACTTCAAAATATCATTTATTATATGTAAAATAACTTTCATTAGAAAATCACAGAGTTTCGTTTTATGTTATTATGTTGACCCCATCCCCGTTAAGTCATACTTTCATTTATTTTATGTAAAATATACTGTTTTAGAAAATCACAGAGTTTTGTTTTATGTTATTATGTTGACCCCATCCCCACCACTTCACATTTTCATTTATTATGAGTACAATAACTTACATTAGAAAATCACAGAGTTTCGTTTTATGTTATTATGTTGACACCATTCCCGCCACTTCACACTTTCATTTATAATATGTAAAATATCTCCCATTAGAAAATCACGGAGTTTCGTTTTATGTTATTATGTTGACCCCTCCCCCGCCACTTCACACTTTCATTTATTATATGTAAAATAACTTGTATTAGAAAATCACGGAGTTTCGTTTTATGTTATTATGTTGACACCATTCCCGCCACTTCACACTTTCATTTATGATATGTAAAATATCTCCCATTAGAAAATCACGGAGTTTCGTTTTATGTTATTATGTTGACCCCTCCCCCGCCACTTCACATTTTCATTTATTATATGTAAAATAATTTGCATTAGAAAATCACGGAGTTCCGTGTTATGTTATTATGTTGACACCATTCCCGCCACTTCACACTTTCATTTATTATATGTAAAATAACTTGCATTAGTAAATCACGGAGTTTCGTTTTATGTTATTATGTTGACGCCATCCCCGCCACTTTACACTTTCATTTATTATATGTTGTTGTTTTTGAGACCCAGACCGTCCGGTCTATCATTTATTATATGTAAAATAACTTGCATTAGAAAATCATGGAGTTTCGTTTAATGTTATTATGTTGACCCCATCCCCTCCACTTCACACTTTCATTTATTATATGTAAAATCACTTCCATTAGAAAATCACGGTGTTTCGTTTTATGCTATTATGTTGACCCTATCCCCGCCACTTCACACTTTCATTTATTATATGTAAAATAACTTGCATTAGAAAATCACGGTGTTTCGTTTTATGTTATTATGTTGACCGCATCCCCGCCACTTCATACTTTCATTTTTTATGAAAAATAACTTGCATTAGAAAATCACGGAGTTTCGTTTAATGTTATTATGTTGACCCCATCGCCACCACTTCACACTTTCATTTATTATGAGTAAAATAACTTACATTAGATAATCACGGAGTTTCGTTTTATGTTATGATGATGACACCATTCCCGCCACTTCACACTTTCATTTATTATAGGTAAAATAACTTACATTAGAAAATCACGGAGTTTCGTTTTATGTTATGATGATGAAACAATTCCCGCCACTTCACACTTTCATTAATTATATGTAAAATAACTTGCATCAGAAAATCACGGAGTTTCGTTTTATGTTATTATGTTGACCCCATTCCCGCCACTTCACACTTTCATTTATTATGAGTAAAATAACTTGCATTAGAAAATCACGGAATTTCGTTTTATGTTATTATGTTGACACCATTCCGCCACTTCACATTTTCATTTATTATATGTAAAATAATTTGCATTAGAAAATCACGGAGTTTCGTTTTATGTTATTATGTTGACCCCATCCCCACTACTTCAAAATATCATTTATTATATGTAAAATAACTTTCATTAGAAAATCACAGAGTTTCGTTTTATGTTATTATGTTGACCCCATCCCCGTTAAGTCATACTTTCATTTATTTTATGTAAAATATACTGTTTTAGAAAATCACAGAGTTTTGTTTTATGTTATTATGTTGACCCCATCCCCACCACTTCACATTTTCATTTATTATGAGTACAATAACTTACATTAGAAAATCACAGAGTTTCGTTTTATGTTATTATGTTGACACCATTCCCGTCACTTCACACTTTCATTTATAATATGTAAAATATCTCCCATTAGAAAATCACGGAGTTTCGTTTTATGTTATTATGTTGACCCCTCCCCCGCCACTTCACATTTTCATTTATTATATGTAAAATAATTTGCATTAGAAAATCACGCAGTTTCGTTTTATGTTATTATGTTGACACCATTCCCGCCACTTCACACTTTCATTTATTATATGTAAAATAACTTGCATTAGTAAATCACGGAGTTTCGTTTTATGTTATTATGTTGACGCCATCTCCGCCACTTTACACTTTCATTTATTATATGTTGTTGTTTTTGAGACCCAGACCGTCCGGTCTATTATTTATTATATGTAAAATAACTTGCATTAGAAAATCATGGAGTTTCGTTTAATGTTATTATGTTGACCCTATCCCCGCCACTTCACACTTTCATTTATTATATGTAAATTAACTTGCATTAGAAAATCACGGTGTTTCGTTTTATGTTATTATGTTGACCGCATCCCCGCCACTTTTACTTTCATTTTTTATGAAAAATAACTTGCATTAGAAAATCACGGAGTTTCGTTTAATGTTATTATGTTGTACCCATCCCCACCACTTCACACTTTCATTTATTATGAGTAAAATAACTTACATTAGGAAATCACGGAGTTTCGTTTTATGTTATGATGATGACACCATTCCCGCCACTTCACACTTTCATTTTTTATATGTAAAATAACGTGCATTAGAAAATCACGGAGTTTCGTTTTATGTTATTATGTTGACCCCATACCCGCCACGTCGCACTATCATTTATTATATGTAAAATAACTTGCATTAGAAAATCATTGAGTTTCGTTTTATTTTATTATGTTGACACCATTCCCGCCACTTCACACATTCATTTATTATATGTAAAATAACTTTCATTAGTAAACCACGGAGTTTCGTTTTATGTTATTATGTTTACGCCATCCCCGCCACTTTACACTTTCATTTATTATATGTTGTTATTTTTGAGACCCAGACCGTCCGGTCTATCATTTATTATATGTAAAATAACTTGCATTAGAAAATCCTGGAGTTTCGTTTCATGTTATAATGTTGACCCCATTCCCTCCACTTCACACTTTCATTTATTATATGTAAAATCACTTCCATTAGAAAATCACGGTGTTTCGTTTTATGTTATTATGTTGACCCTATCCCCGCCACTTCACACTTTCATTTATTATAGGTAAAATAACTTACATTAGAAAATCACGGAGTTTCGTTTTATGTTATGATGATGAAACCATTCCCGCCACTTCACACTTTCATTTATTATGAGTAAAATAACTTGCATTAGAAAATCACGGAATTTCGTTTTATGTTATTATGTTGACACCATTCCGCCACTTCACATTTTCATTTATTATATGTAAAATAATTTGCATTAGAAAATCACGGAGTTTCGTTTTATGTTATTATGTTGACCCCATCCCCACTACTTCAAAATATCATTTATTATATGTAAAATAACTTTCATTAGAAAATCACAGAGTTTCGTTTTATATTATTATGTTGACCCCATCCCCGTTAAGTCATACTTTCATTTATTTTATGTAAAATATATTGTTTTAGAAAATCACAGAGTTTTGTTTTATGTTATTATTTTGACCCCATCCCCACCACTTCACATTTTCATTTATTATGAGTACAATAACTTACATTAGAAAATCACAGAGTTTCGTTTTATGTTATTATGTTGACACCATTCCCGCCACTTCACACTTTCATTTATAATATGTAAAATATCTCCCATTAGAAAATCACGGAGTTTCGTTTTATGTTATTATGTTGACCCCTCCCCCGCCACTTCACATTTTTATTTATTATATGTAAAATAATTTGCATTAGAAAATCACGCAGTTTCGTTTTATGTTATTATGTTGACACCATTCCCGCCACTTCACACTTTCATTTATTATATGTAAAATAACTTGCATTAGTAAATCACGGAGTTTCGTTTTATGTTATTATGTTGACGCCATCCCCGCCACTTTACACTTTCATTTATTATATGTTGTTGTTTTTGAGACCCAGACCGTCCGGTCTATCATTTATTATATGTAAAATAACTTGCATTAGAAAATCATGGAGTTTCGTTTAATGTTATTATGTTGACCCTATCCCCGCCACTTCACACTTTCATTTATTATATGTAAATTAACTTGCATTAGAAAATCACGGTGTTTCGTTTTATGTTATTATGTTGACCGTATCCCCGCCACTTTTACTTTCATTTTTTATGAAAAATAACTTGCATTAGAAAATCACGGAGTTTCGTTTAATGTTATTATGTTGTACCCATCCCCACCACTTCACACTTTCATTTATTATGAGTAAAATAACTTACATTAGGAAATCACAGAGTTTCGTTTTATGTTATGATGATGACACCATTCCCGCCACTTCACACTTTCATTTTTTATATGTAAAATAACGTGCATTAGAAAATCACGGAGTTTCGTTTTATGTTATTATGTTGACCCCATACCCGCCACGTCGCACTATCATTTATTATATGTAAAATAACTTGCATTAGAAAATCATTGAGTTTCGTTTTATTTTATTATGTTGACACCATTCCCGCCACTTCACACATTCATTTATTATATGTAAAATAACTTTCATTAGTAAACCACGGAGTTTCGTTTTATGTTATTATGTTTACGCCATCCCCGCCACTTTACACTTTCATTTATTATATGTTGTTATTTTTGAGACCCAGACCGTCCGGTCTATCATTTATTATATGTAAAATAACTTGCATTAGAAAATCCTGGAGTTTCGTTTCATGTTATAATGTTGACCCCATCCCCACTACTTCAAAATATCATTTATTATATGTAAAATAACTTTCATTAGAAAATCACGGAGTTTCGTTTTATGTTATTATGTTGACCCCATCCCCGTTAAGTCATACTTTCATTTATTTTATGTAAAATAATTTGTTTTAGAAAATCACGGAGTTTTTTTTATGTTATTATGTTCACCCCATCCCCACCACTTCACATTTTCATTTATTATGAGTAAAATAACTTACATTAGAAAATCACAGAGTTCCGTTTTATGCAATTATGTTGACACCTTTCCCGCCACTTCACATTTTCATTTATTATATGTAAAATAATTTGCATTAGAAAATCACGCAGTTTCGTTTTATGTTGTTATGTTGACACCATTCCCGCCACTTCACACTTTCATTTATTATATGTAAAATAACTTGCATTAGTAAATCACGGAGTTTCGTTTTATGTTATTATGTTGACGCCATCCCCGCCACTTTACACTTTCATATATTATATGTTGTTGTTTTTGAGACCCAGACCGTCCGGTCTATCATTTATTATATGTAAAATAACTTGCATTAGAAAATCATGGAGTTTCGTTTAATGTTATTATGTTGACCCCATCCCCGCCAATTCACACTTTCATTTATTATATGTAAAATCACTTCCATTAGAAAATCACGGTGTTTCGTTTTATGTTATTATGTTGACCCTATCCCCGCCACTTCACACTTTCATTTATTATATGTAAATTAACTTGCATTAGAAAATCACGGTGTTTTGTTTTATGTTATTATGCTGACCGCATCCCCGCCACTTCATACTTTCATTTTTTATGAAAAATAACTTGCATTAGAAAATCACGGAGTTTCGTTTAATGTTATTATGTTGACCCCATCCCCACCACTTCACACTTTCATTTATTATGAGTAAAATAACTTACATTAGAAAATCACGGAGTTTCGTTTTATGTTATGATGATGACACCATTCCCGCCACTTCACACTTTCATTTATTATATGTAAAATAACGTGCATTAGAAAATCATTGAGTTTCGTTTTATTTTATTATGTTGACACCATTCCCGCCACTTCACACATTCATTTATTATATGTAAAATAACTTTCATTAGTAAACAACGGAGTTTCGTTTTATGTTATTATGTTTACGCCATCCCCGCCACTTTTCACTTTCATTTATTATATGTTGTTGTTTTTGAGACCCAGACCGTCCGGTCTATCATTTATTATATGTAAAATAACTTGCATTAGAAAATCATGGAGTTTTGTTTCATGTTATAATGTTGACCCCATCCCCACTACTTCAAAATATCATTTATTATATGTAAAATAACTTTCATTAGAAAATCACGGAGTTTCGTTTTATGTTATTATGTTGACCGCATCCCCCCCACGTCAGACTTTCATTTATTATGAGTAAAATAACTTACATTAGAAAATCACGGAGTTTCGTTTTATGTTATGATGATGACACCATTCCCGCCACTTCACACTTTCATTATTATATGTAAAATAACTTGCATTATAAAATCACGTAATTTCGTTTTATATTATTATGCTGACCCCATCCCCGCCACTTCACACTTTCATTTATTATATGTAAAATAACTTGTATTAGAAAATCACGGAGTTTCGTTTTATGTTATTATGTTGACACCATTCCCGCCACTTCACACTTTCATTTATGATATGTAAAATATCTCCCATTAGAAAATCACGGAGTTTCGTTTTATGTTATTATGTTGACCCCTCCCCCGCCACTTCACATTTTCATTTATTATATGTAAAATAATTTGCATTAGAAAATCACGGAGTTCCGTGTTATGTTATTATGTTGACACCATTCCCGCCACTTCACACTTTCATTTATTATATGTAAAATAACTTGCATTAGTAATTCACGGAGTTTCGTTTTATGTTATTATGTTGACGCCATCCCCGCCACTTTACACTTTCATTTATTATATGTTGTTGTTTTTGAGACCCAGACCGTCCGGTCTATCATTTATTATATGTAAAATAACTTGCATTAGAAAATCACGGAGTTTCGTTTAATGTTATTATGTTGACCCCATCCCCTCCACTTCACACTTTCATTTATTATGAGTAAAATAACTTACATTAGATAATCACGGAGTTTCGTTTTATGTTATGATGATGACACCATTCCCGCCACTTCACACTTTCATTATTATATGTAAAATAACTTGCATTATAAAATCACGTAATTTCGTTTTATATTATTATGTTGACCCCATCCCCGCCACTTCACACTTTCATTTATTATATGTAAAATAACTTGTATTAGAAAATCACGGAGTTTCGTTTTATGTTATTATGTTGACACCATTCCCGCCACTTCACACTTTCATTTATGATATGTAAAATATCTCCCATTAGAAAATCACGGAGTTTCGTTTTATGTTATTATGTTGACCCCTCCCCCGCCACTTCACATTTTCATTTATTATATGTAAAATAATTTGCATTAGAAAATCACGGAGTTCCGTGTTATGTTATTATGTTGACACCATTCCCGCCACTTCACACTTTCATTTATTATATGTAAAATAACTTGCATTAGTAAATCACGGAGTTTCGTTTTATGTTATTATGTTGACGCCATCCCCGCCACTTTACACTTTCATTTATTATATGTTGTTATTTTTGAGACCCAGACCGTCCGGTCTATCATTTATTATATGTAAAATAACTTGCATTAGAAAATCATGGAGTTTCGTTTAATGTTATTATGTTGACCCCATCCCCTCCACTTCACACTTTCATTTATTATATGTAAAATCACTTCCATTAGAAAATCACGGTGTTTCGTTTTATGCTATTATGTTGACCCTATCCCCGCCACTTCACACTTTCATTTATTATATGTAAAATAACTTGCATTAGAAAATCACGGTGTTTCGTTTTATGTTATTATGTTGACCGCATCCCCGCCACTTCATACTTTCATTTTTTATGAAAAATAACTTGCATTAGAAAATCACGGAGTTTCGTTTAATGTTATTATGTTGACCCCATCGCCACCACTTCACACTTTCATTTATTATGAGTAAAATAACTTACATTAGATAATCACGGAGTTTCGTTTTATGTTATGATGATGACACCATTCCCGCCACTTCACACTTTCATTAATTATATGTAAAATAACTTGCATTAGAAAATCACGTAGTTTTGTTTTATATTATTATGTTGACCCCATCCCTGCCACTTCACACTTTCATTTATTATATGTAACATAACTTGTATTAGAAAATCATGGAGTTTGGTTTTATGTTATTATGTTGACGCCATCCCCGCCACTTTACACTTTCATTAATTATATGTTGTTGTTTTTGAGACCCAGACCGTCCGGTCTATCATTTATTATATGTAAAATAACTTGCATTAGAAAATCATGGAGTTTCGTTTAATGTTATTATGTTGACCCCATCCCCTCCACTTCACACTTTCATTTATTATATGTAAAATCACTTCCATTAGAAAATCACGGTGTTTCGTTTTATGTTATTATGTTGACCCTATCCCCGCCACTTCACACTTTCATTAATTATATGTAAAATAACATGCATCAGAAAATCACGGAGTTTCGTTTTATGTTATTATGTTGACCCCATTCCCGCCACTTCACACTTTCATTTATTATGAGTAAAATAACTTGCATTAGAAAATCACGGAATTTCGTTTTATGTTATTATGTTGACACCATTCCGCCACTTCACATTTTCATTTATTATATGTTGTTGTTGAGACCCAGACCGTCCGACCTACCAGAAAGGTGTAAGGTAACTGTATGGACGGCCGGGAAGTGCCACCCAATTTAGACCGGAACCCAGTGGGGGAGGCATCCACAGGGACCGTACCCTCCTTCCCCTACCACCAACCTCTCGGAAGGACTTACGGACCCACATGTTTAACGTGATCGTACTCCGCATGAACACGGCGGCATTTGTGGTAGCGTGCAAATCTAGCGCGCAAACCACGGGGATACCGCACCCGAGATGGCCAACAGCACGCGGCGTTCCGAGGTGGTCACCCACCAAGTACTAACCGCGCCCGATGCTGCTTCACTTCGGTGATCTAACGAGAACCGGTGTTTTCAGCACGGTACGGCCGTTGGCCCTCATTTATTATATGTAAAATAATTTGCATTAGAAAATCACGGAGTTTCGTTTTATGTTATTATGTTGACCCCATCCCCACTACTTCAAAATATCATTTATTATATGTAAAATAACTTTCATTAGAAAATCACAGAGTTTCGTTTTATGTTATTATGTTGACCCCATCCTCGTTAAGTCATACTTTCATTTATTTTATGTAAAATATATTGTTTTAGAAAATCACAGAGTTTCGTTTTATGTTATTATGTTGACACCATTCCCGCCACTTCACACTTTCATTTATAATATGTAAAATATCTCCCATTAGATAATCACGGAGTTTCGTTTTATGTTATTATGTTGACCCCTCCCCCGCCACTTCACATTTTCATTTATTATATGTAAAATAATTTGCATTAGAAAATCACGCAGTTTCGTTTTATGTTATTATGTTGACACCATTCCCGCCACTTCACACTTTCATTTATTATATGTAAAATAACTTGCATTAGTAAATCACGGAGTTTCGTTTTATGTTATTATGTTGACGCCATCCCCGCCACTTTACACTTTCATTTATTATATGTTGTTGTTTTTGAGACCCAGACCGTCCGGTCTATCATTTATTATATGTAAAATAACTTGCATTAGAAAATCATGGAGTTTCGTTTAATGTTATTATGTTGACCCTATCCCCGCCACTTCACACTTTCATTTATTATATGTAAATTAACTTGCATTAGAAAATCACGGTGTTTCGTTTTATGTTATTATGTTGACCGCATCCCCGCCACTTTTACTTTCATTTTTTATGAAAAATAACTTGCATTAGAAAATCACGGAGTTTCGTTTAATGTTATTATGTTGTACCCATCCCCACCACTTCACACTTTCATTTATTATGAGTAAAATAACTTACATTAGAAAATCACGGAGTTTCGTTTTATGTTATGATGATGACACCATTCCCGCCACTTCACACTTTCATTTTTTATATGTAAAATAACGTGCATTAGAAAATCACGGAGTTTCGTTTTATGTTATTATGTTGACCCCATACCCGCCACGTCGCACTATCATTTATTATATGTAAAATAACTTGCATTAGAAAATCATTGAGTTTCGTTTTATTTTATTATGTTGACACCATTCCCGCCACTTCACACATTCATTTATTATATGTAAAATAACTTTCATTAGTAAACCACGGAGTTTCGTTTTATGTTATTATGTTTACGCCATCCCCGCCACTTTACACTTTCATTTATTATATGTTGTTATTTTTGAGACCCAGACCGTCCGGTCTATCATTTATTATATGTAAAATAACTTGCATTAGAAAATCCTGGAGTTTCGTTTCATGTTATAATGTTGACCCCATCCCCACTACTTCAAAATATCATTTATTATATGTAAAATAACTTTCATTAGAAAATCACGGAGTTTCGTTTTATGTTATTATGTTGACCCCATCCCCGTTAAGTCATACTTTCATTTATTTTATGTAAAATAATTTGTTTTAGAAAATCACGGAGTTTTTTTTTATGTTATTATGTTCACCCCATCCCCACCACTTCACATTTTCATTTATTATGAGTAAAATAACTTACATTAGAAAATCACAGAGTTCCGTTTTATGTAATTATGTTGACACCATTCCCGCCACTTCACATTTTCATTTATTATATGTAAAATAATTTGCATTAGAAAATCACGCAGTTTCGTTTTATGTTATTATGTTGACACCATTCCCGCCACTTCACACTTTCATTTATTATATGTAAAATAACTTGCATTAGTAAATCACGGAGTTTCGTTTTATGTTATTATGTTGACGCCATCCCCGCCACTTGACACTTTCATATATTATATGTTGTTGTTTTTGAGACCCAGACCGTCCGGTCTATCATTTATTATATGTAAAATAACTTGCATTAGAAAATCATGGAGTTTCGTTTAATGTTATTATGTTGACCCCATCCCCGCCAATTCACACTTTCATTTATTATATGTAAAATCACTTCCATTAGAAAATCACGGTGTTTCGTTTTATGTTATTATGTTGACCCTATCCCCGCCACTTCACACTTTCATTTATTATATGTAAATTAACTTGCATTAGAAAATCACGGTGTTTCGTTTTATGTTATTATGTTGACCGCATCCCCGCCACTTCATACTTTCATTTTTTATGAAAAATAACTTGCATTAGAAAATCACGGAGTTTCGTTTAATGTTATTATGTTGACCCCATCCCCACCACTTCACACTTTCATTTATTATGAGTAAAATAACTTACATTAGAAAATCACGGAGTTTCGTTTTATGTTATGATGATGACACCATTCCCGCCACTTCACACTTTCATTATTATATGTAAAATAACTTGCATTATAAAATCACGTAATTTCGTTTTATATTATTATGTTGACCCCATCCCCGCCACTTCACACTTTCATTTATTATATGTAAAATCACTTCCATTAGAAAATCACGGTGTTTCGTTTTATGTTATTATGTTGACCCTATCCCCGCCACTTCACACTTTCATTAATTATATGTAAAATAACATGCATCAGAAAATCACGGAGTTTCGTTTTATGTTATTATGTTGACCCCATTCCCGCCACTTCACACTTTCATTTATTATGAGTAAAATAACTTGCATTAGAAAATCACGGAATTTCGTTTTATGTTATTATGTTGACCCCATTCCGCCACTTCACATTTTCATTTATTATATGTAAAATAATTTGCATTAGAAAATCACGGAGTTTCGTTTTATGTTATTATGTTGACCCCATCCCCACTACTTCAAAATATCATTTATTATATGTAAAATAACTTTCATTAGAAAATCACAGAGTTTCGTTTTATGTTATTATGTTGACCCCATCCCCGTTAAGTCATACTTTCATTTATTTTATGTAAAATATATTGTTTTAGAAAATCACAGAGTTTTGTTTTATGTTATTATGTTGACCCCATCCCCACCACTTCACATTTTCATTTATTATGAGTACAATAACTTACATTAGAAAATCACAGAGTTTCGTTTTATGTTATTATGTTGACACCATTCCCGCCACTTCACACTTTCATTTATAATATGTAAAATATCTCCCATTAGATAATCACGGAGTTTCGTTTTATGTTATTATGTTGACCCCTCCCCCGCCACTTCACATTTTCATTTATTATATGTAAAATAATTTGCATTAGAAAATCACGCAGTTTCGTTTTATGTTATTATGTTGACACCATTCCCGCCACTTCACACTTTCATTTATTATATGTAAAATAACTTGCATTAGTAAATCACGGAGTTTCGTTTTATGTTATTATGTTGACGCCATCCCCGCCACTTTACACTTTCATTTATTATATGTTGTTGTTTTTGAGACCCAGACCGTCCGGTCTATCATTTATTATATGTAAAATAACTTGCATTAGAAAATCATGGAGTTTCGTTTAATGTTATTATGTTGACCCTATCCCCGCCACTTCACACTTTCATTTATTATATGTAAATTAACTTGCATTAGAAAATCACGGTGTTTCGTTTTATGTTATTATGTTGACCGCATCCCCGCCACTTTTACTTTCATTTTTTATGAAAAATAACTTGCATTAGAAAATCACGGAGTTTCGTTTAATGTTATTATGTTGTACCCATCCCCACCACTTCACACTTTCATTTATTATGAGTAAAATAACTTACATTAGAAAATCACGGAGTTTCGTTTTATGTTATGATGATGACACCATTCCCGCCACTTCACACTTTCATTTTTTATATGTAAAATAACGTGCATTAGAAAATCACGGAGTTTCGTTTTATGTTATTATGTTGACCCCATACCCGCCACGTCGCACTATCATTTATTATATGTAAAATAACTTGCATTAGAAAATCATTGAGTTTCGTTTTATTTTATTATGTTGACACCATTCCCGCCACTTCACACATTCATTTATTATATGTAAAATAACTTTCATTAGTAAACCACGGAGTTTCGTTTTATGTTATTATGTTTACGCCATCCCCGCCACTTTACACTTTCATTTATTATATGTTGTTATTTTTGAGACCCAGACCGTCCGGTCTATCATTTATTATATGTAAAATAACTTGCATTAGAAAATCCTGGAGTTTCGTTTCATGTTATAATGTTGACCCCATCCCCACTACTTCAAAATATCATTTATTATATGTAAAATAACTTTCATTAGAAAATCACGGAGTTTCGTTTTATGTTATTATGTTGACCCCATCCCCGTTAAGTCATACTTTCATTTATTTTATGTAAAATAATTTGTTTTAGAAAATCACGGAGTTTTTTTTTATGTTATTATGTTCACCCCATCCCCACCACTTCACATTTTCATTTATTATGAGTAAAATAACTTACATTAGAAAATCACAGAGTTCCGTTTTATGTAATTATGTTGACACCATTCCCGCCACTTCACATTTTCATTTATTATATGTAAAATAATTTGCATTAGAAAATCACGCAGTTTCGTTTTATGTTATTATGTTGACACCATTCCCGCCACTTCACACTTTCATTTATTATATGTAAAATAACTTGCATTAGTAAATCACGGAGTTTCGTTTTATGTTATTATGTTGACGCCATCCCCGCCACTTTACACTTTCATATATTATATGTTGTTGTTTTTGAGACCCAGACCGTCCGGTCTATCATTTATTATATGTAAAATAACTTGCATTAGAAAATCATGGAGTTTCGTTTAATGTTATTATGTTGACCCCATCCCCGCCAATTCACACTTTCATTTATTATATGTAAAATCACTTCCATTAGAAAATCACGGTGTTTCGTTTTATGTTATTATGTTGACCCTATCCCCGCCACTTCACACTTTCATTTATTATATGTAAATTAACTTGCATTAGAAAATCACGGTGTTTCGTTTTAAGTTATTATGTTGACCGCATCCCCGCCACTTCATACTTTCATTTTTTATGAAAAATAACTTGCATTAGAAAATCACGGAGTTTCGTTTAATGTTATTATGTTGACCCCATCCCCACCACTTCACACTTTCATTTATTATGAGTAAAATAACTTACATTAGAAAATCACGGAGTTTCGTTTTATGTTATGATGATGACACCATTCCCGCCACTTCACACTTTCATTATTATATGTAAAATAACTTGCATTATAAAATCACGTAATTTCGTTTTATATTATTATGTTGACCCCATCCCCGCCACTTCACACTTTCATTTATTATATGTAAAATAACGTGCATTAGAAAATCACGGAGTTTCGTTTTATGTTATTATGTTGACCCCATATCCGCCAATGTCGCACTATCATTTATTGTAAGTAAAATAACTTGCATTAGAAAATCATTGAGTTTCGTTTTATTTTATTATGTTGACACCATTCCCGCCACTTCACACATTCATTTATTATATGTAAAATAACTTTCATTAGTAAACCACGGAGTTTCGTTTTATGTTATTATGTTTACGCCATCCCCGCCACTTTTCACTTTCATTTATTATATGTTGTTGTTTTTGAGACCCAGACCGTCCGGTCTATCATTTATTATATGTAAAATAACTTGCATTAGAAAATCATAGAGTTTCGTTTCATGTTATAATGTTGACCCCATCCCCACTACTTCAAAATATCATTTATTATATGTAAAATAACTTTCATTAGAAAATCACGGAGTTTCGTTTTATGTTATTATGTTGACCCCATCCCCCCCACGTCACACTTTCATTTATTATGAGTAAAATAACTTACATTAGAAAATCACGGAGTTTCGTTTTATGTTATGATGATGACACCATTCCCGCCACTTCACACTTTCATTATTATATGTAAAATAACTTGCATTATAAAATCACGTAATTTCGTTTTATATTATTATGTTGACCCCATCCCCGCCACTTCACACTTTCATTTATTATATGTAAAATAACTTGTATTAGAAAATCACGGAGTTTCGTTTTATGTTATTATGTTGACACCATTCCCGCCACTTCACACTTTCATTTATGATATGTAAAATATCTCCCATTAGAAAATCACGGAGTTTCGTTTTATGTTATTATGTTGACCCCTCCCCCGCCACTTCACATTTTCATTTATTATATGTAAAATAATTTGCATTAGAAAATCACGGAGTTCCGTTTTATGTTATTATGTTGACACCATTCCCGCCACTTCACACTTTCATTTATTATATGTAAAATAACTTGCATTAGTAAATCACGGAGTTTCGTTTTATGTTATTATGTTGACGCCATCCCCGCCACTTTACACTTTCATTTATTATATGTTGTTGTTTTTGAGACCCAGACCGTCCGGTCTATCATTTATTATATGTAAAATAACTTGCATTAGAAAATCATGGAGTTTCGTTTAATGTTATTATGTTGACCCCATCCCCTCCACTTCACACTTTCATTTATTATATGTAAAATCACTTCCATTAGAAAATCACGGTGTTTCGTTTTATGTTATTATGTTGACCCTATCCCCGCCACTTCACACTTTCATTTATTATATGTAAAATAACTTGCATTAGAAAATCACGGTGTTTCGTTTTATGTTATTATGTTGACCGCATCCCCGCCACTTCATACTTTCATTTTTTATGAAAAATAACTTGCATTAGAAAATCACGGAGTTTCGTTTAATGTTATTATGTTGACCCCATCGCCACCACTTCACACTTTCATTTATTATGAGTAAAATAACTTACATTAGATAATCACGGAGTTTCGTTTTATGTTATGATGATGACACCATTCCCGCCACTTCACACTTTCATTAATTATATGTAAAATAACTTGCATTAGAAAATCACGTAGTTTCGTTTTATATTATTATGTTGACCCCATCCCTGCCACTTCACACTTTCATTTATTATATGTAAAATAACTTGTATTAGAAAATCATGGAGTTTGGTTTTATGTTATTATGTTGACCCCATCCCCGCCACTTCAGGCTTTCATTTATTATAAGTAAAATAACTTGCATTTGAAAATCAGGCGGTTTCGTTTTATGTTATTATGTTGACCCCATCCCCTCCACTTCACACTTTCATTTATTATGTGTAAAACAACTTGCATTAAAAATCACGGTATTTTTCTTCATGTTATTATGTTGACCCCAAAGAAAATCCAAATTTGTGAAAGAAAATCACCGTGATTTTCTTTCACATTTTTATAAAATCACGGTGTTTCGTTTCATGTTATTATGTTGACTCCATCCCCGCCACATCACACTTTCTTTTATTATATGTAAAATAACGTGGATTAGAAAATCACGGAGTTTCGTTTTATGTTATTATGTTGACCCCATCCCCGCCACGTCGCACTATCATTTATTATATGTAAAATAACTTGTATTAAAAAATCATGGAGTTTCGTTTTATGTTATTATGTTGACACCATTCCCGCCACTTCACACATTCATTTATTATATGTAAAATAACTTTCATTAGTAAACCACGGAGTTTCGTTTTATGTTATTATGTTTACGCCGTTCCCGCCACTTTACACTTTCATTTATTATATGTAAAATCACTCCCATTAGAATATCACGGTGTTTCGTTTTATGTTATTATGTTGACCCTATCCCCGCCACTTCACACTTTCATTTATTATAAGTATAATAACTTACATTCGAAAATCACGGAGTTTCGTTTTATGTTATTATGTTGACCCCATCCCCGCCACTTTACACTTTCATTTATTATATGTTGTTGTTTTTGAGACCCAGACAGTAGTATATGGGGCATACTCTGGGACACCCAGAGTATGCCCCATATACTACATATTCCTATCATATTTCAAAGATTTAGGACAACCTCTGAGACCAAGCATGCATAAAATCATTAAAATATGGGTATTTTTTTAAAAATCAAAAATCAAGAGAGTTTTAAGACTCTAAAATTTCATGTTTTTTAACTTAAAAAATGAATTATATGAATATTATAGAGACCAAATTTTAACTTTTTTTAAGATAAATGATCAAAAGATAGGCCGCTCTATTTTGGGGCTACCATAGGTTAAATAAATGCGTGAAAAAAGAGGACTTCCAAAATGTATGGAAGTCCTCTAAACTTTAAAATAAATAGGGGACAGACAGCCCCATATACTACATATTCCTATCATATTTCAAAGATTTAGGACAATCTCTGAGACCAAGCATGCATAAAATCATTAAAGTTAGAGTTTTAAGACTCTAAAATTTCATGTTTTTTAACTTAGAAAATGATGAATATTATTGAGACTGAATTTTAACTTTTTTTAGATACATGATCAATTGAGCCCCATTTTGGAGCTACCTTGATATTTATGAGGGGACCATTAGTTCCCCCATAGATAAAAGGATGAAATTAAATAAAAATGCGTGAAAAAAAGAAATAAACTTTAAAAGAGATCCTAGGATTACAAAGTGACTTAAAATATATCGAAACGTAAATTACGGACGCGTTTTATAGAGATCATAAAATCTTGATAGTAATTTATTAAGTTTTAAAATAAATGCTGTTCCATAAAAAGAACCTAGATATAAAAATGCTTTCTCACCCGAAAATAATCATACATCCGTTTATATGAGCGTGCAATCTGTCTTAATGAGGTTGAAAAGTCTGAGGTCATTTATTATCAAAAACATTTCCTGGTTTGTAGTGTATTTCTCTAACACGACCGGAAAATAATAATTATTGACATCGCTTTATAGATTTAACATCGCTTCCTGAAACAAAAACCACTTCCTGATGTGAGGGTCACTTTTTGACTGATAGTTTATATAAAGGGTTCAATGTGTGATAAACTTTCCTTTCAAACAGAATGGAAACAGATGATGAAAAAATCAATGCAAAATCGCGATTCAATTCTTTTTTTAAATCTATAGAAAAAAATACAGTCGGTTCACTAGCCCAAACAGAAAGAGATTTAATAAATGTAAAAGATAAATTACGTAAATCATATGAAAAACGAAGAGATTTAAAAAAGAGATTAAAAAAAATAAGTAATGATTTAATTTCTATTGAAGAAACTATTGATGATTATAACTGTAGAAAATCGAAATTAGAAAAAACTATAAATCAAGCTAATGTAATTAAAATGAAGGAAGATTTAAATGATCTTACAATGGATTAATTTTATATGAAAAAGGTATGTAAAGTTCTTCATAATCTCAAACCAGCTATGATATTAATAATTATCATGTAATTCGTTTTCGTATTTATCATTAATCATACCTGAATACTTAAATATATATCTACCTATATTGATTTCCTTTATAGATTTATCAGAAAGTATACCATGTTTATTCGATAGGTAATAATTCTTTTTGACATCTTCGACATATAACTTTGCAATTACTGTATCTCCATATTTGGTTTTAATTTTTTTCAATGATATCAGATTATATTCCCCAGGATATAAATCATTTAATTTAAACGTCTTGGGATAACCTCTCAGTCTATTGAACTCTTCCATTTATTAGTAAACATTTTTTTATAAACTAAACATTATAGGGGGATAGTCATCCCCCTGAATTATAGAGATATTAATAAAATTGTTATTACTCTAATATATTAAAAAAATCATATATTGATTAAGCTTGCTCATACTTAAATATATATATACCTTTATATTTTATTGATTCAACTAACTTTAAGGTTACTGTATCACAACAATATTTAGTTATATCAAAATATATCCTAGGATATAAATCATTTAACATTTTAGGTCTCCTAGGATATAAATCATTTAACATCTATTTACTAATAAACATTTTTTATAAATTCATGACCAATAGAATAAATTCTTTGAAATAACATATAAAACTCCTAATCCTTTCGATTTAATAGCTTCATTTTCTTCTTTTTCAATTAATTCAGTCAACCTATGAAAACTTTCTGATAATAGTTTTTTATCATATTTTATATCATACAATACATTACAAAGATAAGTCATATAGTAAATTTCTTCAGAATTTGTAAAATTTAAAGCTCGAATATCACCTAAGCACTCATCCATTTATTAGTAAACATTTTTTAATAACCAAATGGTACAGTATCAAAATTATCTAAAATTCTTCTTTTATCATATCCAAACATGTATCTTTTATTCGTTTTATGCACTTTAATATTTTTATCTTTTTGTATTTGAAACTGATTTATTTCTACATCTATATATTCAGTTTCACCTGTTATTGTTTTCATTCTTTCATCGAAACTAAGCTTAGTTTCACTCTCGTAACTCATCTTAAATCCTTTTACTTTTCCTTTTACAGATCCATCATTAAGAATGTAACCATAATCTTTGCTGGCTCCAGAAATCCATGTAGTCATATAATTATCTTCACCTAATTCATCTGTCCATTCTCCTAACATACAACCTGTTTTTACTTTATTAGTACCATCATCAATATAAACGATACTATCTGTATCATAATACATTACTTTATCTCCTAATTTATCAAGCATTTTATATAATCTTATTCTAGCAGAACTAGTTGTAAAAGCTGCTATATAAATATTCGTATTAAAATTATTCTGGGTATACTCATCTCTCATCTTATAATCCATTTGTACACAATCATCATTTAAAAATATCATATTCAAATCTTTAATTTCATCATTCAATATAATTCTATAAAAATCTTCCAAATCTATTACATATTCAGTTTGTTTCATATTATTTCTTTGTCCAAACTTACCCCATAAAGAGTTTAAACAGATTTTAGCTATAAATCTCATACCAGGATTTTCTTTTATTTCACCTAATTCAATATCTAATTTTTCTTTAACAATCTTTTTATAATTATTAATGTCTTTTGGTAATTTATCATCTGTTTCTAATTTAATTTTTAAAAACATTTTGACATACTCTTTGAATAGTTTATCTGTTTTCTTTTCAAAATGCCAAACTTCATATATATTTAAAATTTTATATCCTTTTTCTATAGCTAAATTGATTTCATCCGTAGTCCAAGTACCTATAAAACTTCTTTCATCATCTGTATGATTACATAATTTATTTCTTATTTCATAACACTTTTTACATTTTTTCTTTTCATTATGATAGCATTTAAATGTTTTTGAACATGATTTACATAAACTAAATATCAATTTTTCTTCTTTATAAGGTAATACAGGATGATATAATTTTCTAGGAGGAAGTACTTTACACTGTATCATTCCATACCAATTCTCATCATATTTTTCAGGATTATAGATCTTTTTAGGATGTCCAATTGGATAATAATCAAAATAATTTACAGTCGGATAGAGTGAACATACATCAATATATCGACCTTTCTCTTTATTTTTCATTTCATATTTTAATTTGGTTGGTTCACATCTACCACCATAGAAGGCATCTCTAGGATTTAAGGGTTCTATAAAATCTCTTTTCCATTCTTTTTTCATATATTTTTTAATTTCTTTATCTTTATCAAAATCACATTCCCATATTTCAATTAACTCATATCCTGCGTCTTTTATCTTATTATTTATCTTTTTTGTTTTTTCATATAAATCAGCCATACATATTTGATTTTGTTTATTTAAAGTAGATTTTCTGTAACAACTATTACATCCATGCCAATGACAACCTTGAAATTGATATACTGTATTATCGTAAAAACCATCTACTTTATAAGTTTTATTGTCTAATTTTATTTTTTTCTCTCTTCCATTTAAAGCATGCTGTATATTTATTTTATGTTTTTCAGATAAATAATCTAACCAAGCAATAGATTTTTTACTGTATTGATCTTGTTTGATGATCTCTTCATCTATAGCTATTGTACCTTCAGATATGAATTTATCTCTAAATATAGCCATACAAACACCCGCTAATGTAACATATTTAAAAGGATCAATATTAGCTATTTCTAAAAATAATCTTCTCAATTCCAAACATCCTTTTCTTAAAATATCTACATCAGACCTACAGTATTTTATAATTTCTTTTCGAAAATCAAAGATTTCATTTTTTACAGATATGTACCATTTATTAAACAATTCTCTATCTTCTAAAGTCATAGTATTATAACCATAATAATATTTATCTGGATATTTTCCTACATAATTTTGATTTTTAATAGTGTTAAACAGATGAGGAAAATATCCTTTTGCTAATTCTGTTAATCCAAACGTTTTAGGGAATTTTCTTAATGGAATCAATGTAAAATTTATAGAATCTATAAATCTTATATTATATTCGTTTGCATGCATATAAATGAGTTTATTTCCTTGATAGATTGTAAAAACTTTAATTTTATTTTTAAAACAGTATTTAGATATAAATTGAAAGTCAAAACCTTTTCCATAATGAGCTAATAAGGTATAACCTGCATGTTTCTTATCAAATAACCACTTACAATAATCGTTTTCATTCTTAAATATGTTTTCTTCTCCATAAAATTCTTGATTTATAATTAAATTAACTTCATGGTTTCCTGTTTCTTGATTCGTTTCAACATCAAAAAACATATATTTTTGTGTAAATCCTGAATATTTACATGCATTACACCAATTATATCTGTCATTACTTTTATAATTACATTTGTTTTCACATATACTACCATCAGGAAATCTTTGACATATATTACACCTTTCTTGAGTAGAACAAATATTTATACATGGACTACCCTTAGCTTTTTTTGTTTTCATATAACATCTATGATTTTTTGAGACCAATTGTCTACAATTTTTACACTCTCTCTCTCCACATTTATGATCTTCAGGTGTTCTTTTATTTCTGTTAATATTTCTCTTACATTTTAAACATTTCCATAGTCTTTCACAAACAGACAATTTATGATTTTCAAAACAGTTTTCACCTTTAAAACTTCGAAAACATTCATTACACTGGATATCATCTCCTTCACAATTACTATCTTTTATAAAACATCTATCGCATTTTAATAAACATTTATGCTGATCGCTTCTTTTATAACTCACCTTACAGTAATCACAATAATTGTTTTTTCCTAAAAATCCTGTAACAGATGTAATCACATCAAAGTGATTTCTATTTTTTAAAATATAAATACAAGTAGTTTTATAAGTGCCATTGTATATTCTTTCATTAAAATTTTCTCTACAAAATATAGTAATTTGAATATTTAAGAATTTTTCAAATATTTTAACATGCTCTAAATTACATATTTCTAATGGTATTTCACATAAATCATGTAATTTTTCAGCTAACTTTTTTTGTAATATTCTACCTTTTTTAATATATAGAATGTCATTTTTAGTTAATGTTTCATGATTTAATTTTTTACATAAAAGTTCAGGATTTTGAATAGATAGAGCAACTACAATAGATCTAGCTAAACATATATTATCGTTATTTTTAATTTGACAAATACTCTTTTTGTTTATGATATCATCATCTTTGAGTATTTTTAGATGTTTTCCACCGTGTGGCAATTCTATGACATGAAAATTGAATGTACATTCTTTAATATCTAATTCTTTGTATTCAATTTTATGTGTTAAAACATCTAAATAGGTATCATAAGCCTCTCTAGTTGACATCATTTTAGGATGAAAAGGTTGACTTAATATAGGATTGTGTACTATAATATCTACTTTTCCTTCTATTTTTCCAATAGCTTTTCTGAATAAATCCTTTAAGATGTTATAATATTGTTCAGGTCTAAGTTCATTGATTTCTACAATTTTATAAATATATCTGTATGTGTTATATTTTTTAATATATTTTTGACTAATTTGAACAATTTCATAATCAGATTTAAATAAATCTTCAAGATTAACTTCTTCTACTATCTTTTCTTTCTTTTTTACCAATTCTCCATCTTTATATTTTAAACCAAAATAATTAAATATATTATTAAGTTTACGTCTATTTTTAGGTTCATTAATAAATTGTTTCAATTGTTCTGTAAGATCAGGAGTAAATAATTTTTTAAGATTCACTTCTGTTTTAATCTTCTTTTCTTCTTTTGGTTTAAATTCCTTATTATCAAATTTCAAATTAAATGAATCAAAAAATTTTTTAATTTTATTACGTTTTTTAGGTTTTTTAATAAATATTTTTTTCTTTTTTTCTACGTATTTTGATATATCTAAATTTAATAAATCTACTAAAACAGGTTTATATTCACCTGTTTCTTTTATATATTTAATTAATAATCTAATTAAATCATCTTTCTTACAACCTTTAGATTGCTTAATATTCAATTGTTTTACTACTTTTCTAAGCTCACCAATAGTCTTTGACTTTAACCTTTGACTTTAAGCTCACCAATAGTCTTTACTTTTTATTAACAAACCAAATATATCCTCAACTGTAAATAATTTTTTAAGATTCACTTCTGTTTTAATCTTTTTTTCTTCTTTTGGTTTAAATTCATTATTATCAAATTTCAAATTAAAAGAATCAAAAACTTTTTTAATTTTATTACGTTTTTGAGGTTTTCTAATAAATATTTTCTTCTTTTTTTCCAAGTATTTTGATATATCTAAATTTAATAAATCTACTAAAACATATTTATATTCTCCAGTTTCTTTTATATATTTAATTAATAATTTAATTAATTCATCCTTCTTACAGTCTTTAGGTTGTTTAATATTCAATAATTTTAGTACTTTTCTAAGTTCATTAATAGTCTTTAAGTTGAGCTCCATTTATTAGGAAACATTTTTAACAATACTTTTTCCAAGATGCTTACTGTGATAAATACTTTTTAAATGCCGCTTTTTGTGTGTATAGGTATATTGCATACCACATTCACATTTAAATTTTTTATATTTGATTATGGAATCACAACATTTGCAATGACTTTGGAAATAAATTTTTTCATTTCTATGATATATGTAAAACTCATTTACCGATTTCATAGTCAAACAGTGTATGCACTTTTTTGTAAGCTCCATTTATTAAGAAACATTTCTTGAAATACTTTGTAAAAAATCATTCCATATTTTTTCATATTTCTTTTTAACTTTTTGAACTTTTATATTATTTTCAATATTAAAAATATCACAAATCTTTTTCATAAAATAGTAATAGTTAATTGATTTCTCATAATACATAAAATCTAACAATTTTAAAAACATATCCTCAATTTCTTGAGAAATATTATATCTCCTTCTTAATCGATTAAAATAACAAACTCTACTATTATATCTTTGTTTTAAACTTTCGTAATCGATAACATAAAAATGTTCTTCTTCTTCCGAATCATAGATTAATTTCATCTTATTCATTTATCCAACTATTAAATTCATCAGGATATCCTAGCCATTTTACATAATACTTATTTCCTTTCTTTTTTATGATTTTTTCAATTTTATATACATCATCTTTTTTATTATATTTTACCATTTCATTTTCATAAAAAGTTCCTTCAATTTCTTTACTGTTTACATCTTTTAATCGATAAGTAATTGTATCTGTTTTCAATACTTCAGAAATTATAAAAATCTCTTCAGTGAATGTAGAATCATCTACTTTCCTGAATGTTTTCTTAATTGTAGATATTCTAACACTATCTCCTATCTTAAATTTAGGTTTTCTAATTATTTTTTCTTTATATAAATTTTTATAAACTTGAGATTCGTTATCATCCTTACTAGCTTCAACAGGTGTCATTTTTATAGATCTATGATATGAATTATTATAATTTTTAAGTAATTTAGGTAATACATCAATATATCTTTTAGTATTGTTAGCATGCATATATTTTATAATTTTTTCTCTTATACTTCTATTAAATCTCTCAGCTATTGCAGATTTTATTTCTTTATTTTTAGTTGTAAACCAATGTATATTATTATCTTTAAATAATTTTTGTGTCTGTTTTCCTGTAAATTCAGTACCTTCATCTGTCAAAATGAATTTTGGTATTCTTTCTTTAAAAACTTGTTTAAAACCTTGTACAACTTCTTCAGATGTTTTTCTTTTTATAGGAAAAGCCCAAGCATATTTATTAAAAGCATCTATAACCGTTAACAAATAATTAGTTCCATCATTATATTTGCTATAATTTTTTATAAATAACAAATCAGCGTCAAATTGATTATTACTGTTTGGAACATAAACTCTTCTTCTTTTAAATTTACGAATGACAGGTTTATATCTAGTATATACATCTTGTTCATGTAAAAATTCTTCAACATTAGGTAACAATGTTTTTCTTTTCAATTCATTAATTCCACAATAACCTGTTTCTGGATTATAATATGTCTCTTTTAACTCCCTAAAAAAGTATTCTTTTTACTTCCACAAATAGTACAGATACCTTTACCAACCGGTTTATTATTTTTAGAAGTAGTTTTATAATAATTTTTAGTTGGGGTTTTATCTTTACACTTGACACAATATATAGAAATACCTAATCCAAAAGTTTTTTTGACTTTAATAATAGGTTTAATAATTCCTCTAGCTAATCTTTCTTGAAATGTTGGATCTTGTATAGCATTTAAATTATCTATTAATTTTTGATCAGCAACATGCCTCAGTTTTGTATCTTTTGTTTTATTGTAATCAATATCATGTTCTTTACATGCTTTATCAACTCTATTTATTCCAGGATCACCTCTTTTTAATCTTTTTTCTAATTTTGTATTTGGACCACAATATTGATATCCTGGTAAATGCATTTCTGGAAGATTTACTTTATCTTGTATCCATCCAACAATATCACCACCTTTCTTTTTACAAACCATTTATTTATTTAGAAATTTATATCCATTCAATTGCATTTGTTTTACGTATTTTTCAACTGGATTAAATTTTAAACTTTTTATGAAATCCTTTTCACGCATATAAATTTCTTCTTCTGTCATATCCTTAGCTTTAAACGAATTAATGAGTTCTTTATAAAAATTATAACAATGTCTATATTCTTCTTTCCTTTCTGCTATTTTTAATGCGAGATCTATGGCTTCTACTATACCAACTGATAAACTTAAAAAAGCAAGCGGTAGAAAGGCTATTGCTGATAAACCTGTTCCACTTAGAATAACCTTACTTAATGATAATGAAATACTTATCTTTTGATACATATTTCTACTCTTTCTGTAAACATATAATCTTTTTTCTAAATATACATCCATTTATAAAGGATTAAATTTTTTCCTGTATCTCATATCAGGATTCACTAAATCTAACATAAAAAAATCATATTTTTCTTGAACACTTTTATTATACATTTGTTTGAATTCTTCAGTACTTAATAAACCATCTATCTCTCTTATAATCTGTTGAATTTCTTTAGATTGTAGAGTGAAAAATATATCGTAATTACAGTTCCTTCTTATATTGATAGGTGTTAAATAATATGACTGAGTTAAATAAATAAAGGATGCGTTTTTCTTTCTACCTCTGATAAATAATTCTTCGATGTTTTTTTTATCTTTCTCAATCACACAATCATCAAAAATAACTAAATTCTTTAATGTAGGATTTAAATCATCTACATTAATAAAATTTTGATCTGAAGAAAATAATACTTTTTTTTTTAATTTATCATATAATTTTAATAATTTTTTCTTATTCTTTATATTCTTACATTTCAAAATATCTTCTCTTTCTATATCTTCAAACAGTGTATATTTTTCTTGTAATTTAGAATATTTAGGTTCGTATAAATATTTTGCACATATATATAATGTATTAAAAAATAATAAATCATAAATCAAATTTAACAGTAAATTTGTTTTACCTGAACCTGAAGATCCTACTATAAGTAATCTAAATGGATGTTTAGGTAACAAAGGATGATGTTTAGGATCAGGTAATTCTTCTGGTTCTGTGTAATCTTTAATTTTTATCATAATTTACTAGCAGTAAAAATAAAATTTACTAGCAGTAAAAATAAAATTTACTAGCAGTAAAAATAAAATTAGCTGCAGTAAAAAAATAATATTATATAAATGGGTAAAAAAGGACGAAAGCTTATAAAACAAATAAGAGATAAGAATATCTGTGTAATCATAACAGTAAAATTAATATTAATAAATGAACTTAGAAAAAGAACGGAAACACAAGTTTTTAAAGCAAATAAAAGATTCAATTAAAATAGTAAAAATAGAAAAAGAAATAAGAAAGAATAATGAAGATCAACTAAAAGAAAAAATAGGTATTCAAAAAACCTTAGAAGAATTTCATAAACCAATCACTCAAGAAATTGAAAAATATGAAAAATCAAATAAAGATATTGTGAAAAGTATTCAAAATGTTGTAGAAAATATTACATTTCCATCTATAGAAGAGCCTATTGAAGCTTGGAAAGAATTAGTATCTTATACTTATGATATTGATCAAAATTTAAATTTAAAATATTTAAAAGAGGAAAAATTATACAGACCGTCAGTATTTTTAAACGATCAAGAAAAATTAGAGGAGATGTATGGAAGAGCTAAACAGTTAAAAGAAGGATTATCTAAGAAAAGAGGCAACTTAAAAAGTACAATTTCTAGGGCTAAAAATTTTTCAGAGGAGGAATTAAACCAGAAAAAGAATGATATAAAAGAAATTAAAAATAAAGAATATATGTTGCAAAATTATATGCATAGATTAAATATGATTCGAAGTAGTAAAGAAATGAAGGTAGGTAAAGGAATGAATGTATTATCAAATTTAACAGAAAAAATATGTAACGGAAGTAAATCAAAGAAATTGTATAATCAAGTAACTTTATTGTTAGATATGTTATTAAAAAATAAAGAAATGACTTATAATGATGTACAACGATATCATAAACAATTTCTCTGTTAATAAATGATAAAATATAAAGTTTATTTGAGTGATGGTCAGAAAAATAAACTTAAATCAGCTTTTAAAAATAAAGTAGAAGTAACATTACAAATAAATATATCTAAAACTCCTAATCATGAGATGTATTTAACTAAAACTCAAATTAATCATATTAATGATAAAAAAAGAATTACAATCAGTAAAACTCAATTAGATAAAAATGGAGGATTTTTACCATTTCTAGCGGCACTTATACCCTCTTTAATAACCGCTGCTAAAATTGCAGTTCCAGCAATAGCAACAGGTGCTTTACATGGATTAGCTAGTTCAGCTGTGCAAAAAAAGGGATCTGGGAAAAAAAAAACTTGGAAAGGGAATATATCAACAGTGGGAATCAGTGACAAAATGATTATAGAAAATATGAAAAATGAAAAAGGATTTAGAGGTGTGTTTACCTCCGATTTATTACCTAAAACTATAGGAAAATTTGAAAATGGAATCATTAATTTAGATGTATCAACAGGTCCCGGAACTCATTGGGTTTGTTATTATAATGATCCTAAATATAAATATGTGGAATATTTTGATCCGTTTGGTGAATATGACAATATGAAGAAGGACTACATTCCTAAAAATATTAAATCATTTCTTGTTACATCCAATAAAAAAATAGGTTATAATGATAGTTTTTTACAGAAACCTTCATCTGTGAAATGTGGTATATTTTGTATGAAATATGTAAGAGAAAGGAATAAAGGTATATCACCTAAAAATGTTCTCAAATCATTTCCTACACAAAAACCTAGTGACTATAATGAAAATTTTGTTATGTATAAATGATTATATTAAAATCTGAAGGTCATGAGAGATCAGAGGAATTTACTGTAAATTTTATTACACCTCTTAAAATAAAAAAATTAGCTTTACACTCATTCTCTATGGAAGTTTCCTGGTTTAATATAAGTAAGAATTATGGAAATAACAAATTTAGAATGTATACATTAGACACAGATATAACAATTATTATCTCAAATGGTAATTATACTGTAAGAGGTTTAAATGAGTATATGATGAAAATATTTGGTAAGGATCCACCTGTCAAATTTGGTATTATTGAAGCAAGACAAAGAATATCTATTAAACTGAAAAATGGTTGGGTAATTGATTTTACAGAAAGTAACTTTCATAAAATTATAGGCTTTTTAAAACCGACATATGGAAGTTATGATGAAGAAACAGAGATTGAAGGTGAACATATTGGGGTGAACATATCTAATGGGAATGATAATATTTATATTCACTGTGATGTTGTAAAAGGATCTTTAATAAATCAATATAATTCAGAAGTTATATATTCTTTCACTAATAAAAATCCTCCAGGTAGTATAATTTCAAAAGAATTTAATAATTGGATATTTTTTCCAGTTAAAGTAGATCCTGTTGAAAGAATAAAAATGAGGATTACTAATCAAAAAGGTGAATTAATAGATTTAAATAAAGGAGCTGTAGAATTTAATTTTATTTCTTCTTAAATAAATGAGAAAAAGTAAAAAAATAAAAGGATTTTTAAAGGTTTTATTGAAACCTAAGAATATATTAAATGTAATATTTTCTATGAAAAAGAAAGGAGGTGGTTTAAAAATTCTTCCTAAATAAATGATTTATGATTTAAGTGATACTCGTTATTATTATAATGATCACATTAAAAGTTATGAATTAAGAGAAATTCATCCAAAAGAACATAGTTCAGATGAGAATGCTACCTATGTTTTTCATATTAATGATACTAAAGCAAAAATTTTATATTCTAGAGGATATCTTGAACTAAAATTAAAAATTACAAAAAATGATAAATCATCCATTGGAAACGAAAATGTGAGTCTAGTAAATGGTGGAGGTTTTATCAAAACTTTAAAAGTACATATAGGAGATACCGAAATTGAATCAAATACACAGTCAAATTTTTCAATCATGAATCATGTTTTAAGATTAATTCATTATACTCCTGATTATGTAACATCACAAGCTCAAAATGAATTTTTTTATCTAGATACATCTGATTCAGCTGACCGTAATGAGTTTAAATATGATGGTACTTTAGAAGATACTACTAAAATAACTGAATTTTTTAATAATTTGAAAATGAATAAAGATTATAATGAAGGATTCGTAAAGAGATGGGAACTAACGAAAGATAGCAATGTCATTAAAATATGGACACCTTTAAAAGATATAATCGATTTCTTTAGAGAATATAATAATAAAAATATGATATATACTAATATAAGAAACGAAAATTATAAGGTAGTAGTTGAAGGTTTAACCTTACATTTACCTTATATAGAATTAAAAAATTCTGCAGAAAGTTTGTTTCTGGAATCATATCTATCCGATAAAGATATAGAGGTAAATTGGAATCGACATAGATTTAAGATGGTAGGCCCTTATAGAAGCAACAGCGGATCTGTGACAGCAACAACAGCGTCAGATGAAGTTTTAAGTGTCTATGTTATTCCTCAATATGTTGAAAGAGATAGTAATTATGAAAAAAATAATATGATATTTGATCATATAGATATGGCAGAATGCTGGTTGATGATTAATAATAAACAAGTTCCTCTTATGCGTTATAAAACAAATTTTGCCAATAAAGATTATATTCGAGTGTATGAAGCTCTTTTACATGAAGGATTTAACGATAATAATACAGAAACAGGACCTTTGATAAATAAGGAGAATTTTGGTAAACTGTATCCTATTTTTCCTTTTGACTCATCAAATC
The DNA here is from genome assembly GCA_951213105.1 of Amaurobius ferox. Lineage (NCBI taxonomy): Eukaryota > Metazoa > Arthropoda > Arachnida > Araneae > Amaurobiidae > Amaurobius > Amaurobius ferox. Next base: position 3,602,742 of record OX578141.1, read on the forward strand.
ATGAAAACTATACCTATTTAAATAATTTAGATATTGAATTTAATTGGATAACGAATAGTCAAAAGGAATATAAGTTTTATTTTATTTTTAAAGAAAGAAAGAGATGTTTAATAAATTTAAAAAATAAAACTATAACAATGGTTAAGAGTTTAAAATCTTAAAATTAAATAAATGAGTGCTTATTATCCACCTTATGATGATCAAATGAAAGAAGGACCTATTGGACCTCCAGGTATAGGTTTTAAATTAATGAATGATGGAAATTATGATATGGAAAATAGAATTTTAAAAAATTGTGAAAATCCTATAGATGATTTAGATTTAACCACTAAAAGTTTTGTTTTGAATAAAATAGAGAATAATCATCATGAATTGAGAGATCATATAGAAACTGAATATAATGAGAGTTTTTTATCCTTTACTGTAGAAACAGGCAAGAGAATAAAAGAATTAGATGAAACAACTTTACATTCTTCAGAAGGAAAAGCTTTTGATGCAAAAGGAAAAAGAATAGGAAATGTTGCAGATCCTAAAGATGAAAAAAATGTTGTGAATAAAAGATATTTTGAAAAAAATTCGTTAATATTACAGAATGATAAATTTGATGTAAAAAATAAAATAATTACAAATGTTTCTGAACCTGAAAATGATAACGATGTTGTCAATAAAATATATTTAGATAATAGAGATATCTGGATTACTGTAGATGATCTTATTTTTATAGATGAAAAATTTACAAAAGTAAATTTCAATATGATGAGTTCTAAATTACTGACCCCAGAGATGTTATTAACTACAGATATGTATATGAAAATATCTATATATATAGCAATATATGTAGAAAATATATATATATATGATAAAAGTTCACTGATATCTCTAGAAATCAATGGTAAGGAAATTTTAAATGCTAATACAAATACAGTAACATGTTTTGCTTACGGTAAACGTGATGATATCATTACATTATGGATAAAATCTGATGGTAACGCTTTAAAACCTTATATGCATATTGAAAAAATTTCTTTCTAATAAATGGATATTGATTGGAATGAATTTTCCAGAAAAAATTTATCTGAAGATGTAATTAGAAATCTTATTAGTCATGTAAATTGGGATTTAGTTTTACAATATTCAACACTGTCTGAATCTTTTATTGAAGAATTTGCTCAACCTGATGATTGGCCTAAAATTTCTAGATATCAAAAATTATCAGAAGATTTTATTGAAAAATGTAAAGATAAAGTAGATTGGGTAAACATATCTCAATATCAAACTTTAAGTAACGAATTTATCATAAAATTTTCTGATAATTTAGATTTATATAAAGTATCAATATTTCAAAATCTTACAGAAGATACAATGAGAGAATTAAAAGATGATTTAAATTGGTTGTATATAACTAGATATCAAACATTTAGTGAAAATTTTCTAGAAGAATTTATGCATAAATTAGATTTTTGTTATTTGATTAAATATAAATTTGAGTTATTACCTGATCACTTTTTTAATGTTTATTGGAAAAAAGTACAAGCAATACAGATGAGTGAATTAAATAAAAAGTTTGGTCATAATGAAATAGAACCTTACCAAGAGAAAATTTTTGAAGAGATATATGAAGTTAAATCAGTCTTGAGAGAGAGTGTTTATCTTTTGAGACAATTAACTAACAAAGAGGATAAATAAATATTTAATAAAAATGTTTCTATATAAATGGATGTTGTATATAATAATGGTATGGAAAAAAGAACTATGTCTTTCTTAAATATAGAGAATCCTACTGAAGTGAAATCTATTTTTATATTATATTTTGATACATCTCTAGAAGGAATAGAAAATTTAACTAATTTAAAAGAATTATATTGTGAGGGATATAAATTAACATCTCTTGATGAAATAAAAAATTTAATAAATTTAGAAACATTAGATTGTAAAAATAATAGATTAAAATCTCTTGATGGAATAGAAAATTTAACGAATTTAAAAGTATTAAAATGTAGAGGTAATAAATTAACATCTCTTGAAGGAATAAAAAAATTTAACTAATTTAGAAACATTAAATTGTAATAAAAATAAATTAACTTCACTTAAAGGTATAGAAAACTTAACTAATTTAGAAATACTATCTTGTAGTAAAAACTATATTACATCTCTTGAAGGAATAGAAACTAATTTAAAAGAATTAAATTGTAATGATAATAGATTAACTTCACTTGAAGGAATAAAAAATTTAATAAATTTAGAAATACTATCTTGTAGTGAAAACGATATTACATCTCTTGAAGGAATAAAAAATTTAACTAATTTAAAAGAATTATATTGTACAGATAATAGATTAACTTCACTTGAAGGAATAGAAAATTTAACTAATTTAGAAATACTATCTTGTAGTGAAAACGATATTACATCTCTTAAAGGTATAAAAAATTTAACTAATTTAAAAAAAATATATTGTAGAGAAAACGATATTACATCTTTAACTGAATTAATATTTTTGCCTAGAATAAATGAAATACGGTATGATGAAGATAAAATACCCATGATGTTAAGAAGATTTATAAATAATGTAGGATTTCCAGTCTTAAAAAATCCATAAAACGCGTCCGTAATTTTCGGACACGTTTCAATATATTTTGAGTCACTTTGTAATCTCTTTTATTTTAAAGCTTAGAGGACTTCCATTCATTTGGAAGTCCTCTTTTTTTCACGCATTTTTATTTAATTTCATCCTTTTATCTATGGGGGGACTAATGGTCCCCTCATAAATATCAAGGTAGCTCCAAACTGGGGCTCCCTTGATCATTTATCTAAAAAAAGTTAAAATTCAGTCTCAATAATATTCATCATTTTCTAAGTTAAAAAACATGAAATTTTAGAGTCTTAAAACTCTAACTTTAATGATTTTATGCATGCTTGGTCTCAGAGGTTGTCCTAAATCTTTGAAATATGATAGGAATATGTAGTATATGGGGCTGTCTGTCCCCTATTTATTTTAAAGTTTAGAGGACTTCCATACATTTTGGAAGTCCTCTTTTTTCACGCATTTATTTAACCTATGGTAGCCCCAAAATAGAGCGGCCTATCTTTTGATCATTTATCTTAAAAAAAGTTAAAATTTGGTCTCTATAATATTCATATAATTCATTTTTTAAGTTAAAAAACATGAAATTTTAGAGTCTTAAAACTCTCTTGATTTTTGATTTTTAAAAAAATACCCATATTTTAATGATTTTATGCATGCTTGATCTCAGAGGTTGTCCTAAATCTTTGAAATATGATAGGAATATGTAGTATATGGGGCATACTCTGGGTGTCCCAGAGTATGCCCCATATACTACTCCAGACCGTCCGGCCTATCATTTATTATATGTAAAATAACTTGCATTAGAAAATCATGCAGTTCCGCTTTATGTTATTATGTTGACCCCATCCACGCCACTTCACACTTTCATTTATTATATGTAAAATAACTTCAAGTAGAAAATCACGGTGTTTCGTTTTATGTTATTATGTTGACCCCATCCCTGCCACTTCACACTTTCATATATTATATGTAAAATAACTTGTATTAGAAAATCACGGAGTTTCGTTTTATGTTATTATGTTGACACCATCCCTGCCACTTCACACTTTCATTTATTATATGTAAAATAACTTGTATTAGAAAATCACGGAGTTTCGTTTTATGTTATTATGTTGACGCGTTCCCCGCCACTTAACACTTTCATTTATCATATGTTGTTGTTTTTAAGACCCAGACCGTCCGGCCTATCATTTATTATATGTAAAATAACTTACATTAGAAAATCACGGAGTTTCGTTTTATGTTATTATGTTGACCCCTCCCCCGCCACTTCACATTTTCATTTATTATATGTAAAATAATTTGCATTAGAAAATCACGGAGTTTCGTTTTATGTTATGATGATGAAACCATTCCCGCTACTTCACACTTTCATTAATTATATGTAAAATAACTTGCATCAGAAAATCACGGAGTTTCGTTTTATGTTATTATGTTGACCGCATCCCCGCTACTTCATACTTTCATTTTTTTATGTAAAATAACTTGCATTAGAAAATCACGGAGTTTCGTTTTATGTTATTATGTTGACCCTATTCCCGCCACTTCACACTTTCATTTATTATGGATAAAATAACTTGCTTTAGAAAATCACGGAATTTCGTTTTATGTTATTATGTTGACACCATTCCGCCACTTCACATTTTCATTTATTATATGTAAAATAATTTGCATTAGAAAATCACGGAGTTTCGTTTTATGTTATTATGTTGACCCCATCCCCACTACTTCAAAATATCTTTTATTATATGTAAAATAACTTTCATTAGAAAATCACAGAGTTTCGTTTTATGTTATTATGTTGACCCCATCCCCGTTAAGTCATACTTTCATTTATTTTATGTAAAATAATTTGTTTTAGAAAATCACGGAGTTTTGTTTTATGTTATTATGTTGACCCCATCCCCACCACTTCACATTTTCATTTATTATGAGTAAAATAACTTACATTAGAAAATCACAGAGTTTCGTTTTATGTTATTATGTTGACACCATTCCCGCCACTTCACACTTTCATTTATAATATGTAAAATATCTCCCATTAGAAAATCACGGAGTTTCGTTTTATGTTATTATGTTGACCCCTCCCCCGCCATTCACACTTTCATTTATTATATGTAAAATAACTTACATTAGAAAATCACGGTGTTTCGTTTTATGTTATTATGTTGACCGCATCCCCGCCACTTCATACTTTCATTTTTTATGAAAAATAACTTGCATTAGAAAATTACGGAGTTTCGTTTAATGTTATTATGTTGACCCCATCCCCACCACTTCACACTTTCATTTATTATGAGTAAAATAACTTACATTAGAAAATCACGGAGTTTCGTTTTATGTTATGATGATGACACCATTCCCGCCACTTCACACTTTCATTAATTATATGTAAAATAACTTGCATTAAAAAATCACGTAGTTTCGTTTTATATTATTATGTTGACCCCATCCCCGCCACTTCACACTATCATTTATTATATGTAAAATAACTTGCATTAGAAAATCATTGAGTTTCGTTTTATTTTATTATGTTGACACCATTCCCGCCACTTCACACATTCATTTATTATATGTAAAATAACTTGCATTAGAAAATCATTGAGTTTCGTTTCATGTTATAATGTTGACCCCATCCCCACTACTTCAAAATATCATTTATTATATGTAAAATAACTTTCATTAGAAAATCACGGAGTTTCGTTTTATGTTATTATGTTGACCCCATCCCCGTTAAGTCATACTTTCATTTATTTTATGTAAAATAATTTGTTTTAGAAAATCACGGAATTTTGTTTTATGTTATTATGTTGACCCCATCCCCACCACTTCACACTTTCATTTATTATGAGTAAAATAACTTACATTAGAAAATCACGGAGTTTCGTTTTATGTTATTATGTTGACACCATTCCCGCCACTTCACACTTTCATTTATGATATGTAAAATATCTCCCATTAGAAAATAACGGAGTTTCGTTTTATGTTATTATGTTGACCCCTCCCCCGCCACTTCACATTTTCATTTATTATATGTAAAATAATTTGCATTAGAAAATCACGGAGTTTCGTTTTATGTTATTATGTTGACCCTATCCCCGCCACTTCACACTTTCATTTATTATATGTAAAATAACTTGCATTAGAAAATAACGGTGTTTCGTTTTATGTTATTATGTTGACCGCATCCCCGCCACTTCATACTTTCATTTTTTATGAAAAATAACTTGCATTAGAAAATCACGGAGTTTCGTTTAATGTTATTATGTTGACCCCATCCCCACCACTTCAAACTTTCATTTATTATGAGTAAAATAACTTACATTAGATAATCACGGAGTTTCGTTTTATGTTATGATGATGACACCATTCCCGCCACTTCACACTTTCATTAATTATATGTAAAATAACTTGCATTAGAAAATCACGTAGTTTCGTTTTATATTATTATGTTGACCCCATCCCTGCCACTTCACACTTTCATTTATTATATGTAAAATAACTTGTATTAGAAAATCATGGAATTTCGTTTTATGTTATTATGTTGACCCCATCCCCGCCACTTCAGGCTTTCATTTATTATAAGTAAAATAACTTGCCTTAAAAATCACGGTGTTTCGTTTCATGTTATTATGTTGACCCCAAAGAAAATCCAAAGTTGTGAAAGAAAATCACCGTGATTTTCTTTCACATTTTTAGAAAATCACGGTGTTTCGTTTCATGTTATTATGTTGACTCCATCCCCGCCACATCACACTTTCATTTATTATATGTAAAATAACGTGGATTAGAAAATCACGGAGTTTCGTTTTATGTTACTATGTTGACCCCATCCCCGCCACGTCGCACTATCATTTATTATATGTAAAATAACTTGCATTAGAAAATCATGGAGTTTCGTTTTATGTTATTATGTTGACACAATTCCCGCCACTTCACACATTCATTTATTATATGTAAAATAACTTCCATTAGTAAACCACGGAGTTTCGTTTTATGTTATTATGTTTATGCCATCCCCGCCACTTTACACTTTCATTTATTATATGTAAAATCACTCCCATTAGAAAATCATGCAGTTCCGCTTTATGTTATTATGTTGACCCCATCCACGCCACTTCACACTTTCATTTATTATGAGTAAAATAACTTACATTAGAAAATCACGTAGTTTCGTTTTATGTTATTATGTTGACCCCATCCCTGGCACTTCACACTTTCATTTATTATATGTAAAATAACTTGTATTAGAAAATCACGGAGTTTCGTTTTATGTTATTATGTTGACCCCATCCCTGCCACTTCACACTTTCATTTATTATATGTAAAATAACTTGTATTAGAAAATCAGGGAGTTTCGTTTTATGTTATTATGTTGACGCGTTCCCCGCCAATTAACACTTTCATTTATCATATGTTGTTGTTTTTGAGACCCAGACCGTCCGGCCTATCATTTATTATATGTAAAATAACTTGCATTAGAGAATCATGGAGTTTCGTTTTATGTTATTATGTTGACCCCATCCCCCTTACGTTACACTATCATTTATTATATGTAAAATAACTTACATTAGAAAATCACGGAGTTTCGTTTTATGTTATGATGATGAAACCATTCCCGCCACTTCACACTTTCATTAATTATATGTAAAATAACTTGCATCAAAAAATCACGGAGTTTCGTTTTATGTTATTATGTTGACCGCATCCCCGCTACTTCATACTTTCATTTTTTTATGTAAAATAACTTGCATTAGAAAATCACGGAGTTTCGTTTTATGTTATTATGTTAAACCCCATTCCCGCCACTTCACACTTTCATTTATTATGAGTAAAATATCTTGCATTAGAAAATCACGGAATTTCGTTTTATGTTATTATGTTGACACCATTCCGTCACTTCACATTTTCATTTATTATATGTAAAATAATTTGCATTAGAAAATCACGGAGTTTCGTTTTATGTTATTATGTTGACACCATTCCCGCCACTTCACACTTTCATTTATTATATGTAAAATAACTTGCATTAGTAAATCACGGAGTTTCGTTTTATGTTATTATGTTGACACCTTTCCCGCCACTTCACACTTTCATTTATTATATGTAAAATATCTCCCATTAGAAAATCACGGAGTTTCGTTTTATGTTATTATGTTGACCCCTCCCCCGCCACTTCACATTTTCATTTATTATATGTAAAATAATTTGCATTAGAAAATCACGGAGTTTCGTTTTATGTTATTATGTTGACCCCATCCCTGCCACTTCAAACTTTCATTTATTATATGTAAAATAACTTGTATTAGAAAATCACGGAGTTTCGTTTTATGTTATTATGCTGACGCGTTCCCCGCCACTTAACACTTTCATTTATCATATGTTGTTGTTTTTGAGACCCAGACCGTCCGGTCTATCATTTATTATATGTAAAATAACTTGCATTAGAACATCATGGAGTTTCGTTTAATGTTATTATGTTGACCCCATCCCCTCCACTTCACACTTTCATTTATTATATGTAAAATCACTTCCATTAGAAAATCACGGTGTTTCGTTTTATGTTATTATGTTGACCCTATCCCCGCCACTTCACACTTTCATTTATTATATGTAAAATAACTTGCATTAGAAAATAACGGTGTTTCGTTTTATGTTATTATGTTGACCGCATCCCCGCCACTTCATACTTTCATTTTTTATGAAAAATAACTTGCATTAGAAAATCACGGAGTTTCGTTTAATGTTATTATGTTGACCCCATCCCCACCACTTCACATTTTCATTTATTATGAGTAAAATAACTTACATTAGAAAATCACAGAGTTTCGTTTTATGTTATTATGTTGACACCATTCCCGCCACTTCACACTTTCATTTATAATATGTAAAATATCTCCCATTAGAAAATCACGGAGTTTCGTTTTATGTTATTATGTTGACCCCTCCCCCGCCATTCACACTTTCATTTATTATATGTAAAATAACTTACATTAGAAAATCACGGTGTTTCGTTTTATGTTATTATGTTGACCGCATCCCCGCCACTTCATACTTTCATTTTTTATGAAAAATAACTTGCATTAGAAAATTACGGAGTTTCGTTTAATGTTATTATGTTGACCCCATCCCCACCACTTCACACTTTCATTTATTATGAGTAAAATAACTTACATTAGAAAATCACGGAGTTTCGTTTTATGTTATGATGATGACACCATTCCCGCCACTTCACACTTTCATTAATTATATGTAAAATAACTTGCATTAAAAAATCACGTAGTTTCGTTTTATATTATTATGTTGACCCCATCCCCGCCACTTCACACTATCATTTATTATATGTAAAATAACTTGCATTAGAAAATCATTGAGTTTCGTTTTATTTTATTATGTTGACACCATTCCCGCCACTTCACACATTCATTTATTATATGTAAAATAACTTGCATTAGAAAATCATTGAGTTTCGTTTCATGTTATAATGTTGACCCCATCCCCACTACTTCAAAATATCATTTATTATATGTAAAATAACTTTCATTAGAAAATCACGGAGTTTCGTTTTATGTTATTATGTTGACCCCATCCCCGTTAAGTCATACTTTCATTTATTTTATGTAAAATAATTTGTTTTAGAAAATCACGGAATTTTGTTTTATGTTATTATGTTGACCCCATCCCCACCACTTCACACTTTCATTTATTATGAGTAAAATAACTTACATTAGAAAATCACGGAGTTTCGTTTTATGTTATTATGTTGACACCATTCCCGCCACTTCACACTTTCATTTATGATATGTAAAATATCTCCCATTAGAAAATAACGGAGTTTCGTTTTATGTTATTATGTTGACCCCTCCCCCGCCACTTCACATTTTCATTTATTATATGTAAAATAATTTGCATTAGAAAATCACGGAGTTTCGTTTTATGTTATTATGTTGACCCTATCCCCGCCACTTCACACTTTCATTTATTATATGTAAAATAACTTGCATTAGAAAATAACGGTGTTTCGTTTTATGTTATTATGTTGACCGCATCCCCGCCACTTCATACTTTCATTTTTTATGAAAAATAACTTGCATTAGAAAATCACGGAGTTTCGTTTAATGTTATTATGTTGACCCCATCCCCACCACTTCAAACTTTCATTTATTATGAGTAAAATAACTTACATTAGATAATCACGGAGTTTCGTTTTATGTTATGATGATGACACCATTCCCGCCACTTCACACTTTCATTAATTATATGTAAAATAACTTGCATTAGAAAATCACGTAGTTTCGTTTTATATTATTATGTTGACCCCATCCCTGCCACTTCACACTTTCATTTATTATATGTAAAATAACTTGTATTAGAAAATCATGGAATTTCGTTTTATGTTATTATGTTGACCCCATCCCCGCCACTTCAGGCTTTCATTTATTATAAGTAAAATAACTTGCCTTAAAAATCACGGTGTTTCGTTTCATGTTATTATGTTGACCCCAAAGAAAATCCAAAGTTGTGAAAGAAAATCACCGTGATTTTCTTTCACATTTTTAGAAAATCACGGTGTTTCGTTTCATGTTATTATGTTGACTCCATCCCCGCCACATCACACTTTCATTTATTATATGTAAAATAACGTGGATTAGAAAATCACGGAGTTTCGTTTTATGTTACTATGTTGACCCCATCCCCGCCACGTCGCACTATCATTTATTATATGTAAAATAACTTGCATTAGAAAATCATGGAGTTTCGTTTTATGTTATTATGTTGACACAATTCCCGCCACTTCACACATTCATTTATTATATGTAAAATAACTTCCATTAGTAAACCACGGAGTTTCGTTTTATGTTATTATGTTTATGCCATCCCCGCCACTTTACACTTTCATTTATTATATGTAAAATCACTCCCATTAGAAAATCATGCAGTTCCGCTTTATGTTATTATGTTGACCCCATCCACGCCACTTCACACTTTCATTTATTATGAGTAAAATAACTTACATTAGAAAATCACGTAGTTTCGTTTTATGTTATTATGTTGACCCCATCCCTGGCACTTCACACTTTCATTTATTATATGTAAAATAACTTGTATTAGAAAATCACGGAGTTTCGTTTTATGTTATTATGTTGACCCCATCCCTGCCACTTCACACTTTCATTTATTATATGTAAAATAACTTGTATTAGAAAATCAGGGAGTTTCGTTTTATGTTATTATGTTGACGCGTTCCCCGCCAATTAACACTTTCATTTATCATATGTTGTTGTTTTTGAGACCCAGACCGTCCGGCCTATCATTTATTATATGTAAAATAACTTGCATTAGAGAATCATGGAGTTTCGTTTTATGTTATTATGTTGACCCCATCCCCCTTACGTTACACTATCATTTATTATATGTAAAATAACTTACATTAGAAAATCACGGAGTTTCGTTTTATGTTATGATGATGAAACCATTCCCGCCACTTCACACTTTCATTAATTATATGTAAAATAACTTGCATCAAAAAATCACGGAGTTTCGTTTTATGTTATTATGTTGACCGCATCCCCGCTACTTCATACTTTCATTTTTTTATGTAAAATAACTTGCATTAGAAAATCACGGAGTTTCGTTTTATGTTATTATGTTAAACCCCATTCCCGCCACTTCACACTTTCATTTATTATGAGTAAAATATCTTGCATTAGAAAATCACGGAATTTCGTTTTATGTTATTATGTTGACACCATTCCGTCACTTCACATTTTCATTTATTATATGTAAAATAATTTGCATTAGAAAATCACGGAGTTTCGTTTTATGTTATTATGTTGACACCATTCCCGCCACTTCACACTTTCATTTATTATATGTAAAATAACTTGCATTAGTAAATCACGGAGTTTCGTTTTATGTTATTATGTTGACACCTTTCCCGCCACTTCACACTTTCATTTATTATATGTAAAATATCTCCCATTAGAAAATCACGGAGTTTCGTTTTATGTTATTATGTTGACCCCTCCCCCGCCACTTCACATTTTCATTTATTATATGTAAAATAATTTGCATTAGAAAATCACGGAGTTTCGTTTTATGTTATTATGTTGACCCCATCCCTGCCACTTCAAACTTTCATTTATTATATGTAAAATAACTTGTATTAGAAAATCACGGAGTTTCGTTTTATGTTATTATGCTGACGCGTTCCCCGCCACTTAACACTTTCATTTATCATATGTTGTTGTTTTTGAGACCCAGACCGTCCGGTCTATCATTTATTATATGTAAAATAACTTGCATTAGAACATCATGGAGTTTCGTTTAATGTTATTATGTTGACCCCATCCCCTCCACTTCACACTTTCATTTATTATATGTAAAATCACTTCCATTAGAAAATCACGGTGTTTCGTTTTATGTTATTATGTTGACCCTATCCCCGCCACTTCACACTTTCATTTATTATATGTAAAATAACTTGCATTAGAAAATAACGGTGTTTCGTTTTATGTTATTATGTTGACCGCATCCCCGCCACTTCATACTTTCATTTTTTATGAAAAATAACTTGCATTAGAAAATCACGGAGTTTCGTTTAATGTTATTATGTTGACCCCATCCCCACCACTTCACACTTTCATTTATTATGAGTAAAATAACTTACATTAGAAAATCACGTAGTTTCGTTTTATATTATTATGTTGACCCCATCCCTGCCACTTCACACTTTCATTTATTATATGTAAAATAACTTGTATTAGAAAATCATGGAATTTCGTTTTATGTTATTATGTTGACCCCATCCCCGCCACTTCAGGCTTTCATTTATTATAAGTAAAATAACTTGCATTTGAAAATCATTTGGTTTCGGTTTATGTTATTATGTTGACCCCATCCCCTCCACTTCACACTTTCATTTATTATGTGTAAAATAACTTGCATTAAAAATCACGGTGTTTCGTTTCATGTTATTATGTTGACCCCAAAGAAAATCCAAAGTTGTGAAAGAAAATCACCGTGATTTTCTTTCACATTTTTTGAAAATCACGTAGTTTCGTTTTATATTATTATGTTGACCCCATCCCTGCCACTTCACACTTTCATTTATTATGAGTAAAATATCTTGCATTAGAAAATCACGGAATTTCGTTTTATGTTATTATGTTGACACCATTCCGCCACTTCACATTTTCATTTATTATATGTAAAATAATTTACATTAGAAAATCACGGAGTTTCGTTTTATGTTATTATGTTGACCCCATCCCCACTACTTCAAAATATCATTTATTATATGTAAAATAACTTTCATTAGAAAATCACAGAGTTTCGTTTTATGTTATTATGTTGACCCCATCCCCGTTAAGTCATACTTTCATTTATTTTATGTAAAATAATTTGTTTTAGAAAATCACGGAGTTTTGTTTTATGTTATTATGTTGACCCCATCCCCACAACTTCACACTTTCATTTATTATGAGTAAAATAACTTACATTAGAAAATCACTGAGTTTCGTTTTATGTTATTATGTTGACACCATTCCCGCCACTTCACACTTTCATTTATGATATGTAAAATATCTCCCATTAGAAAATCACGGAGTTTCGTTTTATGTTATTATGTTGACCCATCCCCCGCCACTTCACATTTTCATTTATTATATGTAAAATAATTTGCATTAGAAAATCACGGAGTTTCGTTTTATGTTATTATGTTGACACCATTCCCGCCACTTCACACTTTCATTTATTATATGTAAAATAACTTGCATAAGTAAATCACGGAGTTTCGTTTTATGTTATTATGTTGACGCCATCCCCGCCACTTCACACTTTCATTTATTATATGTTGTTGTTTTTGAGACCCAGACCGTCCGGTCTATCATTTATTATATGTAAAATAACTTGCATTAGAAAATCATGGAGTTTCGTTTAATGTTATTATGTTGACCCCATCCCCTCCACTTCACACTTTCATTTATTATATGTAAAATCACTTCCATTTGAAAATCACGGTGTTTCGTTTTATGTTATTATGTTGACCCTATCCCCGCCACTTCACACTTTCATTTATTATATGTAAAATAACTTGCATTAGAAAATAACGGTGTTTCGTTTCATGTTATTATGTTGACTCCATCCCCGCCACATCACACTTTCATTTATTATATGTAAAATAACGTGGATTAGAAAATCACGGAGTTTCGTTTTATGTTACTATGTTGACCCCATCCCCGCCACGTCGCATTATCATTTATTATATGTAAAATAACTTGCATTAGAAAATCATGGAGTTTCGTTTTATGTTATTATGTTGACACCATTCCCGCCACTTCACACATTCATTTATTATATGTAAATTAACTTTCATTAGTAAACCACGGAGTTTCGTTTTATGTTATTATGTTTATGCCATCCCCGCCACTTTACACTTTCATTTATTATATGTAAAATCACTCTCATTAGAAAATCATGCAGTTCCGCTTTATGTTATTATGTTGACCCCATCCACGCCACTTCACACTTTCAATTATTATGAGTAAAATAACTTACATTAGAAAATCACGTAGTTTCGTTTTATGTTATTATGTTGACCCCATCCCTGCCACTTCACACTTTCATTTATTATATGTAAAATAACTTGTATTAGAAAATCACGGAGTTTCGTTTTATGTTATTATGTTGACCCCATCCCTGCCACTTCACACTTTCATTTATTATATGTAAAATAACTTGTATTAGAAAATCAGGGAGTTTCGTTTTATGTTATTATGTTGACCCCATCCCCCTTACGTTACACTATCATTTATTATATGTAAAATAACTTACATTAGAAAATCACGGAGTTTCGTTTTATGTTATGATGATGAAACCATTCCCGCCACTTCACACTTTCATTAATTATATGTAAAATAACTTGCATCAGGAAATCACGGAGTTTTGTTTTATGTTATTATGTTGACCCCATCCCCACCACTTCACACTTTCATTTATTATGAGTAAAATAACTTACATTAGAAAATCACAGAGTTTCGTTTTATGTTATTATGTTGACACCATTCTTGCCACTTCACACTTTCATTTATAATATGTAAAATATCTCCCATTAGAAAATCACGGAGTTTCGTTTTATGTTATTATGTTGACCCCTCCCCCGCCACTTCACATTTTCATTTATTATATGTAAAATAATTTGCATTAGAAAATCACGGAGTTTCGTTTTATGTTATTATGTTGACACCATTCCCGCCACTTCACACTTTCATTTATTTTATGTAAAATAACTTGCATTAGTAAATCACGGAGTTTCGTTTTATGTTATTATGTTGACGCCATCCCCGCCACTTTATACTTTAATTTATTATATGTTGTTGTTTTTGAGACCCAGACCGTCCGGCCTATCATTTATTATATGTAAAATAATTTGCATTAGAAAATCATGGAGTTTCGTTTAATGTTATTATGTTGACCCCATCCCCGCCACTTCACTCTTTCATTTATTATATGTAAAATCACTTCCATTAGGAAATCACGGTGTTTCGTTTCATGTTATTATGTTGACTCCATCCCCGCCACATCACACTTTCATTTATTATATGTAAAATAACGTGGATTAGAAAATTACGGAGTTTCGTTTTATGTTATTATGTTGACCCCATCCCCACCACTTCACACTTTCATTTATTATGAGTAAAATAACATACATTAGATAATCACGGAGTTTCGTTTTATGTTATGATGATGACACCATTCCCGCCACTTCACACTTTCATTAATTATATGTAAAATAACTTGCATTAGAAAATCACGTAGTTTCGTTTTATATTATTATGTTGACCCCATCCCTGCCACTTCACACTTTCATTTATTATATGTAAAATAACTTGTATTAGAAAATCATGGAATTTCGTTTTATGTTATTATGTTGACCCCATCCCCGCCACTTCAGGCTTTCATTTATTATAAGTAAAATAACTTGCATTAGATAATCACGGAGTTTCGTTTTATGTTATGATGATGACACCATTCCCGCCACTTCACACTTTCATTAATTATATGTAAAATAACTTGCATTAGAAAATCACGTAGTTTCGTTTTATATTATTATGTTGACCCCATCCCTGCCACTTCACACTTTCATTTATTATATGTAAAATAACTTGTATTAGAAAATCATGGAATTTCGTTTTATGTTATTATGTTGACCCCATCCCCGTCACTTCAGGCTTTCATTTATTATAAGTAAAATAACTTGCATTTGAAAATCAGGTGGTTTCGGTTTATGTTATTATGTTGACCCCATCCCCTCCACTTCACACTTTCATTTATTATGTGTAAAATAACTTGCCTTAAAAATCACGGTGTTTCGTTTCATGTTATTATGTTGACCCCAAAGAAAATCCAAAGTTGTGAAAGAAAATCACCGTGATTTTCTTTCACATTTTTAGAAAATCACGGTGTTTCGTTTCATGTTATTATGTTGACTCCATCCCCGCCACATCACACTTTCATTTATTATATGTAAAATAACGTGGATTAGAAAATCACGGTGTTTCGTTTTATGTTATTATGTTGACCCCATCCACGCCACTTCACACTTTCATATATTATGAGTAAAATAACTTACATTAGAAAATCACGTAGTTTCGTTTTATGTTATTATGTTGACCCCATCCCTGCCACTTCACACTTTCATTTATTATATGTAAAATAACTTGTATTAGAAAATCACGGAGTTTCGTTTTATGTTATTATGTTGACGCGTTCCCCGCCACTTAACACTTTCATTTATCATATGTTGTTGTTTTTGAGACCCAGACCGTCCGGCCTATCATTTATTATATGTAAAATAACTTGCATTAGAGAATCATGGAGTTTCGTTTTATGTTATTATGTTGACCCCATCCCCCTTACGTTACACTATCATTTATTATATGTAAAATAACTTACATTAGAAAATCACGGAGTTTCGTTTTATGTTATGATGATGAAACCATTCCCGCCACTTCACACTTTCATTAATTATATGTAAAATAACTTGCATCAGAAAATCACGGAGTTTCGTTTTATGTTATTATGTTGACCGCATCCCCGCTACTTCATACTTTCATTTTTTTATGTAAAATAACTTGCATTAGAAAATCACGGAGTTTCGTTTTATGTTATTATGTTAAACCCCATTCCCGCCACTTCACACTTTCATTTATTATGAGTAAAATATCTTGCATTAGAAAATCACGGAATTTCGTTTTATGTTATTATGTTGACACCATTCCGTCGCTTCACATTTTCATTTATTATATGTAAAATAATTTGCATTAGAAAATCACGGAGTTTCGTTTTATGTTATTATGTTGACACCATTCCCGCCACTTCACACTTTCATTTATTATATGTAAAATAACTTGCATTAGTAAATCACGGAGTTTCGTTTTATGTTATTATGTTGACGCCATCCCCGCCACTTTATACTTTCATTTATTATATGTTGTTGTTTTTGAGACCCAGACCGTCCGGCCTATCATTTATTATATGTAAAATAATTTGCATTAGAAAATCATGGAGTTTCGTTTAATGTTATTATGTTGACCCCATCCCCGCCACTTCACTCTTTCATTTATTATATGTAAAATCACTTCCATTAGGAAATCACGGTGTTTCGTTTTATGTTATTATGTTGACTCCATCCCCGCCACATCACACTTTCATTTATTATATGTAAAATAACGTGGATTAGAAAATCACGTAGTTTCGTTTTATATTATTATGTTGACCCCATCCCTGCCACTTCACACTTTCATTTATTATATGTAAAATTACTTGTATTAGAAAATCATGGAATTTCGTTTTATGTCATTATGTTGACCCCATCCCCGCCACTTCAGGCTTTCATTTATTATAAGTAAAATAACTTGCATTTGAAAATCAGGTGGTTTCGGTTTATGTTATTATGTTGACCCCATCCCCTCCACTTCACACTTTCATTTATTATGTGTAAAATAACTTGCATTAAAAATCACGGTGTTTCGTTTCATGTTATTATGTTGACCCCAAAGAAAATCCAAAGTTGTGAAAGAAAATCACCGTGATTTTCTTTCACATTTTTAGAAAATCACGTAGTTTCGTTTTATATTATTATGTTGACCCCACCTCTGCCACTTCACACTTTCATTTATTATGAGTAAAATATCTTGCATTAGAAAATCACGGAATTTCGTTTTATGTTATTATGTTGACACCATTCCGCCACTTCACATTTTCATTTATTATATGTAAAATAATTTACATTAGAAAATCGCGGAGTTTCGTTTTATGTTATTATGTTGACCCCATCCCCACTACTTCAAAATATCATTTATTATATGTAAAATAACTTTCATTAGAAAATCACAGAATTTCGTTTTATGTTATTATGTTGACCCCATCCCCGTTAAGTCATACTTTCATTTATTTTATGTAAAATAATTTGTTTTAGAAAATCACGGAGTTTTGTTTTATGTTATTATGTTGACCCCATCCCCACCACTTCACACTTTCATTTATTATGAGTAAAATAACTTACATTAGAAAATCACAGAGTTTCGTTTTATGTTATTATGTTGACACCATTCTTGCCACTTCACACTTTCATTTATAATATGTAAAATATCTCCCATTAGAGAATCACGGAGTTTCGTTTTATGTTATTATGTTGACACCATTCCCGCCACTTTATACTTTCATTTATTATATGTTGTTGTTTTTGAGACCCAGACCGTCCGGCCTATCATTTATTATATGTAAAATAATTTGCATTAGAAAATCATGGAGTTTCGTTTAATGTTATTATGTTGACCCCATCCCCGCCACTTCACTCTTTCATTTATTATATGTAAAATCACTTCCATTAGGAAATCACGGTGTTTCGTTTCATGTTATTATGTTGACTCCATCCCCGCCACATCACACTTTCATTTATTATATGTAAAATAACGTGGATTAGAAAATCACGGAGTTTCGTTTTATGTTATTATGTTGACCCCATCCCCGCCACGTCGCACTATCATTTATTATATGTAAAATAACTTCCATTAGAAAATCATGGAGTTTCGTTTTATGTTATTATGTTGACACCATTCCCGCCACTTCACACATTCATTTATTATATGTAAAATAACTTTCATTAGTAAACCACGGAGTTTCGTTTTATGTTATTATGTTTACGCCATCCCCGCCACTTTTCACTTTCATTTATTATATGTTGTTGTTTTTGAGACCCAGACCGTCCGGCCTATCATTTATTATATGTAAAATAACTTGCATTAGAAAATCACGGAGTTTCGTTTTATGTTATTATGTTGACCCCATCCCCGTTAAGTCATACTTTCATTTATTTTATGTAAAATAATTTGTTTTAGAAAATCACGGAGTTTCGTTTTATGTTATTATGTTGACCCCATCCCTGCCACTTCACACTTTCATTTATTATATGTAAAATAACTTGTATTAGAAAATCACGGAGTTTCGTTTTATGTTATTATGTTGACGCGTTCCCCGCCACTTAACACTTTCATTTATCATATGTTGTTGTTTTTGAGACCCAGACCGTCCGGCCTATCATTTATTATATGTAAAATAACTTGCATTAGAGAATCATGGAGTTTCGTTTTATGTTATTATGTTGACCCCATCCCCCTTACGTTACACTATCATTTATTATATGTAAAATAACTTACATTAGAAAATCACGGAGTTTCGTTTTATGTTATGATGATGAAACCATTCCCGCCACTTCACACTTTCATTAATTATATGTAAAATATCTTGCATCAGAAAATCACGGAGTTTCGTTTTATGTTATTATGTTGACCGCATCCCCGCTACTTCATACTTTCATTTTTTTATGTAAAATAACTTGCATTAGAAAATCACGGAGTTTCGTTTTATGTTATTATGTTAAACACCATTCCCGCCACTTCACACTTTCATTTATTATGAGTAAAATATCTTGCATTAGAAAATCACGGAATTTCGTTTTATGTTATTATGTTGACACCATTCCGTCGCTTCACATTTTCATTTATTATATGTAAAATAATTTGCATTAGAAAATCACGGAGTTTCGTTTTATGTTATTATGTTGACACCATTCCCGCCACTTCACACTTTCATTTATTATATGTAAAATAACTTGCATTAGTAAATCACGGAGTTTCGTTTTATGTTATTATGTTGACGCCATCCCCGCCACTTTATACTTTCATTTATTATATGTTGTTGTTTTTGAGACCCAGACCGTCCGGCCTATCATTTATTATATGTAAAATAATTTGCATTAGAAAATCATGGAGTTTCGTTTAATGTTATTATGTTGACCCCATCCCCGCCACTTCACTCTTTCATTTATTATATGTAAAATCACTTCCATTAGGAAATCACGGTGTTTCGTTTCATGTTATTATGTTGACTCCATCCCCGCCACATCACACTTTCATTTATTATATGTAAAATAACGTGGATTAGAAAATCACGTAGTTTCGTTTTATATTATTATGTTGACCCCATCCCTGCCACTTCACACTTTCATTTATTATATGTAAAATAACTTGTATTAGAAAATCATGGAATTTCGTTTTATGTTATTATGTTGACCCCATCCCCGCCACTTCAGGCTTTCATTTATTATATGTAAAATAACTTGTATTAGAAAATCACGGAGTTTCGTTTTATGTTATTATGTTGACGCGTTCCCCGCCACTTAACACTTTCATTTATCATATGTTGTTGTTTTTGAGACCCAGACCGTCCGGCCTATCATTTATTATATGTAAAATAACTTGCATTAGAGAATCATGGAGTTTCGTTTTATGTTATTATGTTGACCCCATCCCCCTTACGTTACACTATCATTTATTATATGTAAAATAACTTACATTAGAAAATCACGGAGTTTCGTTTTATGTTATGATGATGAAACCATTCCCGCCACTTCACACTTTCATTAATTATATGTAAAATATCTTGCATCAGAAAATCACGGAGTTTCGTTTTATGTTATTATGTTGACCGCATCCCCGCTACTTCATACTTTCATTTTTTTATGTAAAATAACTTGCATTAGAAAATCACGGAGTTTCGTTTTATGTTATTATGTTAAACACCATTCCCGCCACTTCACACTTTCATTTATTATGAGTAAAATATCTTGCATTAGAAAATCACGGAATTTCGTTTTATGTTATTATGTTGACACCATTCCGTCGCTTCACATTTTCATTTATTATATGTAAAATAATTTGCATTAGAAAATCACGGAGTTTCGTTTTATGTTATTATGTTGACACCATTCCCGCCACTTCACACTTTCATTTATTATATGTAAAATAACTTGCATTAGTAAATCACGGAGTTTCGTTTTATGTTATTATGTTGACGCCATCCCCGCCACTTTATACTTTCATTTATTATATGTTGTTGTTTTTGAGACCCAGACCGTCCGGCCTATCATTTATTATATGTAAAATAATTTGCATTAGAAAATCATGGAGTTTCGTTTAATGTTATTATGTTGACCCCATCCCCGCCACTTCACTCTTTCATTTATTATATGTAAAATCACTTCCATTAGGAAATCACGGTGTTTCGTTTCATGTTATTATGTTGACTCCATCCCCGCCACATCACACTTTCATTTATTATATGTAAAATAACGTGGATTAGAAAATCACGTAGTTTCGTTTTATATTATTATGTTGACCCCATCCCTGCCACTTCACACTTTCATTTATTATATGTAAAATAACTTGTATTAGAAAATCATGGAATTTCGTTTTATGTTATTATGTTGACCCCATCCCCGCCACTTCAGGCTTTCATTTATTATAAGTAAAATAACTTGCATTTGAAAATCAGGTGGTTTCGGTTTATGTTATTATGATGACCCCATCCCCTCCACTTCACACTTTCATTTATTATGTGTAAAATAACTTGCATTAAAAATCACGGTGTTTCGTTTCATCTTATTATGTTGACCCCAAAGAAAATCCAAAGTTGTGAAAGAAAATCACCGTGATTTTCTTTCACATTTTTAGAAAATCACGTAGTTTCGTTTTATATTATTATGTTGACCCCATCCCTGCCACTTCACACATTCATTTATTATGAGTAAAATATCTTGCATTAGAAAATCACGGAATTTCGTTTTATGTTATTTTGTTGACACCATTCCGCCACTTCACATTTTCATTTATTATATGTAAAATAATTTACATTAGAAAATCGCGGAGTTTCGTTTTATGTTATGTTGACCCCATCCCCACTACTTCAAAATATCATTTATTATATGTAAAATAACTTTCATTAGAAAATCACAGAGTTTCGTTTTATGTTATTATGTTGACCCCATCCCCGTTAAGTCATACTTTCATTTATTTTATGTAAAATAATTTGTTTTAGAAAATCACGGAGTTTTGTTTTATGTTATTATGTTGACCCCATCCCCACCACTTCACACTTTCATTTATTATGAGTAAAATAACTTACATTAGAAAATCACAGAGTTTCGTTTTATGTTATTATGTTGACACCATTCTTGCCACTTCACACTTTCATTTATAATATGTAAAATATCTCCCATTAGAAAATCACGGAGTTTCGTTTTATGTTATTATGTTGACCCCTCCCCCGCCACTTCACATTTTCATTTATTATATGTAAAATAACTTGCATTAGTAAATCACGGAGTTTCGTTTTATGTTATTATGTTGACGCCATCCCCGCCACTTTATACTTTCATTTATTATATGTTGTTGTTTTTGAGACCCAGACCGTTCGGCCTATCATTTATTATATGTAAAATAATTTGCATTAGAAAATCATGGAGTTTCGTTTAATGTTATTATGTTGACCCCATCCCCGCCACTTCACTCTTTCATTTATTATATGTAAAATCACTTCCATTAGGAAATCACGGTGTTTCGTTTCATGTTATTATGTTGAATCCATCCCCGCCACATCACACTTTCATTTATTATATGTAAAATAACGTGGATTAGAAAATCACGGAGTTTCGTTTTATGTTATTATGTTGACCCCATCCCCGCCACGTCGCACTATCATTTATTATATGTAAAATAACTTGCATTAGAAAATCATGGAGTTTCGTTTTATGTTATTATGTTGACACCATTCCCGCCACTTCACACATTCATTTATTATATGTAAAATAACTTTCATTAGTAAACCACGGAGTTTCGTTTTATGTTATTATGTTTACGCCATCCCCGCCACTTTTCACTTTCATTTATTATATGTTGTTGTTTTTGAGACCCAGACCGTCCGGTCTATCATTTATTATATGTAAAATAACTTGCATTAGAAAATCATGGAGTTTCGTTTCATGTTATAATGTTGACCCCATCCCCACTACTTCAAAATATCATTTATTATATGCAAAATAACTTTCATTAGAAAATCACGGAGTTTCGTTTTATGTTATTATGTTGACCCCATCCCCGTTAAGTCATACTTTCATTTATTTTATGTAAAATAATTTGTTTTAGAAAATCACGGAATTTTGTTTTATGTTATTATGTTGACCCCACCCCCACCACTTCACACTTTCATTTATTATGAGTAAAATAACTTACATTAGAAAATCACGGAGTTTCGTTTTATGTTATTATGTTGACACCATTCCCGCCACTTCACACTTTCATTTATGATATGTAAAATATCTCCCATTAGAAAATCACGGAGTTTCGTTTTATGTTATTATGTTGACCCCTCCCCCGCCACTTCACATTTTCATTTATTATATGTAAAATAATTTGCATTAGAAAATCACGGAGTTTCGTTTTATGTTATTATGTTGACACCATTCCCGCCACTTCACACTTTCATTTATTATATGTAAAATAACTTGCATTAGAAAATCATGGAGTTTCGTTTAATGTTATTATGTTGACCCCATCCCCTCCACTTCACACTTTCATTTATTATATGTAAAATCACTTCCATTAGAAAATCACGGTGTTTCGTTTTATGTTATTATGTTGACCCTATCCCCGCCACTTCACACTTTCATTTATTATATGTAAAATAACTTGCATTAGAAAATCACGTAGTTTCGTTTTATATTATTATGTTGACCCCATCCCTGCCACTTCACACTTTCATTTATTATATGTAAAATAACTTGTATTAGAAAATCATGGAATTTCGTTTTATGTTATTATGTTGACCGCATCCCCGCCACTTCATACTTTCATTTTTTATGAAAAATAACTTGCATTAGAAAATCACGGAGTTTCGTTTAATGTTATTATGTTGACCACATCCCCACCACTTCACACTTTCATTTATTATGAGTAAAATAACTTACATTAGAAAATCACAGAGTTTCGTTTTATGTTATTATGTTGACCCCTCCCCCGCCACTTCACATTTTCATTTATTATATGTAAAATTATTTGCATTAGAAAATCACGGAGTTTCGTTTTATGTTATTATGTTGACACCATTCCCGCCACTTCACACTTTCATTTATTATATGTAAAATAACTTGCATTAGTAAATCACGGAGTTTCGTTTTATGTTATTATGTTGACGCCATCCCCGCCACTTTATACTTTCATTTATTATATGTTGTTGTTTTTGAGACCCAGACCGTCCGGCCTATCATTTATTATATGTAAAATAATTTGCATTAGAAAATCATGGAGTTTCGTTTAATGTTATTATGTTGGCCCCATCCCCGCCACTTCACTCTTTCATTTATTATATTTAAAATCACTTCCATTAGGAAATCACGGTGTTTCGTTTCATGTTATTATGTTGACTCCATCCCCGCCACATCACACTTTCATTTATTATATGTAAAATAACGTGGATTAGAAAATCACGGAGTTTCGTTTTATGTTATTATGTTGACCCCATCCCCCCATGTCAGACTTTCATTTATTATGAGTAAAATAACTTACATTAGAAAATCACGGAGTTTCGTTTTATGTTATGATGATGACACCATTCCCGCCACTTCACACTTTCATTATTATATGTAAAATAACTTGCATTATAAAATCACGTAATTTCGTTTTATATTATTATGTTGACCCCATCCCCGCCACTTCACACTTTCATTTATTATATGTAAAATAACTTGTATTAGAAAATCACGGAGTTTCGTTTTATGTTATTATGTTGACACCATTCCCGCCACTTCACACTTTCATTTATGATATGTAAAATATCTCCCATTAGAAAATCACGGAGTTTCGTTTTATGTTATTATGTTGACCCCTCCCCCGCCACTTCACGTTTTCATTTATTATATGTAAAATAATTTGCATTAGAAAATCACGGAGTTCCGTTTTATGTTATTATGTTGACACCATTCCCGCCACTTCACACTTTCATTTATTATATGAAAAATAACTTGCATTAGTAAATCACGGAGTTTCGTTTTAAGTTATTATGTTGACGCCATCCCCGCCACTTTACACTTTCATTTATTATATGTTGTTGTTTTTGAGACCCAGACCGTCCGGCCTATCATTTATTATATGTAAAATAATTTGCATTAGAAAATCATGGAGTTTCGTTTAATGTTATTATGTTGACCCCATCCCCGCCACTTCACTCTTTCATTTATTATATGTAAAATCACTTCCATTAGGAAATCACGGTGTTTCGTTTCATGTTATTATGTTGAATCCATCCCCGCCACATCACACTTTCATTTATTATATGTAAAATAACGTGGATTAGAAAATCACGGAGTTTCGTTTTATGTTATTATGTTGACCCCATCCCCGCCACGTCGCACTATCATTTATTATATGTAAAATAACTTGCATTAGAAAATCATGGAGTTTCGTTTTATGTTATTATGTTGACACCATTCCCGCCACTTCACACATTCATTTATTATATGTAAAATAACTTTCATTAGTAAACCACGGAGTTTCGTTTTATGTTATTATGTTTACGCCATCCCCGCCACTTTTCACTTTCATTTATTATATGTTGTTGTTTTTGAGACCCAGACCGTCCGGTCTATCATTTATTATATGTAAAATAACTTGCATTAGAAAATCATGGAGTTTCGTTTCATGTTATAATGTTGACCCCATCCCCACTACTTCAAAATATCATTTATTATATGCAAAATAACTTTCATTAGAAAATCACGGAGTTTCGTTTTATGTTATTATGTTGACCCCATCCCCGTTAAGTCATACTTTCATTTATTTTATGTAAAATAATTTGTTTTAGAAAATCACGGAATTTTGTTTTATGTTATTATGTTGACCCCATCCCCACCACTTCACACTTTCATTTATTATGAGTAAAATAAATTACATTAGAAAATCACGGAGTTTCGTTTTATGTTATTATGTTGACACCATTCCCGCCACTTCACACTTTCATTTATGATATGTAAAATATCTCCCATTAGAAAATCACGGAGTTTCGTTTTATGTTATTATGTTGACCCCTCCCCCGCCACTTCACATTTTCATTTATTATATGTAAAATAATTTGCATTAGAAAATCACGGAGTTTCGTTTTATGTTATTATGTTGACACCATTCCCGCCACTTCACACTTTCATTTATTATATGTAAAATAACTTGCATTAGTAAATCACGGAGTTTCGTTTTATGTTATTATGTTGACGCCATCCCCGCCACTTCACACGTTCATTTATTATATGTTGTTGTTTTTGAGACCCAGACCGTCCGGTCTATCATTTATTATATGTAAAATAACTTGCATTAGAAAATCATGGAGTTTCGTTTAATGTTATTATGTTGACCCCATCCCCTCCACTTCACACTTTCATTTATTATATGTAAAATCACTTCCATTAGAAAATCACGGTGTTTCGTTTTATGTTATTATGTTGACCCTATCCCCGCCACTTCACACTTTCATTTATTATATGTAAAATAACTTGCATTAGAAAATCACGTAGTTTCGTTTTATATTATTATGTTGACCCCATCCCTGCCACTTCACACTTTCATTTATTATATGTAAAATAACTTGTATTAGAAAATCATGGAATTTCGTTTTATGTTATTATGTTGACCGCATCCCCGCCACTTCATACTTTCATTTTTTATGAAAAATAACTTGCATTAGAAAATCACGGAGTTTTGTTTAATGTTATTATGTTGACCACATCCCCACCACTTCACACTTTCATTTATTATGAGTAAAATAACTTACATTAGAAAATCACAGAGTTTCGTTTTATGTTATTATGTTGACACCATTCCCGCCACTTCACACTTTCATTTATAATATGTAAAATATCTCCCATTAGAAAATCACGGAGTTTCGTTTTATGTTATTATGTTCACCCCTCCCCCGCCACGTCACATTTTCATTTATTATATGTAAAATTATTTGCATTAGAAAATCACGGAGTTTCGTTTTATGTTATTATGTTGACACCATTCCCGCCACTTCACACTTTCATTTATTATATGTAAAATAACTTGCATTAGTAAATCACGGAGTTTCGTTTTATGTTATTATGTTGACGCCATCCCCGCCACTTTATACTTTCATTTATTATATGTTGTTGTTTTTGAGACCCAGACCGTCCGGCCTATCATTTATTATATGTAAAATAATTTGCATTAGAAAATCATGGAGTTTCGTTTAATTTTATTATGTTGACCCCATCCCCACCACTTCACACTTTCATTTATTATGAGTAAAATAAATTACATTAGAAAATCACGGAGTTTCGTTTTATGTTATTATGTTGACACCATTCCCGCCACTTCACACTTTCATTTATGATATGTAAAATATCTCCCATTAGAAAATCACGGAGTTTCGTTTTATGTTATTATGTTGACCCCTCCCCCGCCACTTCACATTTTCATTTATTATATGTAAAATAATTTGCATTAGAAAATCACGGAGTTTCGTTTTATGTTATTATGTTGACACCATTCCCGCCACTTCACACTTTCATTTATTATATGTAAAATAACTTGCATTAGTAAATCACGGAGTTTCGTTTTATGTTATTATGTTGACGCCATCCCCGCCACTTCACACGTTCATTTATTATATGTTGTTGTTTTTGAGACCCAGACCGTCCGGTCTATCATTTATTATATGTAAAATAACTTGCATTAGAAAATCATGGAGTTTCGTTTAATGTTATTATGTTGACCCCATCCCCTCCACTTCACACTTTCATTTATTATATGTAAAATCACTTCCATTAGAAAATCACGGTGTTTCGTTTTATGTTATTATGTTGACCCTATCCCCGCCACTTCACACTTTCATTTATTATATGTAAAATAACTTGCATTAGAAAATCACGTAGTTTCGTTTTATATTATTATGTTGACCCCATCCCTGCCACTTCACACTTTCATTTATTATATGTAAAATAACTTGTATTAGAAAATCATGGAATTTCGTTTTATGTTATTATGTTGACCGCATCCCCGCCACTTCATACTTTCATTTTTTATGAAAAATAACTTGCATTAGAAAATCACGGAGTTTTGTTTAATGTTATTATGTTGACCACATCCCCACCACTTCACACTTTCATTTATTATGAGTAAAATAACTTACATTAGAAAATCACAGAGTTTCGTTTTATGTTATTATGTTGACACCATTCCCGCCACTTCACACTTTCATTTATAATATGTAAAATATCTCCCATTAGAAAATCACGGAGTTTCGTTTTATGTTATTATGTTGACCCCTCCCCCGCCACTTCACATTTTCATTTATTATATGTAAAATTATTTGCATTAGAAAATCACGGAGTTTCGTTTTATGTTATTATGTTGACACCATTCCCGCCACTTCACACTTTCATTTATTATATGTAAAATAACTTGCATTAGTAAATCACGGAGTTTCGTTTTATGTTATTATGTTGACGCCATCCCCGCCACTTTATACTTTCATTTATTATATGTTGTTGTTTTTGAGACCCAGACCGTCCGGCCTATCATTTATTATATGTAAAATAATTTGCATTAGAAAATCATGGAGTTTCGTTTAATGTTATTATGTTGGCCCCATCCCCGCCACTTCACTCTTTCATTTATTATATTTAAAATCACTTCCATTAGGAAATCACGGTGTTTCGTTTCATGTTATTATGTTGACTCCATCCCCGCCACATCACACTTTCATTTATTATATGTAAAATAACGTGGATTAGAAAATCACGGAGTTTCGTTTTATGTTATTATGTTGACCCCATCCCCCCATGTCAGACTTTCATTTATTATGAGTAAAATAACTTACATTAGAAAATCACGGAGTTTCGTTTTATGTTATGATGATGACACCATTCCCGCCACTTCACACTTTCATTATTATATGTAAAATAACTTGCATTATAAAATCACGTAATTTCGTTTTATATTATTATGTTGACCCCATCCCCGCCACTTCACACTTTCATTTATTATATGTAAAATAACTTGTATTAGAAAATCACGGAGTTTCGTTTTATGTTATTATGTTGACACCATTCCCGCCACTTCACACTTTCATTTATGATATGTAAAATATCTCCCATTAGTAAATCACGGAGTTTCGTTTTATGTTATTATGTTGACCCCTCCCCCGCCACTTCACGTTTTCATTTATTATATGTAAAATAATTTGCATTAGAAAATCACGGAGTTCCGTTTTATGTTATTATGTTGACACCATTCCCGCCACTTCACACTTTCATTTATTATATGAAAAATAACTTGCATTAGTAAATCACGGAGTTTCGTTTTAAGTTATTATGTTGACGCCATCCCCGCCACTTTACACTTTCATTTATTATATGTTGTTGTTTTTGAGACCCAGACCGTCCGGCCTATCATTTATTATATGTAAAATAATTTGCATTAGAAAATCATGGAGTTTCGTTTAATGTTATTATGTTGACCCCATCCCCACCACTTCACTCTTTCATTTATTATATGTAAAATCACTTCCATTAGGAAATCACGGTGTTTCGTTTCATGTTATTATGTTGAATCCATCCCCGCCACATCACACTTTCATTTATTATATGTAAAATAACGTGGATTAGAAAATCACGGAGTTTCGTTTTATGTTATTATGTTGACCCCATCCCCGCCACGTCGCACTATCATTTATTATATGTAAAATAACTTGCATTAGAAAATCATGGAGTTTCGTTTTATGTTATTATGTTGACACCATTCCCGCCACTTCACACATTCATTTATTATATGTAAAATAACTTTCATTAGTAAACCACGGAGTTTCGTTTTATGTTATTATGTTTACGCCATCCCCGCCACTTTTCACTTTCATTTATTATATGTTGTTGTTTTTGAGACCCAGACCGTCCGGTCTATCATTTATTATATGTAAAATAACTTGCATTAGAAAATCATGGAGTTTCGTTTCATGTTATAATGTTGACCCCATCCCCACTACTTCAAAATATCATTTATTATATGCAAAATAACTTTCATTAGAAAATCACGGAGTTTCGTTTTATGTTATTATGTTGACCCCATCCCCGTTAAGTCATACTTTCATTTATTTTATGTAAAATAATTTGTTTTAGAAAATCACGGAATTTTGTTTTATGTTATTATGTTGACCCCATCCCCACCACTTCACACTTTCATTTATTATGAGTAAAATAAATTGCATTAGAAAATCACGGAGTTTCGTTTTATGTTATTATGTTGACACCATTCCCGCCACTTCACACTTTCATTTATGATATGTAAAATATCTCCCATTAGAAAATCACGGAGTTTCGTTTTATGTTATTATGTTGACCCCTCCCCCGCCACTTCACATTTTCATTTATTATATGTAAAATAATTTGCATTAGAAAATCACGGAGTTTCGTTTTATGTTATTATGTTGACACCATTCCCGCCACTTCACACTTTCATTTATTATATGTAAAATAACTTGCATTAGTAAATCACGGAGTTTCGTTTTATGTTATTATGTTGACGCCATCCCCGCCACTTCACACGTTCATTTATTATATGTTGTTGTTTTTGAGACCCAGACCGTCCGGTCTATCATTTATTATATGTAAAATAACTTGCATTAGAAAATCATGGAGTTTCGTTTAATGTTATTATGTTGACCCCATCCCCTCCACTTCACACTTTCATTTATTATATGTAAAATCACTTCCATTAGAAAATCACGGTGTTTCGTTTTATGTTATTATGTTGACCCTATCCCCGCCACTTCACACTTTCATTTATTATATGTAAAATAACTTGCATTAGAAAATCACGTAGTTTCGTTTTATATTATTATGTTGACCCCATCCCTGCCACTTCACACTTTCATTTATTATATGTAAAATAACTTGTATTAGAAAATCATGGAATTTCGTTTTATGTTATTATGTTGACCGCATCCCCGCCACTTCATACTTTCATTTTTTATGAAAAATAACTTGCATTAGAAAATCACGGAGTTTCGTTTAATGTTATTATGTTGACCACATCCCCACCACTTCACACTTTCATTTATTATGAGTAAAATAACTTACATTAGATAATCACGGAGTTTCGTTTTATGTTATGATGATGACACCATTCCCGCCACTTCACACTTTCATTAATTATATGTAAAATAACTTGCATTAGAAAATCACGTAGTTTCGTTTTATATTATTATGTTGACCCCATCCCTGCCACTTCACACTTTCATTTATTATATGTAAAATAACTTGTATTAGAAAATCATGGAATTTCGTTTTATGTTATTATGTTGACCCCATCCCCGCCACTTCAGGCTTTCATTTATTATAAGTAAAATAACTTGCATTTGAAAATCAGGTGGTTTCGGTTTATGTTATTATGTTGACCCCATCCCCTCCACTTCACACTTTCATTTATTATGTGTAAAATAACTTGCATTAAAAATCACGGTGTTTCGTTTCATCTTATTATGTTGACCCCAAAGAAAATCCAAAGTTGTGAAAGAAAATCACCGTGATTTTCTTTCACATTTTTAGAAAATCACGTAGTTTCGTTTTATATTATTATGTTGACCCCATCCCTGCCACTTCACACTTTCATTTATTATGAGTAAAATATCTTGCATTAGAAAATCACGGAATTTCGTTTTATGTTATTATGTTGACACCATTCCGCCTCTTCACATTTTCATTTATTATATGTAAAATAATTTACATTAGAAAATCACGGAGTTTCGTTTTATGTTATTATGTTGACCCCATCCCCACTACTTCAAAATATCATTTATTATATGTAAAATAACTTTCATTAGAAAATCACAGAGTTTCGTTTTATGTTATTATGTTGACCCCATCCCCGTTAAGTCATACTTTCATTTATTTTATGTAAAATAATTTGTTTTAGAAAATCACGGAGTTTTGTTTTATGTTATTATGTTGACCCCATCCCCACCACTTCACACTTTCATTTATTATGAGTAAAATAACTTATATTAGAAAATCACAGAGTTTCGTTTTATGTTATTAAGTTGACACCATTCCCGCCACTTCACACTTTCATTTATAATATGTAAAATATCTCCCATTAGAAAATCACGGAGTTTCGTTTTATGTTATTATGTTGACCCCCCCCCGCCACTTCACATTTTCATTTATTATATGTAAAATAATTTGCATTAGAAAATCACGGAGTTTCGTTTTATGTTATTATGTTGACACCATTCCCGCCACTTCACACTTTCATTTATTATATGTAAAATAACTTGCATTAGTAAATCACGGAGTTTCGTTTTATGTTATTATGTTGACGCCATCCCCGCCACTTTATACTTTCATTTATTATATGTTGTTGTTTTTGAGACCCAGACCGTCCGGCCTATCATTTATTATATGTAAAATAATTTGCATTAGAAAATCATGGAGTTTCGTTTAATGTTATTATGTTGGCCCCATCCCCGAAACTTCACTCTTTCATTTATTATATTTAAAATCACTTCCATTAGGAAATCACGGTGTTTCGTTTCATGTTATTATGTTGACTCCATCCCCGCCACATCACACTTTCATTTATTATATGTAAAATAACGTGGATTAGAAAATCACGGAGTTTCGTTTTATGTTATTATGTTGACCCCATCCCCGCCACGTCGCACTATCATTTATTATATGTAAAATAACTTGCATTAGAAAATCATGGAGTTTCGTTTTATGTTATTATGTTGACACCATTCCCGCCACTTCACACATTCATTTATTATATGTAAAATAACTTTCATTAGTAAACCACGGAGTTTCGTTTTATGTTATTATGTTTACGCCATCCCCGCCACTTTTCACTTTCATTTATTATATGTTGTTGTTTTTGAGACCCAGACCGTCCGGTCTATCATTTATTATATGTAAAATAACTTGCATTAGAAAATCATGGAGTTTCGTTTCATGTTATAATGTTGACCCCATCCCCACTACTTCAAAATATCATTTATTATATGTAAAATCACTTCCATTAGAAAATCACGGTGTTTCGTTTTATGTTATTATGTTGACCCTATCCCCGCCACTTCACACTTTCATTTATTATATGTAAAATAACTTGCATTAGAAAATCACGTAGTTTCGTTTTATATTATTATGTTGACCCCATCCCTGCCACTTCACACTTTCATTTATTATATGTAAAATAACTTGTATTAGAAAATCATGGAATTTCGTTTTATGTTATTATGTTGACCGCATCCCCGCCACTTCATACTTTCATTTTTTATGAAAAATAACTTGCATTAGAAAATCACGGAGTTTCGTTTAATGTTATTATGTTGACCACATCCCCACCACTTCACACTTTCATTTATTATGAGTAAAATAACTTACATTAGAAAATCACAGAGTTTCGTTTTATGTTATTATGTTGACACCATTCCCGCCACTTCACACTTTCATTTATAATATGTAAAATATCTCCCATTAGAAAATCACGGAGTTTCGTTTTATGTTATTATGTTGACCCCTCCCCCGCCACTTCACATTTTCATTTATTATATGTAAAATTATTTGCATTAGAAAATCACGGAGTTTCATTTTATGTTATTATGTTGACACCATTCCCGCCACTTCACACTTTCATTTATTATATGTAAAATAACTTGCATTAGTAAATCACGGAGTTTCGTTTTATGTTATTATGTTGACGCCATCCCCGCCACTTTATACTTTCATTTATTATATGTTGTTGTTTTTGAGACCCAGACCGTCCGGCCTATCATTTATTATATGTAAAATAATTTGCATTAGAAAATCATGGAGTTTCGTTTAATGTTATTATGTTGGCCCCATCCCCGCCACTTCACTCTTTCATTTATTATATTTAAAATCACTTCCATTAGGAAATCACGGTGTTTCGTTTCATGTTATTATGTTGACTCCATCCCCGCCACATCACACTTTCATTTATTATATGTAAAATAACGTGGATTAGAAAATCACGGAGTTTCGTTTTATGTTATTATGTTGACCCCATCCCCCCATGTCAGACTTTCATTTATTATGAGTAAAATAACTTACATTAGAAAATCACGGAGTTTCGTTTTATGTTATGATGATGACACCATTCCCGCCACTTCACACTTTCATTATTATATGTAAAATAACTTGCATTATAAAATCACGTAATTTCGTTTTATATTATTATGTTGACCCCATCCCCGCCACTTCACACTTTCATTTATTATATGTAAAATAACTTGTATTAGAAAATCACGGAGTTTCGTTTTATGTTATTATGTTGACACCATTCCCGCCACTTCACACTTTCATTTATGATATGTAAAATATCTCCCATTAGAAAATCACGGAGTTTCGTTTTATGTTATTATGTTGACCCCTCCCCCGCCACTTCACGTTTTCATTTATTATATGTAAAATAATTTGCATTAGAAAATCACGGAGTTCCGTTTTATGTTATTATGTTGACACCATTCCCGCCACTTCACCCTTTCATTTATTATATGAAAAATAACTTGCATTAGTAAATCACGGAGTTTCGTTTTAAGTTATTATGTTGACGCCATCCCCGCCACTTTACACTTTCATTTATTATATGTTGTTGTTTTTGAGACCCAGACCGTCCGGCCTATCATTTATTATATGTAAAATAATTTGCATTAGAAAATCATGGAGTTTCGTTTAATGTTATTATGTTGACCCCATCCCCGCCACTTCACTCTTTCATTTATTATATGTAAAATCACTTCCATTAGGAAATCACGGTGTTTCGTTTCATGTTATTATGTTGAATCCATCCCCGCCACATCACACTTTCATTTATTATATGTAAAATAACGTGGATTAGAAAATCACGGAGTTTCGTTTTATGTTATTATGTTGACCCCATCCCCGCCACGTCGCACTATCATTTATTATATGTAAAATAACTTGCATTAGAAAATCATGGAGTTTCGTTTTATGTTATTATGTTGACACCATTCCCGCCACTTCACACATTCATTTAATATATGTAAAATAACTTTCATTAGTAAACCACGGAGTTTCGTTTTATGTTATTATGTTTACGCCATCCCCGCCACTTTTCACTTTCATTTATTATATGTTGTTGTTTTTGAGACCCAGACCGTCCGGTCTATCATTTATTATATGTAAAATAACTTGCATTAGAAAATCATGGAGTTTCGTTTCATGTTATAATGTTGACCCCATCCCCACTACTTCAAAATATCATTTATTATATGCAAAATAACTTTCATTAGAAAATCACGGAGTTTCGTTTTATGTTATTATGTTGACCCCATCCCCGTTAAGTCATACTTTCATTTATTTTATGTAAAATAATTTGTTTTAGAAAATCACGGAATTTTGTTTTATGTTATTATGTTGACCCCATCCCCACCACTTCACACTTTCATTTATTATGAGTAAAATAAATTACATTAGAAAATCACGGAGTTTCGTTTTATGTTATTATGTTGACACCATTCCCGCCACTTCACACTTTCATTTATAATATGTAAAATATCTCCCATTAGAAAATCACGGAGTTTCGTTTTATGTTATTATGTTGACCCCTCCCCCGCCACTTCACATTTTCATTTATTATATGTAAAATTATTTGCATTAGAAAATCACGGAGTTTCGTTTTATGTTATTATGTTGACACCATTCCCGCCACTTCACACTTTCATTTATTATATGTAAAATAACTTGCATTAGTAAATCACGGAGTTTCGTTTTATGTTATTATGTTGACGCCATCCCCGCCACTTTATACTTTCATTTATTATATGTTGTTGTTTTTGAGACCCAGACCGTCCGGCCTATCATTTATTATATGTAAAATAATTTGCATTAGAAAATCATGGAGTTTCGTTTAATGTTATTATGTTGGCCCCATCCCCGCCACTTCACTCTTTCATTTATTATATTTAAAATCACTTCCATTAGGAAATCACGGTGTTTCGTTTCATGTTATTATGTTGACTCCATCCCCGCCACATCACACTTTCATTTATTATATGTAAAATAACGTGGATTAGAAAATCACGGAGTTTCGTTTTATGTTATTATGTTGACCCCATCCCCCCATGTCAGACTTTCATTTATTATGAGTAAAATAACTTACATTAGAAAATCACGGAGTTTCGTTTTATGTTATGATGATGACACCATTCCCGCCACTTCACACTTTCATTATTATATGTAAAATAACTTGCATTATAAAATCACGTAATTTCGTTTTATATTATTATGTTGACCCCATCCCCGCCACTTCACACTTTCATTTATTATATGTAAAATAACTTGTATTAGAAAATCACGGAGTTTCGTTTTATGTTATTATGTTGACACCATTCCCGCCACTTCACACTTTCATTTATGATATGTAAAATATCTCCCATTAGAAAATCACGGAGTTTCGTTTTATGTTATTATGTTGACCCCTCCCCCGCCACTTCACGTTTTCATTTATTATATGTAAAATAATTTGCATTAGAAAATCACGGAGTTCCGTTTTATGTTATTATGTTGACACCATTCCCGCCACTTCACACTTTCATTTATTATATGAAAAATAACTTGCATTAGTAAATCACGGAGTTTCGTTTTAAGTTATTATGTTGACGCCATCCCCGCCACTTTACACTTTCATTTATTATATGTTGTTGTTTTTGAGACCCAGACCGTCCGGCCTATCATTTATTATATGTAAAATAATTTGCATTAGAAAATCATGGAGTTTCGTTTAATGTTATTATGTTGACCCCATCCCCGCCACTTCACTCTTTCATTTATTATATGTAAAATCACTTCCATTAGGAAATCACGGTGTTTCGTTTCATGTTATTATGTTGAATCCATCCCCGCCACATCACACTTTCATTTATTATATGTAAAATAACGTGGATTAGAAAATCACGGAGTTTCGTTTTATGTTATTATGTTGACCCCATCCCCGCCACGTCGCACTATCATTTATTATATGTAAAATAACTTGCATTAGAAAATCATGGAGTTTCGTTTTATGTTATTATGTTGACACCATTCCCGCCACTTCACACATTCATTTATTATATGTAAAATAACTTTCATTAGTAAACCACGTAGTTTCGTTTTATATTATTATGTTGACCCCATCCCTGCCACTTCACACTTTCATTTATTATATGTAAAATAACTTGTATTAGAAAATCATGGAATTTCGTTTTATGTTATTATGTTGACCGCATCCCCGCCACTTCATACTTTCATTTTTTATGAAAAATAACTTGCATTAGAAAATCACGGAGTTTTGTTTAATGTTATTATGTTGACCACATCCCCACCACTTCACACTTTCATTTATTATGAGTAAAATAACTTACATTAGAAAATCACAGAGTTTCGTTTTATGTTATTATGTTGACACCATTCCCGCCACTTCACACTTTCATTTATAATATGTAAAATATCTCCCATTAGAAAATCACGGAGTTTCGTTTTATGTTATTATGTTCACCCCTCCCCCGCCACGTCACATTTTCATTTATTATATGTAAAATTATTTGCATTAGAAAATCACGGAGTTTCGTTTTATGTTATTATGTTGACACCATTCCCGCCACTTCACACTTTCATTTATTATATGTAAAATAACTTGCATTAGTAAATCACGGAGTTTCGTTTTATGTTATTATGTTGACGCCATCCCCGCCACTTTATACTTTCATTTATTATATGTTGTTGTTTTTGAGACCCAGACCGTCCGGCCTATCATTTATTATATGTAAAATAATTTGCATTAGAAAATCATGGAGTTTCGTTTAATGTTATTATGTTGACCCCATCCCCACCACTTCACACTTTCATTTATTATGAGTAAAATAAATTACATTAGAAAATCACGGAGTTTCGTTTTATG
This sequence comes from Amaurobius ferox, assembly GCA_951213105.1. Lineage (NCBI taxonomy): Eukaryota > Metazoa > Arthropoda > Arachnida > Araneae > Amaurobiidae > Amaurobius > Amaurobius ferox. Next base: position 3,640,707 of record OX578141.1, read on the forward strand.
TTATTATGTTGACACCATTCCCGCCACTTCACACTTTCATTTATGATATGTAAAATATCTCCCATTAGAAAATCACGGAGTTTCGTTTTATGTTATTATGTTGACCCCTCCCCCGCCACTTCACATTTTCATTTATTATATGTAAAATAATTTGCATTAGAAAATCACGGAGTTTCGTTTTATGTTATTATGTTGACACCATTCCCGCCACTTCACACTTTCATTTATTATATGTAAAATAACTTGCATTAGTAAATCACGGAGTTTCGTTTTATGTTATTATGTTGACGCCATCCCCGCCACTTCACACGTTCATTTATTATATGTTGTTGTTTTTGAGACCCAGACCGTCCGGTCTATCATTTATTATATGTAAAATAACTTGCATTAGAAAATCATGGAGTTTCGTTTAATGTTATTATGTTGACCCCATCCCCTCCACTTCACACTTTCATTTATTATATGTAAAATCACTTCCATTAGAAAATCACGGTGTTTCGTTTTATGTTATTATGTTGACCCTATCCCCGCCACTTCACACTTTCATTTATTATATGTAAAATATCTTGCATTAGAAAATCACGTAGTTTCGTTTTATATTATTATGTTGACCCCATCCCTGCCACTTCACACTTTCATTTTTTATGAAAAATAACTTGCATTAGAAAATCACGGAGTTTTGTTTAATGTTATTATGTTGACCACATCCCCACCACTTCACACTTTCATTTATTATGAGTAAAATAACTTACATTAGAAAATCACAGAGTTTCGTTTTATGTTATTATGTTGACACCATTCCCGCCACTTCACACTTTCATTTATAATATGTAAAATATCTCCCATTAGAAAATCACGGAGTTTCGTTTTATGTTATTATGTTGACCCCTCCCCCGCCACTTCACATTTTCATTTATTATATGTAAAATTATTTGCATTAGAAAATCACGGAGTTTCGTTTTATGTTATTATGTTGACACCATTCCCGCCACTTCACACTTTCATTTATTATATGTAAAATAACTTGCATTAGTAAATCACGGAGTTTCGTTTTATGTTATTATGTTGACGCCATCCCCGCCACTTTATACTTTCATTTATTATATGTTGTTGTTTTTGAGACCCAGACCGTCCGGCCTATCATTTATTATATGTAAAATAATTTGCATTAGAAAATCATGGAGTTTCGTTTAATGTTATTATGTTGGCCCCATCCCCGCCACTTCACTCTTTCATTTATTATATTTAAAATCACTTCCATTAGGAAATCACGGTGTTTCGTTTCATGTTATTATGTTGACTCCATCCCCGCCACATCACACTTTCATTTATTATATGTAAAATAACGTGGATTAGAAAATCACGGAGTTTCGTTTTATGTTATTATGTTGACCCCATCCCCCCATGTCAGACTTTCATTTATTATGAGTAAAATAACTTACATTAGAAAATCACGGAGTTTCGTTTTATGTTATGATGATGACACCATTCCCGCCACTTCACACTTTCATTATTATATGTAAAATAACTTGCATTATAAAATCACGTAATTTCGTTTTATATTATTATGTTGACCCCATCCCCGCCACTTCACACTTTCATTTATTATATGTAAAATAACTTGTATTAGAAAATCACGGAGTTTCGTTTTATGTTATTATGTTGACACCATTCCCGCCACTTCACACTTTCATTTATGATATGTAAAATATCTCCCATTAGAAAATCACGGAGTTTCGTTTTATGTTATTATGTTGACCCCTCCCCCGCCACTTCACGTTTTCATTTATTATATGTAAAATAATTTGCATTAGAAAATCACGGAGTTCCGTTTTATGTTATTATGTTGACACCATTCCCGCCACTTCACACTTTCATTTATTATATGAAAAATAACTTGCATTAGTAAATCACGGAGTTTCGTTTTAAGTTATTATGTTGACGCCATCCCCGCCACTTTACACTTTCATTTATTATATGTTGTTGTTTTTGAGACCCAGACCGTCCGGCCTATCATTTATTATATGTAAAATAATTTGCATTAGAAAATCATGGAGTTTCGTTTAATGTTATTATGTTGACCCCATCCCCACCACTTCACTCTTTCATTTATTATATGTAAAATCACTTCCATTAGGAAATCACGGTGTTTCGTTTCATGTTATTATGTTGAATCCATCCCCGCCACATCACACTTTCATTTATTATATGTAAAATAACGTGGATTAGAAAATCACGGAGTTTCGTTTTATGTTATTATGTTGACCCCATCCCCGCCACGTCGCACTATCATTTATTATATGTAAAATAACTTGCATTAGAAAATCATGGAGTTTCGTTTTATGTTATTATGTTGACACCATTCCCGCCACTTCACACATTCATTTATTATATGTAAAATAACTTTCATTAGTAAACCACGGAGTTTCGTTTTATGTTATTATGTTTACGCCATCCCCGCCACTTTTCACTTTCATTTATTATATGTTGTTGTTTTTGAGACCCAGACCGTCCGGTCTATCATTTATTATATGTAAAATAACTTGCATTAGAAAATCATGGAGTTTCGTTTCATGTTATAATGTTGACCCCATCCCCACTACTTCAAAATATCATTTATTATATGCAAAATAACTTTCATTAGAAAATCACGGAGTTTCGTTTTATGTTATTATGTTGACCCCATCCCCGTTAAGTCATACATTCATTTATTTTATGTAAAATAATTTGTTTTAGAAAATCACGGAATTTTGTTTTATGTTATTATGTTGACCCCATCCCCACCACTTCACACTTTCATTTATTATGAGTAAAATAAATTGCATTAGAAAATCACGGAGTTTCGTTTTATGTTATTATGTTGACACCATTCCCGCCACTTCACACTTTCATTTATGATATGTAAAATATCTCCCATTAGAAAATCACGGAGTTTCGTTTTATGTTATTATGTTGACCCCTCCCCCGCCACTTCACATTTTCATTTATTATATGTAAAATAATTTGCATTAGAAAATCACGGAGTTTCGTTTTATGTTATTATGTTGACACCATTCCCGCCACTTCACACTTTCATTTATTATATGTAAAATAACTTGCATTAGTAAATCACGGAGTTTCGTTTTATGTTATTATGTTGACGCCATCCCCGCCACTTCACACGTTCATTTATTATATGTTGTTGTTTTTGAGACCCAGACCGTCCGGTCTATCATTTATTATATGTAAAATAACTTGCATTAGAAAATCATGGAGTTTCGTTTAATGTTATTATGTTGACCCCATCCCCTCCACTTCACACTTTCATTTATTATATGTAAAATCACTTCCATTAGAAAATCACGGTGTTTCGTTTTATGTTATTATGTTGACCCTATCCCCGCCACTTCACACTTTCATTTATTATATGTAAAATAACTTGCATTAGAAAATCACGTAGTTTCGTTTTATATTATTATGTTGACCCCATCTCTGCCACTTCACACTTTCATTTATTATATGTAAAATAACTTGTATTAGAAAATCATGGAATTTCGTTTTATGTTATTATGTTGACCGCATCCCCGCCACTTCATACTTTCATTTTTTATGAAAAATAACTTGCATTAGAAAATCACGGAGTTTCGTTTAATGTTATTATGTTGACCACATCCCCACCACTTCACACTTTCATTTATTATGAGTAAAATAACTTACATTAGATAATCACGGAGTTTCGTTTTATGTTATGATGATGACACCATTCCCGCCACTTCACACTTTCATTAATTATATGTAAAATAACTTGCATTAGAAAATCACGTAGTTTCGTTTTATATTATTATGTTGACCCCATCCCTGCCACTTCACACTTTCATTTATTATATGTAAAATAACTTGTATTAGAAAATCATGGAATTTCGTTTTATGTTATTATGTTGACCCCATCCCCGCCACTTCAGGCTTTCATTTATTATAAGTAAAATAACTTGCATTTGAAAATCAGGTGGTTTCGGTTTATGTTATTATGTTGACCCCATCCCCTCCACTTCACACTTTCATTTATTATGTGTAAAATAACTTGCATTAAAAATCACGGTGTTTCGTTTCATCTTATTATGTTGACCCCAAAGAAAATCCAAAGTTGTGAAAGAAAATCACCGTGATTTTCTTTCACATTTTTAGAAAATCACGTAGTTTCGTTTTATATTATTATGTTGACCCCATCCCTGCCACTTCACACTTTCATTTATTATGAGTAAAATATCTTGCATTAGAAAATCACGGAATTTCGTTTTATGTTATTATGTTGACACCATTCCGCCTCTTCACATTTTCATTTATTATATGTAAAATAATTTACATTAGAAAATCACGGAGTTTCGTTTTATGTTATTATGTTGACCCCATCCCCACTACTTCAAAATATCATTTATTATATGTAAAATAACTTTCATTAGAAAATCACAGAGTTTCGTTTTATGTTATTATGTTGACCCCATCCCCGTTAAGTCATACTTTCATTTATTTTATGTAAAATAATTTGTTTTAGAAAATCACGGAGTTTTGTTTTATGTTATTATGTTGACCCCATCCCCACCACTTCACACTTTCATTTATTATGAGTAAAATAACTTATATTAGAAAATCACAGAGTTTCGTTTTATGTTATTAAGTTGACACCATTCCCGCCACTTCACACTTTCATTTATAATATGTAAAATATCTCCCATTAGAAAATCACGGAGTTTCGTTTTATGTTATTATGTTGACCCCTCCCCCGCCACTTCACATTTTCATTTATTATATGTAAAATAATTTGCATTAGAAAATCACGGAGTTTCGTTTTATGTTATTATGTTGACACCATTCCCGCCACTTCACACTTTCATTTATTATATGTAAAATAACTTGCATTAGTAAATCACGGAGTTTCGTTTTATGTTATTATGTTGACGCCATCCCCGCCACTTTATACTTTCATTTATTATATGTTGTTGTTTTTGAGACCCAGACCGTCCGGCCTATCATTTATTATATGTAAAATAATTTGCATTAGAAAATCATGGAGTTTCGTTTAATGTTATTATGTTGGCCCCATCCCCGAAACTTCACTCTTTCATTTATTATATTTAAAATCACTTCCATTAGGAAATCACGGTGTTTCGTTTCATGTTATTATGTTGACTCCATCCCCGCCACATCACACTTTCATTTATTATATGTAAAATAACGTGGATTAGAAAATCACGGAGTTTCGTTTTATGTTATTATGTTGACCCCATCCCCGCCACGTCGCACTATCATTTATTATATGTAAAATAACTTGCATTAGAAAATCATGGAGTTTCGTTTTATGTTATTATGTTGACACCATTCCCGCCACTTCACACATTCATTTATTATATGTAAAATAACTTTCATTAGTAAACCACGGAGTTTCGTTTTATGTTATTATGTTTACGCCATCCCCGCCACTTTTCACTTTCATTTATTATATGTTGTTGTTTTTGAGACCCAGACCGTCCGGTCTATCATTTATTATATGTAAAATAACTTGCATTAGAAAATCATGGAGTTTCGTTTCATGTTATAATGTTGACCCCATCCCCACTACTTCAAAATATCATTTATTATATGTAAAATCACTTCCATTAGAAAATCACGGTGTTTCGTTTTATGTTATTATGTTGACCCTATCCCCGCCACTTCACACTTTCATTTATTATATGTAAAATAACTTGCATTAGAAAATCACGTAGTTTCGTTTTATATTATTATGTTGACCCCATCCCTGCCACTTCACACTTTCATTTATTATATGTAAAATAACTTGTATTAGAAAATCATGGAATTTCGTTTTATGTTATTATGTTGACCGCATCCCCGCCACTTCATACTTTCATTTTTTATGAAAAATAACTTGCATTAGAAAATCACGGAGTTTCGTTTAATGTTATTATGTTGACCACATCCCCACCACTTCACACTTTCATTTATTATGAGTAAAATAACTTACATTAGAAAATCACAGAGTTTCGTTTTATGTTATTATGTTGACACCATTCCCGCCACTTCACACTTTCATTTATAATATGTAAAATATCTCCCATTAGAAAATCACGGAGTTTCGTTTTATGTTATTATGTTGACCCCTCCCCCGCCACTTCACATTTTCATTTATTATATGTAAAATTATTTGCATTAGAAAATCACGGAGTTTCGTTTTATGTTATTATGTTGACACCATTCCCGCCACTTCACACTTTCATTTATTATATGTAAAATAACTTGCATTAGTAAATCACGGAGTTTCGTTTTATGTTATTATGTTGACGCCATCCCCGCCACTTTATACTTTCATTTATTATATGTTGTTGTTTTTGAGACCCAGACCGTCCGGCCTATCATTTATTATATGTAAAATAATTTGCATTAGAAAATCATGGAGTTTCGTTTAATGTTATTATGTTGGCCCCATCCCCGCCACTTCACTCTTTCATTTATTATATTTAAAATCACTTCCATTAGGAAATCACGGTGTTTCGTTTCATGTTATTATGTTGACTCCATCCCCGCCACATCACACTTTCATTTATTATATGTAAAATAACGTGGATTAGAAAATCACGGAGTTTCGTTTTATGTTATTATGTTGACCCCATCCCCCCATGTCAGACTTTCATTTATTATGAGTAAAATAACTTACATTAGAAAATCACGGAGTTTCGTTTTATGTTATGATGATGACACCATTCCCGCCACTTCACACTTTCATTATTATATGTAAAATAACTTGCATTATAAAATCACGTAATTTCGTTTTATATTATTATGTTGACCCCATCCCCGCCACTTCACACTTTCATTTATTATATGTAAAATAACTTGTATTAGAAAATCACGGAGTTTCGTTTTATGTTATTATGTTGACACCATTCCCGCCACTTCACACTTTCATTTATGATATGTAAAATATCTCCCATTAGAAAATCACGGAGTTTCGTTTTATGTTATTATGTTGACCCCTCCCCCGCCACTTCACGTTTTCATTTATTATATGTAAAATAATTTGCATTAGAAAATCACGGAGTTCCGTTTTATGTTATTATGTTGACACCATTCCCGCCACTTCACACTTTCATTTATTATATGGAAAATAACTTGCATTAGTAAATCACGGAGTTTCGTTTTAAGTTATTATGTTGACGCCATCCCCGCCACTTTACACTTTCATTTATTATATGTTGTTGTTTTTGAGACCCAGACCGTCCGGCCTATCATTTATTATATGTAAAATAATTTGCATTAGAAAATCATGGAGTTTCGTTTAATGTTATTATGTTGACCCCATCCCCGCCACTTCACTCTTTCATTTATTATATGTAAAATCACTTCCATTAGGAAATCACGGTGTTTCGTTTCATGTTATTATGTTGAATCCATCCCCGCCACATCACACTTTCATTTATTATATGTAAAATAACGTGGATTAGAAAATCACGGAGTTTCGTTTTATGTTATTATGTTGACCCCATCCCCGCCACGTCGCACTATCATTTATTATATGTAAAATAACTTGCATTAGAAAATCATGGAGTTTCGTTTTATGTTATTATGTTGACACCATTCCCGCCACTTCACACATTCATTTATTATATGTAAAATAACTTTCATTAGTAAACCACGGAGTTTCGTTTTATGTTATTATGTTTACGCCATCCCCGCCACTTTTCACTTTCATTTATTATATGTTGTTGTTTTTGAGACCCAGACCGTCCGGTCTATCATTTATTATATGTAAAATAACTTGCATTAGAAAATCATGGAGTTTCGTTTCATGTTATAATGTTGACCCCATCCCCACTACTTCAAAATATCATTTATTATATGCAAAATAACTTTCATTAGAAAATCACGGAGTTTCGTTTTATGTTATTATGTTGACCCCATCCCCGTTAAGTCATACTTTCATTTATTTTATGTAAAATAATTTGTTTTAGAAAATCACGGAATTTTGTTTTATGTTATTATGTTGACCCCATCCCCACCACTTCACACTTTCATTTATTATGAGTAAAATAAATTACATTAGAAAATCACGGAGTTTCGTTTTATGTTATTATGTTGACACCATTCCCGCCACTTCACACTTTCATTTATGATATGTAAAATATCTCCCATTAGAAAATCACGGAGTTTCGTTTTATGTTATTATGTTGACCCCTCCCCCGCCACTTCACATTTTCATTTATTATATGTAAAATAATTTGCATTAGAAAATCACGGAGTTTCGTTTTATGTTATTATGTTGACACCATTCCCGCCACTTCACACTTTCATTTATTATATGTAAAATAACTTGCATTAGTAAATCACGGAGTTTCGTTTTATGTTATTATGTTGACGCCATCCCCGCCACTTCACACGTTCATTTATTATATGTTGTTGTTTTTGAGACCCAGACCGTCCGGTCTATCATTTATTATATGTAAAATAACTTGCATTAGAAAATCATGGAGTTTCGTTTAATGTTATTATGTTGACCCCATCCCCTCCACTTCACACTTTCATTTATTATATGTAAAATCACTTCCATTAGAAAATCACGGTGTTTCGTTTTATGTTATTATGTTGACCCTATCCCCGCCACTTCACACTTTCATTTATTATATGTAAAATAACTTGCATTAGAAAATCACGTAGTTTCGTTTTATATTATTATGTTGACCCCATCCCTGCCACTTCACACTTTCATTTATTATATGTAAAATAACTTGTATTAGAAAATCATGGAATTTCGTTTTATGTTATTATGTTGACCGCATCCCCGCCACTTCATACTTTCATTTTTTATGAAAAATAACTTGCATTAGAAAATCACGGAGTTTTGTTTAATGTTATTATGTTGACCACATCCCCACCACTTCACACTTTCATTTATTATGAGTAAAATAACTTACATTAGAAAATCACAAAGTTTCGTTTTATGTTATTATGTTGACACCATTCCCGCCACTTCACACTTTCATTTATAATATGTAAAATATCTCCCATTAGAAAATCACGGAGTTTCGTTTAATGTTATTATGTTGACCCCTCCCCCGCCACTTCACATTTTCATTTATTATATGTAAAATTATTTGCATTAGAAAATCACGGAGTTTCGTTTTATGTTATTATGTTGACACCATTCCCGCCACTTCACACTTTCATTTATTATATGTAAAATAACTTGCATTAGTAAATCACGGAGTTTCGTTTTATGTTATTATGTTGACGCCATCCCCGCCACTTTATACTTTCATTTATTATATGTTGTTGTTTTTGAGACCCAGACCGTCCGGCCTATCATTTATTATATGTAAAATAATTTGCATTAGAAAATCATGGAGTTTCGTTTAATGTTATTATGTTGGCCCCATCCCCGCCACTTCACTCTTTCATTTATTATATTTAAAATCACTTCCATTAGGAAATCACGGTGTTTCGTTTCATGTTATTATGTTGACTCCATCCCCGCCACATCACACTTTCATTTATTATATGTAAAATAACGTGGATTAGAAAATCACGGAGTTTCGTTTTATGTTATTATGTTGACCCCATCCCCCCATGTCAGACTTTCATTTATTATGAGTAAAATAACTTACATTAGAAAATCACGGAGTTTCGTTTTATGTTATGATGATGACACCATTCCCGCCACTTCACACTTTCATTATTATATGTAAAATAACTTGCATTATAAAATCACGTAATTTCGTTTTATATTATTATGTTGACCCCATCCCCGCCACTTCACACTTTCATTTATTATATGTAAAATAACTTGTATTAGAAAATCACGGAGTTTCGTTTTATGTTATTATGTTGACACCATTCCCGCCACTTCACACTTTCATTTATGATATGTAAAATATCTCCCATTAGAAAATCACGGAGTTTCGTTTTATGTTATTATGTTGACCCCTCCCCCGCCACTTCACGTTTTCATTTATTATATGTAAAATAATTTGCATTAGAAAATCACGTAGTTCCGTTTTATGTTATTATGTTGACACCATTCCCGCCACTTCACACTTTCATTTATTATATGAAAAATAACTTGCATTAGTAAATCACGGAGTTTCGTTTTAAGTTATTATGTTGACGCCATCCCCGCCACTTTACACTTTCATTTATTATATGTTGTTGTTTTTGAGACCCAGACCGTCCGGCCTATCATTTATTATATGTAAAATAATTTGCATTAGAAAATCATGGAGTTTCGTTTAATGTTATTATGTTGACCCCATCCCCACCACTTCACTCTTTCATTTATTATATGTAAAATCACTTCCATTAGGAAATCACGGTGTTTCGTTTCATGTTATTATGTTGAATCCATCCCCGCCACATCACACTTTCATTTATTATATGTAAAATAACGTGGATTAGAAAATCACGGAGTTTCGTTTTATGTTATTATGTTGACCCCATCCCCGCCACGTCGCACTATCATTTATTATATGTAAAATAACTTGCATTAGAAAATCATTTAGTTTCGTTTTATGTTATTATGTTGACACCATTCCCGCCACTTCACACATTCATTTATTATATGTAAAATAACTTTCATTAGTAAACCACGGAGTTTCGTTTTATGTTATTATGTTTACGCCATCCCCGCCACTTTTCACTTTCATTTATTATATGTTGTTGTTTTTGAGACCCAGACCGTCCGGTCTATCATTTATTATATGTAAAATAACTTGCATTAGAAAATCATGGAGTTTCGTTTCATGTTATAATGTTGACCCCATCCCCACTACTTCAAAATATCATTTATTATATGCAAAATAACTTTCATTAGAAAATCACGGAGTTTCGTTTTATGTTATTATGTTGACCCCATCCCCGTTAAGTCATACTTTCATTTATTTTATGTAAAATAATTTGTTTTAGAAAATCACGGAATTTTGTTTTATGTTATTATGTTGACCCCATCCCCACCACTTCACACTTTCATTTATTATGAGTAAAATAAATTGCATTAGAAAATCACGGAGTTTCGTTTTATGTTATTATGTTGACACCATTCCCGCCACTTCACACTTTCATTTATGATATGTAAAATATCTCCCATTAGAAAATCACGGAGTTTCGTTTTATGTTATTATGTTGACCCTTCCCCCGCCACTTCACATTTTCATTTATTATATGTAAAATAATTTGCATTAGAAAATCACGGAGTTTCGTTTTATGTTATTATGTTGACACCATTCCCGCCACTTCACACTTTCATTTATTATATGTAAAATAACTTGCATTAGTAAATCACGGAGTTTCGTTTTATGTTATTATGTTGACGCCATCCCCGCCACTTCACACGTTCATTTATTATATGTTGTTGTTTTTGAGACCCAGACCGTCCGGTCTATCATTTATTATATGTAAAATAACTTGCATTAGAAAATCATGGAGTTTCGTTTAATGTTATTATGTTGACCCCATCCCCTCCACTTCACACTTATTATATGTAAAATCACTTCCATTAGAAAATCACGGTGTTTCGTTTTATGTTATTATGTTGACCCTATCCCCGCCACTTCACACTTTCATTTATTATATGTAAAATAACTTGCATTAGAAAATCACGTAGTTTCGTTTTATATTATTATGTTGACCCCATCCCTGCCACTTCACACTTTCATTTATTATATGTAAAATAACTTGTATTAGAAAATCATGGAATTTCGTTTTATGTTATTATGTTGACCGCATCCCCGCCACTTCATACTTTCATTTTTTATGAAAAATAACTTGCATTAGAAAATCACGGAGTTTCGTTTAATGTTATTATGTTGACCACATCCCCACCACTTCACACTTTCATTTATTATGAGTAAAATAACTTACATTAGATAATCACGGAGTTTCGTTTTATGTTACGATGATGACACCATTCCCGCCACTTCACACTTTCATTAATTATATGTAAAATAACTTGCATTAGAAAATCACGTAGTTTCGTTTTATATTATTATGTTGACCCCATCCCTGCCACTTCACACTTTCATTTATTATATGTAAAAAAACTTGTATTAGAAAATCATGGAATTTCGTTTTATGTTATTATGTTGACCCCATCCCCGCCACTTCAGGCTTTCATTTATTATAAGTAAAATAACTTGCATTTGAAAATCAGGTGGTTTCGGTTTATGTTATTATGTTGACCCCATCCCCTCCACTTCACACTTTCATTTATTATGTGTAAAATAACTTGCATTAAAAATCACGGTGTTTCGTTTCATCTTATTATGTTGACCCCAAAGAAAATCCAAAGTTGTGAAAGAAAATCACCGTGATTTTCTTTCACATTTTTAGAAAATCACGTAGTTTCGTTTTATATTATTATGTTGACCCCATCCCTGCCACTTCACACTTTCATTTATTATGAGTAAAATATCTTGCATTAGAAAATCACGGAATTTCGTTTTATGTTATTATGTTGACACCATTCCTCCACTTCACATTTTCATTTATTATATGTAAAATAATTTACATTAGAAAATCACGGAGTTTCGTTTTATGTTATTATGTTGACCCCATCCCCACTACTTCAAAATATCATTTATTATATGTAAAATAACTTTCATTAGAAAATCACAGAGTTTCGTTTTATGTTATTATGTTGACCCCATCCCCGTTAAGTCATACTTTCATTTATTTTATGTAAAATAATTTGTTTTAGAAAATCACGGAGTTTTGTTTTATGTTATTATGTTGACCCCATCCCCACCACTTCACACTTTCATTTATTATGAGTAAAATAACTTATATTAGAAAATCACAGAGTTTCGTTTTATGTTATTATGTTGACCCCATCCCCACTACTTCAAAATATCATTTATTATATGTAAAATAACTTTCATTAGAAAATCACAGAGTTTCGTTTTCTGTTATTATGTTGACCCCATCCCCGTTAAGTCATACTTTCATTTATTTTATGTAAAATAATTTGTTTTAGAAAATCACGGAATTTCGTTTTATGTTATTAAGTTGACACCATTCCCGCCACTTCACACTTTCATTTATAATATGTAAAATATCTCCCATTAGAAAATCACGGAGTTTCGTTTTATGTTATTATGTTGACCCCTCCCCCGCCACTTCACATTTTCATTTATTATATGTAAAATAATTTGCATTAGAAAATCACGGAGTTTCGTTTTATGTTATTATGTTGACGCCATCCCCGCCACTTTATACTTTCATTTATTATATGTTGTTGTTTTTGAGACCCAGACCGTCCGGCCTATCATTTATTATATGTAAAATAATTTGCATTAGAAAATCATGGAGTTTCGTTTAATGTTATTATGTTGGCCCCATCCCCGAAACTTCACTCTTTCATTTATTATATTTAAAATCACTTCCATTAGGAAATCACGGTGTTTCGTTTCATGTTATTATGTTGACTCCATCCCCGCCACATCACACTTTCATTTATTATATGTAAAATAACGTGGATTAGAAAATCACGGAGTTTCGTTTTATGTTATTATGTTGACCCCATCCCCGCCACGTCGCACTATCATTTATTATATGTAAAATAACTTGCATTAGAAAATCATGGAGTTTCGTTTTATGTTATTATGTTGACACCATTCCCGCCACTTCACACATTCATTTATTATATGTAAAATAACTTTCATTAGTAAACCACGGAGTTTCGTTTTATGTTATTATGTTTACGCCATCCCCGCCACTTTTCACTTTCATTTATTATATGTTGTTGTTTTTGAGACCCAGACCGTCCGGTCTATCATTTATTATATGTAAAATAACTTGCATTAGAAAATCATGGAGTTTCGTTTCATGTTATAATGTTGACCCCATCCCCACTACTTCAAAATATCATTTATTATATGCAAAATAACTTTCATTAGAAAATCACGGAGTTTCGTTTTATGTTATTATGTTGACCCCATCCCCGTTAAGTCATACTTTCATTTATTTTATGTAAAATAATTTGTTTTAGAAAATCACGGAATTTTGTTTTATGTTATTATGTTGACCCCATCCCCACCACTTCACACTTTCATTTATTATGAGTAAAATAAATTACATTAGAAAATCACGGAGTTTCGTTTTATGTTATTATGTTGACACCATTCCCGCCACTTCACACTTTCATTTATGATATGTAAAATATCTCCCATTAGAAAATCACGGAGTTTCGTTTTATGTTATTATGTTGACCCCTCCCCCGCCACTTCACATTTTCATTTATTATATGTAAAATAATTTGCATTAGAAAATCACGGAGTTTCGTTTTATGTTATTATGTTGACACCATTCCCGCCACTTCACACTTTCATTTATTATATGTAAAATAACTTGCATTAGTAAATCACGGAGTTTCGTTTTATGTTATTATGTTGACGCCATCCCCGCCACTTCACACGTTCATTTATTATATGTTGTTGTTTTTGAGACCCAGACCGTCCGGTCTATCATTTATTATATGTAAAATAACTTGCATTAGAAAATCATGGAGTTTCGTTTAATGTTATTATGTTGACCCCATCCCCTCCACTTCACACTTTCATTTATTATATGTAAAATCACTTCCATTAGAAAATCACGGTGTTTCGTTTTATGTTATTATGTTGACCCTATCCCCGCCACTTCACACTTTCATTTATTATATGTAAAATAACTTGCATTAGAAAATCACGTAGTTTCGTTTTATATTATTATGTTGACCCCATCCCTGCCACTTCACACTTTCATTTATTATATGTAAAATAACTTGTATTAGAAAATCATGGAATTTCGTTTTATGTTATTATGTTGACCGCATCCCCGCCACTTCATACTTTCATTTTTTATGAAAAATAACTTGCATTAGAAAATCACGGAGTTTCGTTTAATGTTATTATGTTGACCACATCCCCACCACTTCACACTTTCATTTATTATGAGTAAAATAACTTACATTAGATAATCACGGAGTTTCGTTTTATGTTATGATGATGACACCATTCCCGCCACTTCACACTTTCATTAATTATATGTAAAATAACTTGCATTAGAAAATCACGTAGTTTCGTTTTATATTATTATGTTGACCCCATCCCTGCCACTTCACACTTTCATTTATTATATGTAAAATAACTTGTATTAGAAAATCATGGAATTTCGTTTTATGTTATTATGTTGACCCCATCCCCGCCACTTCAGGCTTTCATTTATTATAAGTAAAATAACTTGCATTTGAAAATCAGGTGGTTTCGGTTTATGTTATTATGTTGACCCCATCCCCTCCACTTCACACTTTCATTTATTATGTGTAAAATAACTTGCATTAGGAAATCACGGAGTTTCGTTTCATGTTATTATGTTGACCCCAAAGAAAATCCAAAGTTGTGAAAGAAAATCACCGTGATTTTCTTTCACATTTTTAGAAAATCACGGTGTTTCGTTTCATGTTATTATGTTGACTCCATCCCCGCCACATCACACTTTCATTTATTATATGTAAAATAACGTGGATTAGAAAATCACGGAGTTTCGTTTTATGTTACTATGTTGACCCCATCCCCGCCACGTCGCACTATCATTTATTATATGTAAAATAACTTGCATTAGAAAATCATGGAGTTTCGTTTTATGTTATTATGTTGACACCATTCCCGCCACTTCACACATTCATTTATTATATGTAAAATAACTTTCATTAGTAAACCACGGAGTTTCGTTTTATGTTATTATGTTTATGCCATCCCCGCCACTTTACACTTTCATTTATTATATGTAAAATCACTCCCATTAGAAAATCATGCAGTTCCGCTTTATGTTATTATGTTGACCCCATCCCTGCCACTTCACACTTTCATTTATTATATGTAAAATAACTTGTATTAGAAAATCACGGAGTTTCGTTTTATGTTATTATGTTGACCCCATCGCTGCCACTTCACACTTTCATTTATTATATGTAAAATAACTTGTATTAGAAAATCACGGAGTTTCGTTTTATGTTATTATGTTGACGCGTTCCCCGCAACTTAACACTTTCATTTATCATATGTTGTTGTTTTTGAGACCCAGACCGTCCGGCCTATCATTTATTATATGTAAAATAACTTGCATTAGAGAATCATGGAGTTTCGTTTTATGTTATTATGTTGACCCCATCCCCCTTACGTTACACTATTATTTATTATATGTAAAATAACTTACATTAGAAAATCACGGAGTTTCGTTTTATGTTATGATGATGAAACCATTCCCGCCACTTCACACTTTCATTAATTATATGTAAAATAACTTGCATCAGAAAATCACGGAGTTTCGTTTTATGTTATTATGTTGACCGCATCCCCGCTACTTCATACTTTCATTTTTTATGTAAAATAACTTGCATTAGAAAATCACGGAGTTTCGTTTTATGTTATTATGTTAAACCCCATTCCCGCCACTTCACACTTTCATTAATTATGAGTAAAATATCTTGCATTAGAAAATCACGGAATTTCGTTTTATGTTATTATGTTGACACCATTCCGTCACTTCACATTTTCATTTATTATATGTAAAATAATTTGCATTAGAAAATCACGGAGTTTCGTTTTATGTTATTATGTTGACACCATTCCCGCCACTTCACACTTTCATTTATTATATGTAAAATAACTTGCATTAGTAAATCACGGAGTTTCGTTTTATGTTATTATGTTGACACATTTCCCGCCACTTCACACTTTCATTTATTATATGTAAAATATCTCCCATTAGAAAATCACGGAGTTTCGTTTTATGTTATTATGTTGACCCCTCCCCCGCCACTTCACATTTTCATTTATTATATGTAAAATAATTTGCATTAGAAAATCACGGAGTTTCGTTTTATGTTATTATGTTGACCCCATCCCTGCCACTTCAAACTTTCATTTATTATATGTAAAATAACTTGTATTAGAAAATCACGGAGTTTCGTTTTATGTTATTATGTTGACGCGTTCCCCGCCACTTAACACTTTCATTTATCATATGTTGTTGTTTTTGAGACCCAGACCGTCCGGTCTATCATTTATTATATGTAAAATAACTTGCATTAGAAAATCATGGAGTTTCGTTTAATGTTATTATGTTGACCCCATCCCCTCCACTTCACACTTTCATTTATTATATGTAAAATCACTTCCATTAGAAAATCACGGTGTTTCGTTTTATGTTATTATGTTGACCCTATCCCCGCCACTTCACACTTTCATTTATTATATGTAAAATAACTTGCATTAGAAAATAACGGTGTTTCGTTTTATGTTATTATGTTGACCGCATCCCCGCCACTTCATACTTTCATTTTTTATGAAAAATAACTTGCATTAGAAAATCACGGAGTTTCGTTTAATGTTATTATGTTGAACCCATCCCCACCACTTCACACTTTCATTTATTATGAGTAAAATAACTTACATTAGATAATCACGGAGTTTCGTTTTATGTTATGATGATGACGCCATTCCCGCCACTTCACACTTTCATTAATTATATGTAAAATAACTTGCATTAGAAAATCACGTAGTTTCGTTTTATATTATTATGTTGACCCCATCCCTGCCACTTCACACTTTCATTTATTATATGTAAAATAACTTGTATTAGAAAATCATGGAATTTCGTTTTATGTTATTATGTTGACCCCATCCCCGCCACTTCAGGCTTTCATTTATTATAAGTAAAATAACTTGCATTTGAAAATCAAGTGGTTTCGGTTTATGTTATTATGTTGACCCCATCCCCTCCACTTCACACTTTCATTTATTATGTGTAAAATAACTTGCATTAAAAATCACGGTGTTTCGTTTCATATTATTATGTTGACCCCAAAGAAAATCCAAAGTTGTGAAAGAAAATCACCGTGATTTTCTTTCACATTTTTAGAAAATCACGTAGTTTCGTTTTATATTATTATGTTGACCCCATCCCTGCCACTTCACACTTTCATTTATTATGAGTAAAATATCTTGCATTAGAAAATCACGGAATTTCGTTTTATGTTATTATGTTGACACCATTCCGCCACTTCACATTTTCATTTATTATATGTAAAATAATTTACATTAGAAAATCACGGAGTTTCGTTTTATGTTATTATGTTGACCCCATCCCCACTACTTCAAAATATCATTTATTATATGTAAAATAACTTTCATTAGAAAATCACAGAGTTTCGTTTTATGTTATTATGTTGACCCCATCCCCGTTAAGTCATACTTTCATTTATTTTATGTAAAATAATTTGTTTTAGAAAATCACGGAGTTTTGTTTTATGTTATTATGTTGACCCCATCCCCACCACTTCACACTTTCATTTATTATGAGTAAAATAACTTATATTAGAAAATCACAGAGTTTCGTTTTATGTTATTATGTTGACACCATTCCCGCCACTTCACACTTTCATTTATAATATGTAAAATATCTCCCATTAGAAAATCACGGAGTTTCGTTTTATGTTATTATGTTGACCCCTCCCCCGCCACTTCACATTTTCATTTATTATATGTAAAATAATTTGCATTAGAAAATCACGGAGTTTCGTTTTATGTTATTATGTTGACACCATTCCCGCCACTTCACACTTTCATTTATTATATGTAAAATAACTTGCATTAGTAAATCACGGATTTTCGTTTTATGTTATTATGTTGACGCCATCCCCGCCACTTTATACTTTCATTTATTATATGTTGTTGTTTTTGAGACCCAGACCGTCCGGCCTATCATTTATTATATGTAAAATAATTTGCATTAGAAAATCATGGAGTTTCGTTTAATGTTATTATGTTGGCCCCATCCCCGCCACTTCACTTTTTCATTTATTATATGTAAAATCACTTCCATTAGGAAATCACGGTGTTTCGTTTCATGTTATTATGTTGACTCCATCCCCGCCACATCACACTTTCATTTATTATATGTAAAATAACGTGGATTAGAAAATCACGGAGTTTCGTTTTATGTTATTATGTTGACCCCATCCCCGCCACGTCGCACTATCATTTATTATATGTAAAATAACTTGCATTAGAAAATCATGGAGTTTCGTTTTATGTTATTATGTTGACACCATTCCCGCCACTTCACACATTCATTTATTATATGTAAAATAACTTTCATTAGTAAACCACGGAGTTTCGTTTTATGTTATTATGTTTACGCCATCCCCGCCACTTTTCACTTTCATTTATTATATGTTGTTGTTTTTGAGACCCAGACCGTCCGGTCTATCATTTATTATATGTAAAATAACTTGCATTAGAAAATCATGGAGTTTCGTTTCATGTTATAATGTTGACCCCATCCCCACTACTTCAAAATATCATTTATTATATGTAAAATAACTTTCATTAGAAAATCACGGAGTTTCGTTTTATGTTATTATGTTGACCCCATACCCCCCATGTCAGACTTTCATTTATTATGAGTAAAATAACTTACATTAGAAAATCACGGAGTTTCGTTTTATGTTATGATGATGACACCATTCCCGCCACTTCACACTTTCATTATTATATGTAAAATAACTTGCATTATAAAATCACGTAATTTCGTTTTATATTATTATGTTGACCCCATCCCCGCCACTTCACACTTTCATTTATTATATGTAAAATAACTTGTATTAGAAAATCACAGAGTTTCGTTTTATGTTATTATGTTGACCGCATCCCCGCCACTTTTACTTTCATTTTTTATGAAAAATAACTTGCATTAGGAAATCACGGAGTTTCGTTTAATGTTATTATGTTGACCCCATCCCCACCACTTCACACTTTCATTTATTATGAGTAAAATAACTTACATTAGAAAATCACGGAGTTTCGTTTTATGTTATGATGATGACACCATTCCCGCCACTTCACACTTTCATTTTTTATATGTAAAATAACGTGCATTAGAAAATCACGGAGTTTCGTTTTATGTTATTATGTTGACCCCATACCCGCCACGTCGCACTATCATTTATTATATGTAAAATAACTTGCATTAGAAAATCATTGAGTTTCGTTTTATTTTATTATGTTGACACCATTCCCGCCACTTCACACATTCATTTATTATATGTAAAATAACTTTCATTAGTAAACCACGGAGTTTCGTTTTATGTTATTATGTTTACGCCATCCCCGCCACTTTACACTTTCATTTATTATATGTTGTTATTTTTGAGACCCAGACCGTCCGGTCTATCATTTATTATATGTAAAATAACTTGCATTAGAAAATCATGGCGTTTCGTTTCATGTTATAATGTTGACCCCATCCCCACTACTTCAAAATATCATTTATTATATGTAAAATAACTTTCATTAGAAAATCACGGAGTTTCGTTTTATGTTATTATGTTGACCCAATCCCCCCCACGTCACACTTTCATTTATTATGAGTAAAATAACTTACATTAGAAAATCACGGAGTTCCGTTTTATGTTATGATGATGACACCATTCCCGCCACTTCACACTTTCATTAATTATATGTAAAATAACTTGCATTAGAAAATCACGTAGTTTCGTTTTATATTATTATGTGACCCCATCCCCGCCATTTCACACTTTCATTTATTATATGTAAAATGACTTGTATTAGAAAATCAAGGAGTTTCGTTTTATGTTATTATGTTGACACCATACCCGCCACTTCACACTTTCATTTATTATATGTAAAATAACTTGCATTAGTAAATCACGGAGTTTCGTCTTATGTTATTATGTTGACGCCATCCCCGCCACTTTACACTTTCATATGTTATATATTGTTGTTTTTGAGACCCAGACCCTCCGGCCTATCATTTATTATATGTAAAATAACTTGAATTATAAAATCATGGAGTTTCGTTTTATGTTATTATGTTGACCCCATCCCCGCCACTTCAGGCTTTCATTTATTATAAGTAAAATAACTTGCATTTGAAGATCAGGTTGTTTCGTTTTATGTTATTATGTTGACCCCATCCCCTCCACTTCACACTTTCATTTATTATATGTAAAATAACTTGCATTAAAAATCACGGGGTTTCGTATCATGTTATTATGTTGACTCCAAAGAAAATCCAAAGTTGTGAAAGAAAATCACCGTGATTTTCTTTCGCATTTTTAGAAAATCACGGTGTTTCGTTTTATGTTATTATGTTGACCCCATCCCCGCCACGTCGCACTATCATTTATTATATGTAAAATAACTTGCATTAGAAAATCATTGAGTTTCGTTTTATTTTATTATGTTGACACCATTCCCGCCACTTCACACATTCATTTATTATATGTAAAATAACTTTCATTAGTAAACCACGGAGTTTCGTTTTATGTTATTATGTTTACGCCATCCCCGCCACTTTACACTTTCATTTATTATATGTTGTTGTTTTTGAGACCCAGACCGTCCGGTCTATCATTTATTATATGTAAAATAACTTGCATTAGAAAATCCTGGAGTTTCGTTTCATGTTATAATGTTGACCCCATCCCCACCACTTCACATTTTCATTTATTATGAGTAAAATAACTTACATTAGAAAATCACAGAGTTCCGTTTTATGTAATTATGTTGACACCATTCCCGCCACTTCACATTTTCATTTATTATATGTAAAATAATTTGCATTAGAAAATCACGCAGTTTCGTTTTATGTTATTATGTTGACACCATTCCCGCCACTTCACACTTACATTTATTATATGTAAAATAACTTGCATTAGTAAATCACGGAGTTTCGTTTTATGTTATTATTTTGACGCCATCCCCGCCACTTTACACTTTCATATATTATATGTTGTTGTTTTTGAGACCCAGACCGTCCGGTCTATCATTTATTATATGTAAAATAACTTGCATTAGAAAATCATGGAGTTTCGTTTAATGTTATTATGTTGACCCCATCCCCGCCAATTCACACTTTCATTTATTATATGTAAAATCACTTCCATTAGAAAATCACGGTGTTTCGTTTTATGTTATTATGTTGACCCTATCCCCGCCACTTCACACTTTCATTTATTATATGTAAATTAACTTGCATTAGAAAATCACGGTGTTTCGTTTTATGTTATTATGTTGACCGCATCCCCGCCACTTCATACTTTCATTTTTTATGAAAAATAACTTGCATTAGAAAATCACGGAGTTTCGTTTAATGTTATTATGTTGACCCCATCCCCACCACTTCACACTTTCATTTATTATGAGTAAAATAACTTACATTAGAAAATCACGGAGTTTCGTTTTATGTTATGATGATGACACCATTCCCGCCACTTCACACTTTCATTTATTATATGTAAAATAACGTGCATTAGAAAATCACGGAGTTTCGTTTTATGTTATTATGTTGACCCCATACCCGCCAATGTCGCACTATCATTTATTATAAGTAAAATAACTTGCATTAGAAAATCATTGAGTTTCGTTTTATTTTATTATGTTGACACCATTCCCGCCACTTCAAACATTCATTTATTATATGTAAAATAACTTTCATTAGTAAACCACGGAGTTTCGTTTTATGTTATTATGTTTACGCCATCCCCGCCACTTTTCACTTTCATTTATTATATGTTGTTGTTTTTGAGACCCAGACCGTCCGGTCTATCATTTATTATATGTAAAATAACTTGCATTAGAAAATCATGGAGTTTCGTTTCATGTTATAATGTTGACCCCATCCCCACTACTTCAAAATATCATTTATTATATGTAAAATAACTTTCATTAGAAAATCACGGAGTTTCGTTTTATGTTATTATGTTCACCCCATCCCCCCCACGTCACACTTTCATTTATTATGAGTAAAATAACTTACATTAGAAAATCACGGAGTTTCGTTTTATGTTATGATGATGACACCATTCCCGCCACTTCACACTTTCATTATTATATGTAAAATAACTTGCATTATAAAATCATGTAATTTCGTTTTATATTATTATGTTGACCCCATCCCCGCCACTTCACACTTTCATTTATTATATGTAAAATAACTTGTATTAGAAAATCACGGAGTTTCGTTTTATGTTATTATGTTTACGCCATCCCCGCCACTTTTCACTTTCATTTATTATATGTTGTTGTTTTTGAGACCCAGACCGTCCGGTCTATCATTTATTATATGTAAAATAACTTGCATTAGAAAATCATGGAGTTTCGTTTCATGTTATAATGTTGACCCCATCCCCACTACTTCAAAATATCATTTATTATATGTAAAATAACTTTCATTAGAAAATCACGGAGTTTCGTTTTATGTTATTATGTTGACCCCATCCCCCCCCACGTCACACTTTCATTTATTATGAGTAAAATAACTTACATTAGAAAATCACGGAGTTTCGTTTTATGTTATGATGATGACACCATTCCCGCCACTTCACACTTTCATTATTATATGTAAAATAACTTGCATTATAAAATCACGTAATTTCGTTTTATATTATTATGTTGACCCCATCCCCGCCACTTCACACTTTCATTTATTATATGTAAAATAACTTGTATTAGAAAATCACGGAGTTTCGTTTTATGTTATTATGTTTACGCCATCCCCGCCACTTTTCACTTTCATTTATTATATGTTGTTGTTTTTGAGACCCAGACCGTCCGGTCTATCATTTATTATATGTAAAATAACTTGCATTAGAAAATCATGGAGTTTCGTTTCATGTTATAATGTTGACCCCATCCCCACTACTTCAAAATATCATTTATTATATGTAAAATAACTTTCATTAGAAAATCACGGAGTTTCGTTTTATGTTATTATGTTGACCCCATCCCCGTTAAGTCATACTTTCATTTATTTTATGTAAAATAATTTGTTTTAGAAAATCACGGAATTTTGTTTTATGTTATTATGTTGACCCCATCCCCACCACTTCACACTTTCATTTATTATGAGTAAAATAACTTACATTAGAAAATCACGGAGTTTCGTTTTATGTTATTATGTTGACACCATTCCCGCCACTTCACACTTTCATTTATGATATGTAAAATATCTCCCATTAGAAAATCACGGAGTTTCGTTTTATGTTATTATGTTGACCCCTCCCCCGCCACTTCACATTTTCATTTATTATATGTAAAATAATTTGCAATAGAAAATCACGGAGTTTCGTTTTATGTTATTATGTTGACACCATTCCCGCCACTTCACACTTTCATTTATTATATGTAAAATAACTTGCATTAGTAAATCACGGAGTTTCGTTTTATGTTATTATGTTGACGCCATCCCCGCCACTTTACACTTTCATTTATTATATGTTGTTATTTTTGAGACCCAGACCGTCCGGTCTATCATTTATTATATGTAAAATAACTTGCATTAGAAAATCATGGCGTTTCGTTTCATGTTATAATGTTGACCCCATCCCCACTACTTCAAAATATCATTTATTATATGTAAAATAACTTTCATTAGAAAATCACGGAGTTTCGTTTTATGTTATTATGTTGACCCAATCCCCCCCACGTCACACTTTCATTTATTATGAGTAAAATAACTTACATTAGAAAATCACGGAGTTCCGTTTTATGTTATGATGATGACACCATTCCCGCCACTTCACACTTTCATTAATTATATGTAAAATAACTTGCATTAGAAAATCACGTAGTTTCGTTTTATATTATTATGTGACCCCATCCCCGCCATTTCACACTTTCATTTATTATATGTAAAATGACTTGTATTAGAAAATCAAGGAGTTTCGTTTTATGTTATTATGTTGACACCATACCCGCCACTTCACACTTTCATTTATTATATGTAAAATAACTTGCATTAGTAAATCACGGAGTTTCGTCTTATGTTA
Organism: Amaurobius ferox; assembly: GCA_951213105.1. Classification (NCBI taxonomy): domain Eukaryota; kingdom Metazoa; phylum Arthropoda; class Arachnida; order Araneae; family Amaurobiidae; genus Amaurobius; species Amaurobius ferox. The sequence goes on from OX578141.1 coordinate 3,665,557, forward strand.
TTATGTTGACGCCATCCCCGCCACTTTACACTTTCATATGTTATATATTGTTGTTTTTGAGACACAGACCCTCCGGCCTATCATTTATTATATGTAAAATAACTTGAATTATAAAATCATGGAGTTTCGTTTTATGTTATTATGTTGACCCCATCCCCGCCACTTCAGGCTTTCATTTATTATAAATAAAATAACTTGCATTTGAAGATCAGGTTGTTTCGTTTTATGTTATTATGTTGACCCCATCCCCTCCACTTCACACTTTCATTTATTATATGTAAAATAACTTGCATTAAAAATCACGGGGTTTCGTATCATGTTATTATGTTGACTCCAAAGAAAATCCAAAGTTGTGAAAGAAAATCACCGTGATTTTCTTTCGCATTTTTAGAAAATCACGGTGTTTCGTTTTATGTTATTATGTTGACCCCATCCCCGCCACGTCGCACTATCATTTATTATATGTAAAATAACTTGCATTAGAAAATCATTGAGTTTCGTTTTATTTTATTATGTTGACACCATTCCCGCCACTTCACACATTCATTTATTATATGTAAAATAACTTTCATTAGTAAACCACGGAGTTTCGTTTTATGTTATTATGTTTACGCCATCCCCGCCACTTTACACTTTCATTTATTATATGTTGTTGTTTTTGAGACCCAGACCGTCCGGTCTATCATTTATTATATGTAAAATAACTTGCATTAGAAAATCCTGGAGTTTCGTTTCATGTTATAATGTTGACCCCATCCCCACCACTTCACATTTTCATTTATTATGAGTAAAATAACTTACATTAGAAAATCACAGAGTTCCGTTTTATGTAATTATGTTGACACCATTCCCGCCACTTCACATTTTCATTTATTATATGTAAAATAATTTGCATTAGAAAATCACGCAGTTTCGTTTTATGTTATTATGTTGACACCATTCCCGCCACTTCACACTTTCATTTATTATATGTAAAATAACTTGCATTAGTAAATCACGGAGTTTCGTTTTATGTTATTATTTTGACGCCATCCCCGCCACTTTACACTTTCATATATTATATGTTGTTGTTTTTGAGACCCAGACCGTCCGGTCTATCATTTATTATATGTAAAATAACTTGCATTAGAAAATCATGGAGTTTCGTTTAATGTTATTATGTTGACCCCATCCCCGCCAATTCACACTTTCATTTATTATATGTAAAATCACTTCCATTAGAAAATCACGGTGTTTCGTTTTATGTTATTATGTTGACCCTATCCCCGCCACTTCACACTTTCATTTATTATATGTAAATTAACTTGCATTAGAAAATCACGGTGTTTCGTTTTATGTTATTATGTTGACCGCATCCCCGCCACTTCATACTTTCATTTTTTATGAAAAATAACTTGCATTAGAAAATCACGGAGTTTCGTTTAATGTTATTATGTTGACCCCATCCCCACCACTTCACACTTTCATTTATTATGAGTAAAATAACTTACATTAGAAAATCACGGAGTTTCGTTTTATGTTATGATGATGACACCATTCCCGCCACTTCACACTTTCATTTATTATATGTAAAATAACGTGCATTAGAAAATCACGGAGTTTCGTTTTATGTTATTATGTTGACCCCATACCCGCCAATGTCGCACTATCATTTATTATAAGTAAAATAACTTGCATTAGAAAATCATTGAGTTTCGTTTTATTTTATTATGTTGACACCATTCCCGCCACTTCAAACATTCATTTATTATATGTAAAATAACTTTCATTAGTAAACCACGGAGTTTCGTTTTATGTTATTATGTTTACGCCATCCCCGCCACTTTTCACTTTCATTTATTATATGTTGTTGTTTTTGAGACCCAGACCGTCCGGTCTATCATTTATTATATGTAAAATAACTTGCATTAGAAAATCATGGAGTTTCGTTTCATGTTATAATGTTGACCCCATCCCCACTACTTCAAAATATCATTTATTATATGTAAAATAACTTTCATTAGAAAATCACGGAGTTTCGTTTTATGTTATTATGTTCACCCCATCCCCCCCACGTCACACTTTCATTTATTATGAGTAAAATAACTTACATTAGAAAATCACGGAGTTTCGTTTTATGTTATGATGATGACACCATTCCCGCCACTTCACACTTTCATTATTATATGTAAAATAACTTGCATTATAAAATCATGTAATTTCGTTTTATATTATTATGTTGACCCCATCCCCGCCACTTCACACTTTCATTTATTATATGTAAAATAACTTGTATTAGAAAATCACGGAGTTTCGTTTTATGTTATTATGTTTACGCCATCCCCGCCACTTTTCACTTTCATTTATTATATGTTGTTGTTTTTGAGACCCAGACCGTCCGGTCTATCATTTATTATATGTAAAATAACTTGCATTAGAAAATCATGGAGTTTCGTTTCATGTTATAATGTTGACCCCATCCCCACTACTTCAAAATATCATTTATTATATGTAAAATAACTTTCATTAGAAAATCACGGAGTTTCGTTTTATGTTATTATGTTGACCCCATCCCCCCCCACGTCACACTTTCATTTATTATGAGTAAAATAACTTACATTAGAAAATCACGGAGTTTCGTTTTATGTTATGATGATGACACCATTCCCGCCACTTCACACTTTCATTATTATATGTAAAATAACTTGCATTATAAAATCACGTAATTTCGTTTTATATTATTATGTTGACCCCATCCCCGCCACTTCACACTTTCATTTATTATATGTAAAATAACTTGTATTAGAAAATCACGGAGTTTCGTTTTATGTTATTATGTTTACGCCATCCCCGCCACTTTTCACTTTCATTTATTATATGTTGTTGTTTTTGAGACCCAGACCGTCCGGTCTATCATTTATTATATGTAAAATAACTTGCATTAGAAAATCATGGAGTTTCGTTTCATGTTATAATGTTGACCCCATCCCCACTACTTCAAAATATCATTTATTATATGTAAAATAACTTTCATTAGAAAATCACGGAGTTTCGTTTTATGTTATTATGTTGACCCCATCCCCGTTAAGTCATACTTTCATTTATTTTATGTAAAATAATTTGTTTTAGAAAATCACGGAATTTTGTTTTATGTTATTATGTTGACCCCATCCCCACCACTTCACACTTTCATTTATTATGAGTAAAATAACTTACATTAGAAAATCACGGAGTTTCGTTTTATGTTATTATGTTGACACCATTCCCGCCACTTCACACTTTCATTTATGATATGTAAAATATCTCCCATTAGAAAATCACGGAGTTTCGTTTTATGTTATTATGTTGACCCCTCCCCCGCCACTTCACATTTTCATTTATTATATGTAAAATAATTTGCAATAGAAAATCACGGAGTTTCGTTTTATGTTATTATGTTGACACCATTCCCGCCACTTCACACTTTCATTTATTATATGTAAAATAACTTGCATTAGTAAATCACGGAGTTTCGTTTTATGTTATTATGTTGACGCCATCCCCGCCACTTCACACTTTCATTTATTATATGTTGTTGTTTTTGAGACCCAGACCGTCCGGTCTATCATTTATTATATGTAAAATAACTTGCATTAGAAAATCATGGAGTTTCGTTTAATGTTATTATGTTGACCCCATCCCCTCCACTTCACACTTTCATTTATTATATGTAAAATCACTTCCATTAGAAAATCACGGTGTTTCGTTTTATGTTATTATGTTGACCCTATCCCCGCCACTTCACACTTTCATTTATTATATGTAAAATAACTTGCATTAGAAAATAACGGTGTTTCGTTTTATGTTATTATGTTGACCGCATCCCCGCCACTTCATACTTTCATTTTTTATGAAAAATAACTTGCATTAGAAAATCACGGAGTTTCGTTTAATGTTATTATGTTGACCCCATCCCCGCCACGTCGCACTATCATTTATTATATGTAAAATAACTTGCATTAGAAAATCATTGAGTTTCGTTTTATTTTATTATGTTGACACCATTCCCGCCACTTCACACATTCATTTATTATATGTAAAATAACTTTCATTAGTAAACCACGGAGTTTCGTTTTATGTTATTATGTTTACGCCATCCCCGCCACTTTACACTTTCATTTATTATATGTTGTTGTTTTTGAGACCCAGACCGTCCGGTCTATCATTTATTATATGTAAAATAACTTGCATTAGAAAATCCTGGAGTTTCGTTTCATGTTATAATGTTGACCCCATCCCCACCACTTCACATTTTCATTTATTATGAGTAAAATAACTTACATTAGAAAATCACAGAGTTCCGTTTTATGTAATTATGTTGACACCATTCCCGCCACTTCACATTTTCATTTATTATATGTAAAATAATTTGCATTAGAAAATCACGCAGTTTCGTTTTATGTTATTATGTTGACACCATTCCCGCCACTTCACACTTTCATTTATTATATGTAAAATAACTTGCATTAGTAAATCACGGAGTTTCGTTTTATGTTATTATTTTGACGCCATCCCCGCCACTTTACACTTTCATATATTATATGTTGTTGTTTTTGAGACCCAGACCGTCCGGTCTATCATTTATTATATGTAAAATAACTTGCATTAGAAAATCATGGAGTTTCGTTTAATGTTATTATGTTGACCCCATCCCCGCCAATTCACACTTTCATTTATTATATGTAAAATCACTTCCATTAGAAAATCACGGTGTTTCGTTTTATGTTATTATGTTGACCCTATCCCCGCCACTTCACACTTTCATTTATTATATGTAAATTAACTTGCATTAGAAAATCACGGTGTTTCGTTTTATGTTATTATGTTGACCGCATCCCCGCCACTTCATACTTTCATTTTTTATGAAAAATAACTTGCATTAGAAAATCACGGAGTTTCGTTTAATGTTATTATGTTGACCCCATCCCCACCACTTCACACTTTCATTTATTATGAGTAAAATAACTTACATTAGAAAATCACGGAGTTTTGTTTTATGTTATGATGATGACACCATTCCCGCCACTTCACACTTTCATTTATTATATGTAAAATAACGTACATTAGAAAATCACGGAGTTTCGTTTTATGTTATTATGTTGACCCCATACCCGCCAATGTCGCACTATCATTTATTATAAGTAAAATAACTTGCATTAGAAAATCATTGAGTTTCGTTTTATTTTATTATGTTGACACCATTCCCGCCACTTCAAACATTCATTTATTATATGTAAAATAACTTTCATTAGTAAACCACGGAGTTTCGTTTTATGTTATTATGTTTACGCCATCCCCGCCACTTTTCACTTTCATTTATTATATGTTGTTGTTTTTGAGACCCAGACCGTCCGGTCTATCATTTATTATATGTAAAATAACTTGCATTAGAAAATCATGGAGTTTCGTTTCATGTTATAATGTTGACCCCATCCCCACTACTTCAAAATATCATTTATTATATGTAAAATAACTTTCATTAGAAAATCACGGAGTTTCGTTTTATGTTATTATGTTCACCCCATCCCCCCCACGTCACACTTTCATTTATTATGAGTAAAATAACTTACATTAGAAAATCACGGAGTTTCGTTTTATGTTATGATGATGACACCATTCCCGCCACTTCACACTTTCATTATTATATGTAAAATAACTTGCATTATAAAATCATGTAATTTCGTTTTATATTATTATGTTGACCCCATCCCCGCCACTTCACACTTTCATTTATTATATGTAAAATAACTTGTATTAGAAAATCACGGAGTTTCGTTTTATGTTATTATGTTTACGCCATCCCCGCCACTTTTCACTTTCATTTATTATATGTTGTTGTTTTTGAGACCCAGACCGTCCGGTCTATCATTTATTATATGTAAAATAACTTGCATTAGAAAATCATGGAGTTTCGTTTCATGTTATAATGTTGACCCCATCCCCACTACTTCAAAATATCATTTATTATATGTAAAATAACTTTCATTAGAAAATCACGGAGTTTCGTTTTATGTTATTATGTTGACCCCATCCCCCCCCACGTCACACTTTCATTTATTATGAGTAAAATAACTTACATTAGAAAATCACGGAGTTTCGTTTTATGTTATGATGATGACACCATTCCCGCCACTTCACACTTTCATTATTATATGTAAAATAACTTGCATTATAAAATCACGTAATTTCGTTTTATATTATTATGTTGACCCCATCCCCGCCACTTCACACTTTCATTTATTATATGTAAAATAACTTGTATTAGAAAATCACGGAGTTTCGTTTTATGTTATTATGTTTACGCCATCCCCGCCACTTTTCACTTTCATTTATTATATGTTGTTGTTTTTGAGACCCAGACCGTCCGGTCTATCATTTATTATATGTAAAATAACTTGCATTAGAAAATCATGGAGTTTCGTTTCATGTTATAATGTTGACCCCATCCCCACTACTTCAAAATATCATTTATTATATGTAAAATAACTTTCATTAGAAAATCACGGAGTTTCGTTTTATGTTATTATGTTGACCCCATCCCCGTTAAGTCATACTTTCATTTATTTTATGTAAAATAATTTGTTTTAGAAAATCACGGAATTTTGTTTTATGTTATTATGTTGACCCCATCCCCACCACTTCACACTTTCATTTATTATGAGTAAAATAACTTACATTAGAAAATCACGGAGTTTCGTTTTATGTTATTATGTTGACACCATTCCCGCCACTTCACACTTTCATTTATGATATGTAAAATATCTCCCATTAGAAAATCACGGAGTTTCGTTTTATGTTATTATGTTGACCCCTCCCCCGCCACTTCACATTTTCATTTATTATATGTAAAATAATTTGCAATAGAAAATCACGGAGTTTCGTTTTATGTTATTATGTTGACACCATTCCCGCCACTTCACACTTTCATTTATTATATGTAAAATAACTTGCATTAGTAAATCACGGAGTTTCGTTTTATGTTATTATGTTGACGCCATCCCCGCCACTTCACACTTTCATTTATTATATGTTGTTGTTTTTGAGACCCAGACCGTCCGGTCTATCATTTATTATATGTAAAATAACTTGCATTAGAAAATCATGGAGTTTCGTTTAATGTTATTATGTTGACCCCATCCCCTCCACTTCACACTTTCATTTATTATATGTAAAATCACTTCCATTAGAAAATCACGGTGTTTCGTTTTATGTTATTATGTTGACCCTATCCCCGCCACTTCACACTTTCATTTATTATATGTAAAATAACTTGCATTAGAAAATAACGGTGTTTCGTTTTATGTTATTATGTTGACCGCATCCCCGCCACTTCATACTTTCATTTTTTATGAAAAATAACTTGCATTAGAAAATCACGGAGTTTCGTTTAATGTTATTATGTTGACCCCATCCCCACCACTTCACACTTTCATTTATTATGAGTAAAATAACTTACATTAGATAATCACGGAGTTTCGTTTTATGTTATGATGATGACACCATTCCCGCCACTTCACACTTTCATTAATTATATGTAAAATAACTTGCATTAGAAAATCACGTAGTTTCGTTTTATATTATTATGTTGACCCCATCCCTGCCACTTCACACTTTCATTTATTATATGTAAAATAACTTGTATTAGAAAATCATGGAATTTCGTTTTATGTTATTATGTTGACCCCAGGCTTTCATTTATTATAAGTAAAATAACTTGCATTTGAAAATCAGGTGGTCTCGGTTTATGTTATTATGTTGACCTCATCCCCTCCACTTCACACTTTCATTTATTATGTGTAAAATAACTTGCCTTAAAAATCACGGTGTTTCGTTTCATGTTATTATGTTGACCCCAAAGAAAATCCAAAGTTGTGAAAGAAAATCAACGTGATTTTCTTTGACATTTTTAGAAAATCACGGTGTTTCGTTTCATGTTATTATGTTGACTCCATCCCCGCCACATCACACTTTCATTTATTATATGTAAAATAACGTGGATTAGAAAATCACGGAGTTTCGTTTTATGTTACTATGTTGACCCCATCCCCGCCACGTCGCACTATCATTTATTATATGTAAAATAACTTGCATTAGAAAATCATGGAGTTTCGTTTTATGTTATTATGTTGACACCATTCCCGCCACTTCACACATTCATTTATTATATGTAAAATAACTTTCATTAGTAAACCACGGAGTTTCGTTTTATGTTATTATGTTTATGCCATCCCCGCCACTTTACACTTTCATTTATTATATGTAAAATCACTCCCATTAGAAAATCATGCAGTTCCGCTTTATGTTATTATGTTGACCCCATCCACGCCACTTCACACTTTCATTTATTATGAGTAAAATAACTTACATTAGAAAATCACGTAGTTTCGTTTTATGTTATTATGTTGACCCCATCCCTGCCACTTCACACTTTCATTTATTATATGTAAAATAACTTGTATTAGAAAATCACTGAGTTTCGTTTTATGTTATTATGTTGACGCGTTCCCCGCAACTTAACACTTTCATTTATCATATGTTGTTGTTTTTGAGACCCAGACCGTCCGGCCTATCATTTATTATATGTAAAATAACTTGCATTAGAGAATCATGGAGTTTCGTTTTATGTTATTATGTTGACCCCATCCCCCTTACGTTACACTATCATTTATTATATGTAAAATAACTTACATTAGAAAATCACGGAGTTTCGTTTTATGTTATGATGATGAAACCATTCCCGCCACTTCACACTTTCATTAATTATATGTAAAATAACTTGCATCAGAAAATCACGGAGTTTCGTTTTATGTTATTATGTTGACCGCATCCCCGCTACTTCATACTTTCATTTTTTTATGTAAAATAACTTGCATTAGAAAATCACGGAGTTTCGTTTTATGTTATTATGTTAAACCCCATTCCCGCCACTTCCCCCTTTCATTTATTATGAGTAAAATATCTTGCATTAGAAAATCACGGAATTTCGTTTTATGTTATTATGTTGACACCATTCCGTCACTTCACATTTTCATTTATTATATGTAAAATAATTTGCATTAGAAAATCACGGAGTTTCGTTTTATGTTATTATGTTGACACCATTCCCGCCACTTCACACTTTCATTTATTATATGTAAAATAACTTGCATTAGTAAATCACGGAGTTTCGTTTTATGTTATTATGTTGACACCTTTCCCGCCACTTCACACTTTCATTTATTATATGTAAAATATCTCCCATTAGAAAATCACGGAGTTTCGTTTTATGTTATTATGTTGACCCCTCCCCCGCCACTTCACATTTTCATTTATTATATGTAAAATAATTTGCATTAGAAAATCACGGAGTTTCGTTTTATGTTATTATGTTGACCCCATCCCTGCCACTTCAACCTTTCATTTATTATATGTAAAATAACTTGTATTAGAAAATCACGGAGTTTCGTTTTATGTTATTATGTTGACGCGTTCCCCGCCACTTAACACTTTCATTTATCATATGTTGTTGTTTTTGAGACCCAGACCGTCCGGTCTATCATTTATTATATGTAAAATAACTTGCATTAGAAAATCATGGAATTTCGTTTAATGTTATTATGTTGACCCCATCCCCTCCACTTCACACTTTCATTTATTATATGTAAAATCACTTCCATTAGAAAATCACGGTGTTTCGTTTTATGTTATTATGTTGACCCCATCCCCGTTAAGTCATACTTTCATTTATTTTATGTAAAATATATTGTTTTAGAAAATCACAGAGTTTTGTTTTATGTTATTATGTTGACCCCATCCCCACCACTTCACATTTTCATTTATTATGAGTACAATAACTTACATTAGAAAATCACAGAGTTTCGTTTTATGTTATTATGTTGACCCCTCCCCCGCCACTTCACATTTTCATTTATTATATGTAAAATAATTTGCATTAGAAAATCACGCAGTTTCGTTTTATGTTATTATGTTGACACCATTCCCGCCACTTCACACTTTCATTTATTATATGTAAAATAACTTGCATTAGTAAATCACGGAGTTTCGTTTTATGTTATTATGTTGACGCCATCCCCGCCACTTTACACTTTCATTTATTATATGTTGTTGTTTTTGAGACCCAGACCGTCCGGTCTATCATTTATTATATGTAAAATAACTTGCATTAGAAAATCACGGTGTTTCGTTTTATGTTATTATGTTGACCGCATCCCCGCCACTTTTACTTTCATTTTTTATGAAAAATAACTTGCATTAGGAAATCACGGAGTTTCGTTTAATGTTATTATGTTGACCCCATCCCCACCACTTCACACTTTCATTTATTATGAGTAAAATAACTTACATTAGAAAATCACGGAGTTTCGTTTTATGTTATGATGATGACACCATTGCCGCCACTTCACACTTTCATTTTTTATATGTAAAATAACGTGCATTAGAAAATCACGGAGTTTCGTTTTATGTTATTATGTTGACCCCATACCCGCCACGTCGCACTATCATTTATTATATGTAAAATAACTTGCATTAGAAAATCATTGAGTTTCGTTTTATTTTATTATGTTGACACCATTCCCGCCACTTCACACATTCATTTATTATATGTAAAATAACTTTCATTAGTAAACCACGGAGTTTCGTTTTATGTTATTATGTTTACGCCATCCCCGCCACTTTACACTTTCATTTATAATATGTTGTTATTTTTGAGACCCAGACCGTCCGGTCTATCATTTATTATATGTAAAATAACTTGCATTAGAAAATCATGGAGTTTCGTTTCATGTTATAATGTTGACCCCATCCCCACTACTTCAAAATATCATTTATTATATGTAAAATAACTTTCATTAGAAAATCACGGAGTTTCGTTTTATGTTATTATGTTGACCCAATCCCCCCCACGTCACACTTTCATTTATTGTGAGTAAAATAACTTACATTAGAAAATCACGGAGTTTCGTTTTATGTTATGATGATGACACCATTCCCGCCACTTCACACTTTCATTAATTATATGTAAAATAACTTGCATTAGAAAATCACGTAGTTTCGTTTTATATTATTATGTGACCCCATCCCCGCCATTTCACACTTTCATTTATTATATGTAAAATGACTTGTATTAGAAAATCAAGGAGTTTCGTTTTATGTTATTATGTTGACACCATACCCGCCACTTCACACTTTCATTTATTATATGTAAAATAACTTGCATTAGTAAATCACGGAGTTTCGTCTTATGTTATTATGTTGACGCCATCCCCGCCACTTTACACTTTCATTTGTTATATATTGTTGTTTTTGAGACCCAGACCCTCCGGCCTATCATTTATTATATGTAAAATAACTTGAATTATAAAATCAGGTTGTTTCGTTTTATGTTATTATGTTGACCCCCTCCCCTCCACTTCACACTTTCATTTATTATATGTAAAATAACTTGCATTAAAAATCACGGGGTTTCGTTTCATGTTATTATGTTTACTCCAAAGAAAATCCAAAGTTGTGAAAGAAAATCACCGTGATTTTCTTTCACATTTTTAGAAAATCACGGTGTTTCGTTTTATGTTATTATGTTGACCCCATCCCCGCCACGTCGCACTATCATTTATTATATGTAAAATAACTTGCATTAGAAAATCATTGAGTTTCATTTTATTTTATTATGTTGACACCATTCCCGCCACTTCACACATTCATTTATTATATGTAAAATAACTTTCATTAGTAAACCACGGAGTTTCGTTTTATGTTATTATGTTTACGCCATCCCCGCCACTTTACACTTTCATTTATTATATGTTGTTGTTTTTGAGACCCAGACCGTCCGGTCTATCATTTATTATATGTAAAATAACTTGCATTAGAAAATCCTGGAGTTTCGTTTCATGTTATAATGTTGACCCCATCCCCACTACTTCAAAATATCATTTATTATATGTAAAATAACTTTCATTAGAAAATCACGGAGTTTCGTTTTATGTTATTATGTTGACCCCATCCCCGTTAAGTCATACTTTCATTTATTTTATGTAAAATAATTTGTTTTAGAAAATCACGGAGTTTTGTTTTATGTTATTATGTTGACCCCATCCCCACCACTTCACATTTTCATTTATTATGAGTAAAATAACTTACATTAGAAAATCACAGAGTTCCGTTTTATGTAATTATGTTGACACCATTCCCGCCACTTCACATTTTCATTTATTATATGTAAAATAATTTGCATTAGAAAATCACGCAGTTTCGTTTTATGTTATTATGTTGACACCATTCCCGCCACTTCACACTTTCATTTATTATATGTAAAATAACTTGCATTAGTAAATCACGGAGTTTCGTTTTATGTTATTATGTTGACGCCATCCCCGCCACTTTACACTTTCATATATTATATGTTGTTGTTTTTGAGACCCAGACCGTCCGGTCTATCATTTATTATATGTAAAATAACTTGCATTAGAAAATCATGGAGTTTCGTTTAATGTTATTATGTTGACCCCATCCCCGCCAATTCACACTTTCATTTATTATATGTAAAATCACTTCCATTAGAAAATCACGGTGTTTCGTTTTATGTTATTATGTTGACCCTATCCCCGCCACTTCACACTTTCATTTATTATATGTAAATTAACTTGCATTAGAAAATCACGGTGTTTCGTTTTATGTTATTATGTTGACCGCATCCCCGCCACTTCATACTTTCATTTTTTATGAAAAATAACTTGCATTAGAAAATCACGGAGTTTCGTTTAATGTTATTATGTTGACCCCATCCCCACCACTTCACACTTTCATTTATTATGAGTAAAATAACTTACATTAGAAAATCACGGAGTTTCGTTTTATGTTATGATGATGACACCATTCCCGCCACTTCACACTTTCATTTATTATATGTAAAATAACGTGCATTAGAAAATCACGGAGTTTCGTTTTATGTTATTATGTTGACCCCATACCCGCCAATGTCGCACTATCATTTATTACAAGTAAAATAACTTGCATTAGAAAATCATTGAGTTTCGTTTTATTTTATTATGTTGACACCATTCCCGCCACTTCACACATTCATTTATTATATGTAAAATAACTTTCATTAGTAAACCACGGAGTTTCGTTTTATGTTATTATGTTTACGCCATCCCCGCCACATTTCACTTTCATTTATTATATGTTGTTGTTTTTGAGACCCAGACCGTCCGGTCTATCATTTATTATATGTAAAATAACTTGCATTAGAAAATCATGGAGTTTCGTTTCATGTTATAATGTTGACCCCATCCCCACTACTTCAAAATATCATTTATTATATGTAAAATAACTTTCATTAGAAAATCACGGAGTTTCGTTTTATGTTATTATGTTGACCCCATCCCCCCCCACGTCACACTTTCATTTATTATGAGTAAAATAACTTACATTAGAAAATCACGGAGTTCCGTTTTATGTTATGATGATGACACCATTCCCGCCACTTCACACTTTCATTATTATATGTAAAATAACTTGCATTATAAAATCACGTAATTTCGTTTTATATTATTATGTTGACCCCATCCCCGCCACTTCACACTTTCATTTATTATATGTAAAATAACTTGTATTAGAAAATCACGGAGTTTCGTTTTATGTTATTATGTTTACGCCATCCCCGCCACTTTTCACTTTCATTTATTATATGTTGTTGTTTTTGAGACCCAGACCGTCCGGTCTATCATTTATTATATGTAAAATAACTTGCATTAGAAAATCATGGAGTTTCGTTTCATGTTATAATGTTGACCCCATCCCCACTACTTCAAAATATCATTTATTATATGTAAAATAACTTTCATTAGAAAATCACGGAGTTTCGTTTTATGTTATTATGTTGACCCCATCCCCCCCCCACGTCACACTTTCATTTATTATGAGTAAAATAACTTACATTAGAAAATCACGGAGTTTCGTTTTATGTTATGATGATGACACCATTCCCGCCACTTCACACTTTCATTATTATATGTAAAATAACTTGCATTATAAAATCACGTAATTTCGTTTTATATTATTATGTTGACCCCATCCCCGCCACTTCACACTTTCATTTATTATATGTAAAATAACTTGTATTAGAAAATCACGGAGTTTCGTTTTATGTTATTATGTTTACGCCATCCCCGCCACTTTTCACTTTCATTTATTATATGTTGTTGTTTTTGAGACCCAGACCGTCCGGTCTGTCATTTATTATATGTAAAATAACTTGCATTAGAAAATCATGGAGTTTCGTTTCATGTTATAATGTTGACCCCATCCCCACTACTTCAAAATATCATTTATTATATGTAAAATAACTTTCATTAGAAAATCACGGAGTTTCGTTTTATGTTATTATGTTGACCCCATCCCCGTTAAGTCATACTTTCATTTATTTTATGTAAAATAATTTGTTTTAGAAAATCACGGAATTTTGTTTTATGTTATTATGTTGACCCCATCCCCACCACTTCACACTTTCATTTATTATGAGTAAAATAACTTACATTAGAAAATCACGGAGTTTCGTTTTATGTTATTATGTTGACACCATTCCCGCCACTTCACACTTTCATTTATGATATGTAAAATATCTCCCATTAGAAAATCACGGAGTTTCGTTTTATGTTATTATGTTGACCCCTCCCCCGCCACTTCACATTTTCATTTATTATATGTAAAATAATTTGCATTAGAAAATCACGGAGTTTCGTTTTATGTTATTATGTTGACGCCATCCCCGCCACTTCACACTTTCATTTATTATATGTTGTTGTTTTTGAGACCCAGACCGTCCGGTCTATCATTTATTATATGTAAAATAACTTGCATTAGAAAATCATGGAGTTTCGTTTAATGTTATTATGTTGACCCCATCCCCTCCACTTCACACTTTCATTTATTATATGTAAAATCACTTCCATTAGAAAATCACGGTGTTTCGTTTTATGTTATTATGTTGACCCTATCCCCACCACTTCACACTTTCATTTATTATATGTAAAATAACTTGCATTAGAAAATCACGGAGTTTCGTTTAATGTTATTATGTTGACCCCATCCCCTCCACTTCACACTTTCATTTATTATATGTAAAATCACTTCCATTAGAAAATCACGGTGTTTCGTTTTATGTTATTATGTTGACCGCATCCCCGCCACTTCATACTTTCATTTTTTATGAAAAATAACTTGCATTAGAAAATCACGGAGTTTCGTTTAATGTTATTATGTTGACCCCATCCCCACCACTTCACACTTTCATTTATTATATGTAAAATCACTTCCATTAGAAAATCACGGTGTTTCGTTTTATGTTATTATGTTGACCCTATCCCCGCCACTTCACACTTTCATTTATTATATGTAAAATAACTTGCATTAGAAAATAACGGTGTTTCGTTTTATGTTATTATGTTGACCGCATCCCCGCCACTTCATACTTTCATTTTTTATGAAAAATAACTTGCATTAGAAAATCACGGAGTTTCGTTTAATGTTATTATGTTGACCCCATCCCCACCACTTCACACTTTCATTTATTATGAGTAAAATAACTTACATTAGATAATCACGGAGTTTCGTTTTATGTTATGATGATGACACCATTCCCGCCACTTCACACTTTCATTAATTATATGTAAAATAACTTGCATTAGAAAATCACGCACTTTCTTTTTATATTATTATGTTGACCCCATCCCTGCCACTTCACACTTTCATTTATTATATGTAAAATAACTTGTATTAGAAAATCATGGAATTTCGTTTTATGTTATTATGTTGACCCCATCCCCGCCACTTCAGGCTTTCATTTATTATAAGTAAAATAACTTGCATTTGAAAATCAGGTGGTCTCGGTTTATGTTATTATGTTGACCTCATCCCCTCCACTTCACACTTTCATTTATTATGTGTAAAATAACTTGCCTTAAAAATCACGGTGTTTCGTTTCATGTTATTATGTTGACCCCAAAGAAAATCCAAAGTTGTGAAAGAAAATCAACGTGATTTTCTTTCACATTTTTAGAAAATCACGGTGTTTCGTTTCATGTTATTATGTTGACTCCATCCCCGCCACATCACACTTTCATTTATTATATGTAAAATAACGTGGATTAGAAAATCACGGAGTTTCGTTTTATGTTACTATGTTGACCCCATCCCCGCCACGTCGCACTATCATTTATTATATGTAAAATAACTTGCATTAGAAAATCATGGAGTTTCGTTTTATGTTATTATGTTGACACCATTCCCGCCACTTCACACATTCATTTA
The DNA here is from genome assembly GCA_951213105.1 of Amaurobius ferox. Classification (NCBI taxonomy): domain Eukaryota; kingdom Metazoa; phylum Arthropoda; class Arachnida; order Araneae; family Amaurobiidae; genus Amaurobius; species Amaurobius ferox. Next base: position 3,681,886 of record OX578141.1, read on the forward strand.
TTATATGTAAAATAACTTTCATTAGTAAACCACGGAGTTTCGTTTTATGTTATTATGTTTATGCCATCCCCGCCACTTTACACTTTCATTTATTATATGTAAAATCACTCCCATTAGAAAATCATGCAGTTCCGCTTTATGTTATTATGTTGACCCCATCCACGCCACTTCACACTTTCATTTATTATGAGTAAAATAACTTACATTAGAAAATCACGTAGTTTCGTTTTATGTTATTATGTTGACCCCATCCCTGCCACTTCACACTTTCATTTATTATATGTAAAATAACTTGTATTAGAAAATCACGGAGTTTCGTTTTATGTTATTATGTTGACCCCATCCCTGCCACTTCACACTTTCATTTATTATATGTAAAATAATTTGCATTAGAAAATCACGCAGTTTCGTTTTATGTTATTATGTTGACACCATTCCCGCCACTTCACACTTTCATTTATTATATGTAAAATAACTTGCATTAGTAAATCACGGAGTTTCGTTTTATGTTATTATGTTGACGCCATCCCCGCCACTTTACACTTTCATATATTATATGTTGTTGTTTTTGAGACCCAGACCGTCCGGTCTATCATTTATTATATGTAAAATAACTTGCATTAGAAAATCATGGAGTTTCGTTTAATGTTATTATGTTGACCCCATCCCCGCCAATTCACACTTTCATTTATTATATGTAAAATCACTTCCATTAGAAAATCACGGTGTTTCGTTTTATGTTATTATGTTGACCCTATCCCCGCCACTTCACACTTTCATTTATTATATGTAAATTAACTTGCATTAGAAAATCACGGTGTTTCGTTTTATGTTATTATGTTGACCGCATCCCCGCCACTTCATACTTTCATTTTTTATGAAAAATAACTTGCATTAGAAAATCACGGAGTTTCGTTTAATGTTATTATGTTGACCCCATCCCCACCACTTCACACTTTCATTTATTATGAGTAAAATAACTTACATTAGAAAATCACGGAGTTTCGTTTTATGTTATGATGATGACACCATTCCCGCCACTTCACACTTTCATTTATTATATGTAAAATAACGTGCATTAGAAAATCACGGAGTTTCGTTTTATGTTATTATGTTGACCCCATACCCGCCAATGTCGCACTATCATTTATTATAAGTAAAATAACTTGCATTATAAAATCACGTAATTTCGTTTTATATTATTATGTTGACCCCATCCCCGCCACTTCACACTTTCATTTATTATATGTAAAATAAGTTGTATTAGAAAATCACGGAGTTTCGTTTTATGTTATTATGTTTACGCCATCCCCGCCACTTTTCACTTTCATTTATTATATGTTGTTGTTTTTGAGACCCAGACCGTCCGGTCTATCATTTATTATATGTAAAATAACTTGCATTAGATAATCATGGAGTTTCGTTTCATGTTATAATGTTGACCCCATCCCCACTACTTCAAAATATCATTTATTATATGTAAAATAACTTTCATTAGAAAATCACGGAGTTTCGTTTTATGTTATTATGTTGACCCCATCCCCCCCCCACGTCACACTTTCATTTATTATGAGTAAAATAACTTACATTAGAAAATCACGGAGTTTCGTTTTATGTTATGATGATGACACCATTCCCGCCACTTCACACTTTCATTATTATATGTAAAATAACTTGCATTATAAAATCACGTAATTTCGTTTTATATTATTATGTTGACCCCATCCCCGCCACTTCACACTTTCATTTATTATATGTAAAATAACTTGTATTAGAAAATCACGGAGTTTCGTTTTATGTTATTATGTTTACGCCATCCCCGCCACTTTTCACTTTCATTTATTATATGTTGTTGTTTTTGAGACCCAGACCGTCCGGTCTATCATTTATTATATGTAAAATAACTTGCATTAGAAAATCATGGAGTTTCGTTTCATGTTATAATGTTGACCCCATCCCCACTACTTCAAAATATCATTTATTATATGTAAAATAACTTTCATTAGAAAATCACGGAGTTTCGTTTTATGTTATTATGTTGACCCCATCCCCGTTAAGTCATACTTTCATTTATTTTATGTAAAATAATTTGTTTTAGAAAATCACGGAATTTTGTTTTATGTTATTATGTTGACCCCATCCCCACCACTTCACACTTTCATTTATTATGAGTAAAATAACTTACATTAGAAAATCACGGAGTTTCGTTTTATGTTATTATGTTGACACCATTCCCGCCACTTCACACTTTCATTTATGATATGTAAAATATCTCCCATTAGAAAATCACGGAGTTTCGTTTTATGTTATTATGTTGACCCCTCCCCCGCCACTTCACATTTTCATTTATTATATGTAAAATAATTTGCATTAGAAAATCACGGAGTTTCGTTTTATGTTATTATGTTGACACCATTCCCGCCACTTCACACTTTCATTTATTATATGTAAAATAACTTGCATTAGTAAATCACGGAGTTTCGTTTTATGTTATTATGTTGACGCCATCCCCGCCACTTTACACTTTCATATATTATATGTTGTTGTTTTTGAGACCCAGACCGTCCGGTCTATCATTTATTATATGTAAAATAACTTGCATTAGAAAATCATGGAGTTTCGTTTAATGTTATTATGTTGACCCCATCCCCGCCAATTCACACTTTCATTTATTATATGTAAAATCACTTCCATTAGAAAATCACGGTGTTTCGTTTTATGTTATTATGTTGACCCTATCCTCGCCACTTCACACTTTCATTTATTATATGTAAATTATCTTGCATTAGAAAATCACGGTGTTTCGTTTTATGTTATTATGTTGACCGCATCCCCGCCACTTCATACTTTCATTTTTTATGAAAAATAACTTGCATTAGAAAATCACGGAGTTTCGTTTAATGTTATTATGTTGACCCCATCCCCACCACTTCACACTTTCATTTATTATGAGTAAAATAACTTACATTAGAAAATCACGGAGTTTCGTTTTATGTTATGATGATGACACCATTCCCGCCACTTCACACTTTCATTTATTATATGTAAAATAACGTGCATTAGAAAATCACGGAGTTTCGTTTTATGTTATTATGTTGACCCCATACCCGCCAATGTCGCACTATCATTTATTATAAGTAAAATAACTTGCATTAGAAAATCATTGAGTTTCGTTTTATTTTATTATGTTGACACCATTCCCGCCACTTCACACATTCATTTATTATATGTAAAATAACTTTCATTAGTAAACCACGGAGTTTCGTTTTATGTTATTATGTTTACGCCATCCCCGCCACTTTTCACTTTCATTTATTATATGTTGTTGTTTTTGAGACCCAGACCGTCCGGTCTATCATTTATTATATGTAAAATAACTTGCATTAGAAAATCATGGAGTTTCGTTTCATGTTATAATGTTGACCCCATCCCCACTACTTCAAAATATCATTTATTATATGTAAAATAACTTTCATTAGAAAATCACGGAGTTTCGTTTTATGTTATTATGTTGACCCCATCCCCCCCACGTCACACTTTCATTTATTATGAGTAAAATAACTTACATTAGAAAATCACGGAGTTTCGTTTTATGTTATGATGATGACACCATTCCCGCCACTTCACACTTTCATTATTATATGTAAAATAACTTGCATTATAAAATCACGTAATTTCGTTTTATATTATTATGTTGACCCCATCCCCGCCACTTCACACTTTCATTTATTATATGTAAAATAACTTGTATTAGAAAATCACGGAGTTTCGTTTTATGTTATTATGTTTACGCCATCCCCGCCACTTTTCACTTTCATTTATTATATGTTGTTGTTTTTGAGACCCAGACCGTCCGGTCTATCATTTATTATATGTAAAATAACTTGCATTAGAAAATCATGGAGTTTCGTTTCATGTTATAATGTTGACCCCATCCCCACTACTTCAAAATATCATTTATTATATGTAAAATAACTTTCATTAGAAAATCACGGAGTTTCGTTTTATGTTATTATGTTGACCCCATCCCCCCCCACGTCACACTTTCATTTATTATGAGTAAAATAACTTACATTAGAAAATCACGGAGTTTCCTTTTATGTTATGATGATGACACCATTCCCGCCACTTCACACTTTCATTATTATATGTAAAATAACTTGCATTATAAAATCACGTAATTTCGTTTTATATTATTATGTTGACCCCATCCCCGCCACTTCACACTTTCATTTATTATATGTAAAATAACTTGTATTAGAAAATCACGGAGTTTCGTTTTATGTTATTATGTTTACGCCTTCCCCGCCACTTTTCACTTTCATTTATTATATGTTGTTGTTTTTGAGACCCAGACCGTCCGGTCTATCATTTATTATATGTAAAATAACTTGCATTAGAAAATCATGGAGTTTCGTTTCATGTTATAATGTTGACCCCATCCCCACTACTTCAAAATATCATTTATTATATGTAAAATAACTTTCATTAGAAAATCACGGAGTTTCGTTTTATGTTATTATGTTGACCCCATCCCCCCCCCACGTCACACTTTCATTTATTATGAGTAAAATAACTTACATTAGAAAATCACGGAGTTTCCTTTTATGTTATGATGATGACACCATTCCCGCCACTTCACACTTTCATTATTATATGTAAAATAACTTGCATTATAAAATCACGTAATTTCGTTTTATATTATTATGTTGACCCCATCCCCGCCACTTCACACTTTCATTTATTATATGTAAAATAACTTGTATTAGAAAATCACGGAGTTTCGTTTTATGTTATTATGTTTACGCCTTCCCCGCCACTTTTCACTTTCATTTATTATATGTTGTTGTTTTTGAGACCCAGACCGTCCGGTCTATCATTTATTATATGTAAAATAACTTGCATTAGAAAATCATGGAGTTTCGTTTCATGTTATAATGTTGACCCCATCCCCACTACTTCAAAATATCATTTATTATATGTAAAATAACTTTCATTAGAAAATCACGGAGTTTCGTTTTATGTTATTATGTTGACCCCATCCCCGTTAAGTCATTCTTTCATTTATTTTATGTAAAATATCTCCCATTAGAAAATCACGGAGTTTCGTTTTATGTTATTATGTTGACACCATTCCCGCCACTTCACACTTTCATTTATGATATGTAAAATATCTCCCATTAGAAAATCACGGAGTTTCGTTTTATGTTATTATGTTGACCCCTCCCCCGCCACTTCACATTTTCATTTATTATATGTAAAATAATTTGCATTAGAAAATCACGGAGTTTCGTTTTATGTTATTATGTTGACACCATTCCCGCCACTTCACACTTTCATTTATTATATGTAAAATAACTTGCATTAGTAAATCACGGAGTTTCGTTTTATGTTATTATGTTGACGCCATCCCCGCCACTTCACACTTTCATTTATTATATGTTGTTGTTTTTGAGACCCAGACCGTCCGGTCTATCATTTATTATATGTAAAATAACTTGCATTAGAAAATCATGGAGTTTCGTTTAATGTTATTATGTTGACCCCATCCCCTCCACTTCACACTTTCATTTATTATATGTAAAATCACTTCCATTAGAAAATCACGGTGTTTCGTTTTATGTTATTATGTTGACCCTATCCCCGCCACTTCACACTTTCATTTATTATATGTAAAATAACTTGCATTAGAAAATAACGGTGTTTCGTTTTATGTTATTATGTTGACCGCATCCCCGCCACTTCATACTTTCATTTTTTATGAAAAATAACTTGCATTAGAAAATCACGGAGTTTCGTTTAATGTTATTATGTTGACCCCATCCCCACCACTTCACACTTTCATTTATTATGAGTAAAATAACTTACATTAGATAATCACGGAGTTTCGTTTTATGTTATGATGATGACACCATTCCCGCCACTTCACACTTTCATTAATTATATGTAAAATAACTTGCATTAGAAAATCACGTAGTTTCGTTTTATATTATTATGTTGACCCCATCCCTGCCACTTCACACTTTCATTTATTATATGTAAAATAACTTGTATTAGAAAATCATGGAATTTCGTTTTATGTTATTATGTTGACCCCATCCCCGCCACTTCAGGCTTTCATTTATTATAAGTAAAATAACTTGCATTTGAAAATCAGGTGGTCTCGGTTTATGTTATTATGTTGACCTCATCCCCTCCACTTCACACTTTCATTTATTATGTGTAAAATAACTTGCCTTAAAAATCACGGTGTTTCGTTTCATGTTATTATGTTGACCCCAAAGAAAATCCAAAGTTGTGAAAGAAAATCAACGTGATTTTCTTTGACATTTTTAGAAAATCACGGTGTTTCGTTTCATGTTATTATGTTGACTCCATCCCCGCCACATCACACTTTCATTTATTATATGTAAAATAACGTGGATTAGAAAATCACGGAGTTTCGTTTTATGTTACTATGTTGACCCCATCCCCGCCACGTCGCACTATCATTTATTATATGTAAAATAACTTGCATTAGAAAATCATGGAGTTTCGTTTTATGTTATTATGTTGACACCATTCCCGCCACTTCACACATTCATTTATTATATGTAAAATAACTTTCATTAGTAAACCACGGAGTTTCGTTTTATGTTATTATGTTTATGCCATCCCCGCCACTTTACACTTTCATTTATTATATGTAAAATCACTCCCATTAGAAAATCATGCAGTTCCGCTTTATGTTATTATGTTGACCCCATCCACGCCACTTCACACTTTCATTTATTATGAGTAAAATAACTTACATTAGAAAATCACGTAGTTTCGTTTTATGTTATTATGTTGACCCCATCCCTGCCACTTCACACTTTCATTTATTATATGTAAAATAACTTGTATTAGAAAATCACGGAGTTTCGTTTTATGTTATTATGTTGACGCGTTCCCCGCAACTTAACACTTTCATTTATCATATGTTGTTGTTTTTGAGACCCAGACCGTCCGGCCTATCATTTATTATATGTAAAATAACTTGCATTAGAGAATCATGGAGTTTCGTTTTATGTTATTATGTTGACCCCATCCCCCTTACGTTACACTATCATTTATTATATGTAAAATAACTTACATTAGAAAATCACGGAGTTTCGTTTTATGTTATGATGATGAAACCATTCCCGCCACTTCACACTTTCATTAATTATATGTAAAATAACTTGCATCAGAAAATCACGGAGTTTCGTTTTATGTTATTATGTTGACCGCATCCCCGCTACTTCATACTTTCATTTTTTTATGTAAAATAACTTGCATTAGAAAATCACGGAGTTTCGTTTTATGTTATTATGTTAAACCCCATTCCCGCCACTTCCCCCTTTCATTTATTATGAGTAAAATATCTTGCATTAGAAAATCACGGAATTTCGTTTTATGTTATTATGTTGACACCATTCCGTCACTTCACATTTTCATTTATTATATGTAAAATAATTTGCATTAGAAAATCACGGAGTTTCGTTTTATGTTATTATGTTGACACCATTCCCGCCACTTCACACTTTCATTTATTATATGTAAAATAACTTGCATTAGTAAATCACGGAGTTTCGTTTTATGTTATTATGTTGACACCTTTCCCGCCACTTCACACTTTCATTTATTATATGTAAAATATCTCCCATTAGAAAATCACGGAGTTTCGTTTTATGTTATTATGTTGACCCCTCCCCCGCCACTTCACATTTTCATTTATTATATGTAAAATAATTTGCATTAGAAAATCACGGAGTTTCGTTTTATGTTATTATGTTGACCCCATCCCTGCCACTTCAACCTTTCATTTATTATATGTAAAATAACTTGTATTAGAAAATCACGGAGTTTCGTTTTATGTTATTATGTTGACGCGTTCCCCGCCACTTAACACTTTCATTTATCATATGTTGTTGTTTTTGAGACCCAGACCGTCCGGTCTATCATTTATTATATGTAAAATAACTTGCATTAGAAAATCATGGAATTTCGTTTAATGTTATTATGTTGACCCCATCCCCTCCACTTCACACTTTCATTTATTATATGTAAAATCACTTCCATTAGAAAATCACGGTGTTTCGTTTTATGTTATTATGTTGACCCCATCCCCGTTAAGTCATACTTTCATTTATTTTATGTAAAATATATTGTTTTAGAAAATCACAGAGTTTTGTTTTATGTTATTATGTTGACCCCATCCCCACCACTTCACATTTTCATTTATTATGAGTACAATAACTTACATTAGAAAATCACAGAGTTTCGTTTTATGTTATTATGTTGACACCATTCCCGCCACTTTACATTTTCATTTATAATATGTAAAATATCTCCCATTAGAAAATCACGGAGTTTCGTTTTATGTTATTATGTTGACCCCTCCCCCGCCACTTCACATTTTCATTTATTATATGTAAAATAATTTGCATTAGAAAATCACGCAGTTTCGTTTTATGTTATTATGTTGACACCATTCCCGCCACTTCACACTTTCATTTATTATATGTAAAATAACTTGCATTAGTAAATCACGGAGTTTCGTTTTATGTTATTATGTTGACGCCATCCCCGCCACTTTACACTTTCATTTATTATATGTTGTTGTTTTTGAGACCCAGACCGTCCGGTCTATCATTTATTATATGTAAAATAACTTGCATTAGAAAATCACGGTGTTTCGTTTTATGTTATTATGTTGACCGCATCCCCGCCACTTTTACTTTCATTTTTTATGAAAAATAACTTGCATTAGGAAATCACGGAGTTTCGTTTAATGTTATTATGTTGACCCCATCCCCACCACTTCACACTTTCATTTATTATGAGTAAAATAACTTACATTAGAAAATCACGGAGTTTCGTTTTATGTTATGATGATGACACCATTGCCGCCACTTCACACTTTCATTTTTTATATGTAAAATAACGTGCATTAGAAAATCACGGAGTTTCGTTTTATGTTATTATGTTGACCCCATACCCGCCACGTCGCACTATCATTTATTATATGTAAAATAACTTGCATTAGAACATCATTGAGTTTCGTTTTATTTTATTATGTTGACACCATTCCCGCCACTTCACACATTCATTTATTATATGTAAAATAACTTTCATTAGTAAACCACGGAGTTTCGTTTTATGTTATTATGTTTACGCCATCCCCGCCACTTTACACTTTCATTTATAATATGTTGTTATTTTTGAGACCCAGACCGTCCGGTCTATCATTTATTATATGTAAAATAACTTGCATTAGAAAATCATGGAGTTTCGTTTCATGTTATAATGTTGACCCCATCCCCACTACTTCAAAATATCATTTATTATATGTAAAATAACTTTCATTAGAAAATCACGGAGTTTCGTTTTATGTTATTATGTTGACCCAATCCCCCCCACGTCACACTTTCATTTATTGTGAGTAAAATAACTTACATTAGAAAATCACGGAGTTTCGTTTTATGTTATGATGATGACACCATTCCCGCCACTTCACACTTTCATTAATTATATGTAAAATAACTTGCATTAGAAAATCACGTAGTTTCGTTTTATATTATTATGTGACCCCATCCCCGCCATTTCACACTTTCATTTATTATATGTAAAATGACTTGTATTAGAAAATCAAGGAGTTTCGTTTTATGTTATTATGTTGACACCATACCCGCCACTTCACACTTTCATTTATTATATGTAAAATAACTTGCATTAGTAAATCACGGAGTTTCGTCTTATGTTATTATGTTGACGCCATCCCCGCCACTTTACACTTTCATTTGTTATATATTGTTGTTTTTGAGACCCAGACCCTCCGGCCTATCATTTATTATATGTAAAATAACTTGAATTATAAAATCATGGAGTTTCGTTTTATGTTATTATGTTGACCCCATCCCCGCCACTTCAGGCTTTCATTTATTATAAGTAAAATAACTTGCATTTGAAGATCAGGTTGTTTCGTTTTATGTTATTATGTTGACCCCCTCCCCTCCACTTCACACTTTCATTTATTATATGTAAAATAACTTGCATTAAAAATCACGGGGTTTCGTTTCATGTTATTATGTTTACTCCAAAGAAAATCCAAAGTTGTGAAAGAAAATCACCGTGATTTTCTTTCACATTTTTAGAAAATCACGGTGTTTCGTTTTATGTTATTATGTTGACCCCATCCCCGCCACGTCGCACTATCATTTATTATATGTAAAATAACTTGCATTAGAAAATCATTGAGTTTCATTTTATTTTATTATGTTGACACCATTCCCGCCACTTCACACATTCATTTATTATATGTAAAATAACTTTCATTAGTAAACCACGGAGTTTCGTTTTATGTTATTATGTTTACGCCATCCCCGCCACTTTACACTTTCATTTATTATATGTTGTTGTTTTTGAGACCCAGACCGTCCGGTCTATCATTTATTATATGTAAAATAACTTGCATTAGAAAATCCTGGAGTTTCGTTTCATGTTATAATGTTGACCCCATCCCCACTACTTCAAAATATCATTTATTATATGTAAAATAACTTTCATTAGAAAATCACGGAGTTTCGTTTTATGTTATTATGTTGACCCCATCCCCGTTAAGTCATACTTTCATTTATTTTATGTAAAATAATTTGTTTTAGAAAATCACGGAGTTTTGTTTTATGTTATTATGTTGACCCCATCCCCACCACTTCACATTTTCATTTATTATGAGTAAAATAACTTACATTAGAAAATCACAGAGTTCCGTTTTATGTAATTATGTTGACACCATTCCCGCCACTTCACATTTTCATTTATTATATGTAAAATAATTTGCATTAGAAAATCACGCAGTTTCGTTTTATGTTATTATGTTGACACCATTCCCGCCACTTCACACTTTCATTTATTATATGTAAAATAACTTGCATTAGTAAATCACGGAGTTTCGTTTTATGTTATTATGTTGACGCCATCCCCGCCACTTTACACTTTCATATATTATATGTTGTTGTTTTTGAGACCCAGACCGTCCGGTCTATCATTTATTATATGTAAAATAACTTGCATTAGAAAATCATGGAGTTTCGTTTAATGTTATTATGTTGACCCCATCCCCGCCAATTCACACTTTCATTTATTATATGTAAAATCACTTCCATTAGAAAATCACGGTGTTTCGTTTTATGTTATTATGTTGACCCTATCCCCGCCACTTCACACTTTCATTTATTATATGTAAATTAACTTGCATTAGAAAATCACGGTGTTTCGTTTTATGTTATTATGTTGACCGCATCCCCGCCACTTCATACTTTCATTTTTTATGAAAAATAACTTGCATTAGAAAATCACGGAGTTTCGTTTAATGTTATTATGTTGACCCCATCCCCACCACTTCACACTTTCATTTATTATGAGTAAAATAACTTACATTAGAAAATCACGGAGTTTCGTTTTATGTTATGATGATGACACCATTCCCGCCACTTCACACTTTCATTTATTATATGTAAAATAACGTGCATTAGAAAATCACGGAGTTTCGTTTTATGTTATTATGTTGACCCCATACCCGCCAATGTCGCACTATCATTTATTACAAGTAAAATAACTTGCATTAGAAAATCATTGAGTTTCGTTTTATTTTATTATGTTGACACCATTCCCGCCACTTCACACATTCATTTATTATATGTAAAATAACTTTCATTAGTAAACCACGGAGTTTCGTTTTATGTTATTATGTTTACGCCATCCCCGCCACATTTTACTTTCATTTATTATATGTTGTTGTTTTTGAGACCCAGACCGTCCGGTCTATCATTTATTATATGTAAAATAACTTGCATTAGAAAATCATGGAGTTTCGTTTCATGTTATAATGTTGACCCCATCCCCACTACTTCAAAATATCATTTATTATATGTAAAATAACTTTCATTAGAAAATCACGGAGTTTCGTTTTATGTTATTATGTTGACCCCATCCCCCCCCACGTCACACTTTCATTTATTATGAGTAAAATAACTTACATTAGAAAATCACGGAGTTCCGTTTTATGTTATGATGATGACACCATTCCCGCCACTTCACACTTTCATTATTATATGTAAAATAACTTGCATTATAAAATCACGTAATTTCGTTTTATATTATTATGTTGACCCCATCCCCGCCACTTCACACTTTCATTTATTATATGTAAAATAACTTGTATTAGAAAATCACGGAGTTTCGTTTTATGTTATTATGTTTACGCCATCCCCGCCACTTTTCACTTTCATTTATTATATGTTGTTGTTTTTGAGACCCAGACCGTCCGGTCTATCATTTATTATATGTAAAATAACTTGCATTAGAAAATCATGGAGTTTCGTTTCATGTTATAATGTTGACCCCATCCCCACTACTTCAAAATATCATTTATTATATGTAAAATAACTTTCATTAGAAAATCACGGAGTTTCGTTTTATGTTATTATGTTGACCCCATCCCCCCCCCCACGTCACACTTTCATTTATTATGAGTAAAATAACTTACATTAGAAAATCACGGAGTTTCGTTTTATGTTATGATGATGACACCATTCCCGCCACTTCACACTTTCATTATTATATGTAAAATAACTTGCATTATAAAATCACGTAATTTCGTTTTATATTATTATGTTGACCCCATCCCCGCCACTTCACACTTTCATTTATTATATGTAAAATAACTTGTATTAGAAAATCACGGAGTTTCGTTTTATGTTATTATGTTTACGCCATCCCCGCCACTTTTCACTTTCATTTATTATATGTTGTTGTTTTTGAGACCCAGACCGTCCGGTCTATCATTTATTATATGTAAAATAACTTGCATTAGAAAATCATGGAGTTTCGTTTCATGTTATAATGTTGACCCCATCCCCACTACTTCAAAATATCATTTATTATATGTAAAATAACTTTCATTAGAAAATCACGGAGTTTCGTTTTATGTTATTATGTTGACCCCATCCCCGTTAAGTCATACTTTCATTTATTTTATGTAAAATAATTTGTTTTAGAAAATCACGGAATTTTGTTTTATGTTATTATGTTGACCCCATCCCCACCACTTCACACTTTCATTTATTATGAGTAAAATAACTTACATTAGAAAATCACGGAGTTTCGTTTTATGTTATTATGTTGACACCATTCCCGCCACTTCACACTTTCATTTATGATATGTAAAATATCTCCCATTAGAAAATCACGGAGTTTCGTTTTATGTTATTATGTTGACCCCTCCCCCGCCACTTCACATTTTCATTTATTATATGTAAAATAATTTGCATTAGAAAATCACGGAGTTTCGTTTTATGTTATTATGTTGACGCCATCCCCGCCACTTCACACTTTCATTTATTATATGTTGTTGTTTTTGAGACCCAGACCGTCCGGTCTATCATTTATTATATGTAAAATAACTTGCATTAGAAAATCATGGAGTTTCGTTTAATGTTATTATGTTGACCCCATCCCCTCCACTTCACACTTTCATTTATTATATGTAAAATCACTTCCATTAGAAAATCACGGTGTTTCGTTTTATGTTATTATGTTGACCCTATCCCCGCCACTTCACACTTTCATTTATTATATGTAAAATAACTTGCATTAGAAAATCACGGAGTTTCGTTTAATGTTATTATGTTGACCCCATCCCCTCCACTTCACACTTTCATTTATTATATGTAAAATCACTTCCATTAGAAAATCACGGTGTTTCGTTTTATGTTATTATGTTGACCGCATCCCCGCCACTTCATACTTTCATTTTTTATGAAAAATAACTTGCATTAGAAAATCACGGAGTTTCGTTTAATGTTATTATGTTGACCCCATCCCCACCACTTCACACTTTCATTTATTATGAGTAAAATAACTTACATTAGATAATCACGGAGTTTCGTTTTATGTTATGATGATGACACCATTCCCGCCACTTCACACTTTCATTAATTATATGTAAAATAACTTGCATTAGAAAATCACGCAGTTTCGTTTTATGTTATTATGTTGACCCCATACCCGCCAATGTCGCACTATCATTTATTACAAGTAAAATAACTTGCATTAGAAAATCATTGAGTTTCGTTTTATTTTATTATGTTGACACCATTCCCGCCACTTCACACATTCATTTATTATATGTAAAATAACTTTCATTAGTAAACCACGGAGTTTCGTTTTATGTTATTATGTTTACGCCATCCCCGCCACATTTCACTTTCATTTATTATATGTTGTTGTTTTTGAGACCCAGACCGTCCGGTCTATCATTTATTATATGTAAAATAACTTGCATTAGAAAATCATGGAGTTTCGTTTCATGTTATAATGTTGACCCCATCCCCACTACTTCAAAATATCATTTATTATATGTAAAATAACTTTCATTAGAAAATCACGGAGTTTCGTTTTATGTTATTATGTTGACCCCATCCCCCCCCACGTCACACTTTCATTTATTATGAGTAAAATAACTTACATTAGAAAATCACGGAGTTCCGTTTTATGTTATGATGATGACACCATTCCCGCCACTTCACACTTTCATTATTATATGTAAAATAACTTGCATTATAAAATCACGTAATTTCGTTTTATATTATTATGTTGACCCCATCCCCGCCACTTCACACTTTCATTTATTATATGTAAAATAACTTGTATTAGAAAATCACGGAGTTTCGTTTTATGTTATTATGTTTACGCCATCCCCGCCACTTTTCACTTTCATTTATTATATGTTGTTGTTTTTGAGACCCAGACCGTCCGGTCTATCATTTATTATATGTAAAATAACTTGCATTAGAAAATCATGGAGTTTCGTTTCATGTTATAATGTTGACCCCATCCCCACTACTTCAAAATATCATTTATTATATGTAAAATAACTTTCATTAGAAAATCACGGAGTTTCGTTTTATGTTATTATGTTGACCCCATCCCCCCCCACGTCACACTTTCATTTATTATGAGTAAAATAACTTACATTAGAAAATCACGGAGTTTCGTTTTATGTTATGATGATGACACCATTCCCGCCACTTCACACTTTCATTATTATATGTAAAATAACTTGCATTATAAAATCACGTAATTTCGTTTTATATTATTATGTTGATCCCATCCCCGCCACTTCACACTTTCATTTATTATATGTAAAATAACTTGTATTAGAAAATCACGGAGTTTCGTTTTATGTTATTATGTTTACGCCATCCCCGCCACTTTTCACTTTCATTTATTATATGTTGTTGTTTTTGAGACCCAGACCGTCCGGTCTATCATTTATTATATGTAAAATAACTTGCATTAGAAAATCATGGAGTTTCGTTTCATGTTATAATGTTGACCCCATCCCCACTACTTCAAAATATCATTTATTATATGTAAAATAACTTTCATTAGAAAATCACGGAGTTTCGTTTTATGTTATTATGTTGACCCCATCCCCGTTAAGTCATACTTTCATTTATTTTATGTAAAATAATTTGTTTTAGAAAATCACGGAATTTTGTTTTATGTTATTATGTTGACCCCATCCCCACCACTTCACACTTTCATTTATTATGAGTAAAATAACTTACATTAGAAAATCACGGAGTTTCGTTTTATGTTATTATGTTGACACCATTCCCGCCACTTCACACTTTCATTTATGATATGTAAAATATCTCCCATTAGAAAATCACGGAGTTTCGTTTTATGTTATTATGTTGACCCCTCCCCCGCCACTTCACATTTTCATTTATTATATGTAAAATAATTTGCATTAGAAAATCACGGAGTTTCGTTTTATGTTATTATGTTGACGCCATCCCCGCCACTTCACACTTTCATTTATTATATGTTGTTGTTTTTGAGACCCAGACCGTCCGGTCTATCACTTATTATATGTAAAATAACTTGCATTAGAAAATCATGGAGTTTCGTTTAATGTTATTATGTTGACCCCATCCCCTCCACTTCACACTTTCATTTATTATATGTAAAATCACTTCCATTAGAAAATCACGGTGTTTCGTTTTATGTTATTATGTTGACCCTATCCCCGCCACTTCACACTTTCATTTATTATATGTAAAATAACTTGCATTAGAAAATAACGGTGTTTCGTTTTATGTTATTATGTTGACCGCATCCCCGCCACTTCATACTTTCATTTTTTATGAAAAATAACTTGCATTAGAAAATCACGGAGTTTCGTTTAATGTTATTATGTTGACCCCATCCCCACCACTTCACACTTTCATTTATTATGAGTAAAATAACTTACATTAGATAATCACGGAGTTTCGTTTTATGTTATGATGATGACACCATTCCCGCCACTTCACACTTTCATTAATTATATGTAAAATAACTTGCATTAGAAAATCACGCAGTTTCTTTTTATATTATTATGTTGACCCCATCCCTGCCACTTCACACTTTCATTTATTATATGTAAAATAACTTGTATTAGAAAATCATGGAATTTCGTTTTATGTTATTATGTTGACCCCATCCCCGCCACTTCAGGCTTTCATTTATTATAAGTAAAATAACTTGCATTTGAAAATCAGGTGGTCTCGGTTTATGTTATTATGTTGACCTCATCCCCTCCACTTCACACTTTCATTTATTATGTGTAAAATAACTTGCCTTAAAAATCACGGTGTTTCGTTTCATGTTATTATGTTGACCCCAAAGAAAATCCAAAGTTGTGAAAGAAAATCAACGTGATTTTCTTTCACATTTTTAGAAAATCACGGTGTTTCGTTTCATGTTATTATGTTGACTCCATCCCCGCCACATCACACTTTCATTTATTATATGTAAAATAACGTGGATTAGAAAATCACGGAGTTTCGTTTTATGTTACTATGTTGACCCCATCCCCGCCACGTCGCACTATCATTTATTATATGTAAAATAACTTGCATTAGAAAATCATGGAGTTTCGTTTTATGTTATTATGTTGACACCATTCCCGCCACTTCACACATTCATTTATTATATGTAAAATAACTTTCATTAGTAAACCACGGAGTTTCGTTTTATGTTATTATGTTTATGCCATCCCCGCCACTTTACACTTTCATTTATTATATGTAAAATCACTCCCATTAGAAAATCATGCAGTTCCGCTTTATGTTATTATGTTGACCCCATCCACGCCACTTCACACTTTCATTTATTATGAGTAAAATAACTTACATTAGAAAATCACGTAGTTTCGTTTTATGTTATTATGTTGACCCCATCCCTGCCACTTCACACTTTCATTTATTATATGTAAAATTACTTGTATTAGAAAATCACGGAGTTTCGTTTTATGTTATTATGTTGACCCCATCCCTGCCACTTCACACTTTCATTTATTATATGTAAAATAATTTGCATTAGAAAATCACGCAGTTTCGTTTTATGTTATTATGTTGACACCATTCCCGCCACTTCACACTTTCATTTATTATATGTAAAATAACTTGCATTAGTAAATCACGGAGTTTCGTTTTATGTTATTATGTTGACGCCATCCCCGCCACTTTACACTTTCATATATTATATGTTGTTGTTTTTGAGACCCAGACCGTCCGGTCTATCATTTATTATATGTAAAATAACTTGCATTAGAAAATCATGGAGTTTCGTTTAATGTTATTATGTTGACCCCATCCCCGCCAATTCACACTTTCATTTATTATATGTAAAATCACTTCCATTAGAAAATCACGGTGTTTCGTTTTATGTTATTATGTTGACCCTATCCCCGCCACTTCACACTTTCATTTATTATATGTAAATTAACTTGCATTAGAAAATCACGGTGTTTCGTTTTATGTTATTATGTTGACCGCATCCCCGCCACTTCATACTTTCATTTTTTATGAAAAATAACTTGCATTAGAAAATCACGGAGTTTCGTTTAATGTTATTATGTTGACCCCATCCCCACCACTTCACACTTTCATTTATTATGAGTAAAATAACTTACATTAGAAAATCACGGAGTTTCGTTTTATGTTATGATGATGACACCATTCCCGCCACTTCACACTTTCATTTATTATATGTAAAATAACGTGCATTAGAAAATCACGGAGTTTCGTTTTATGTTATTATGTTGACCCCATACCCGCCAATGTCGCACTATCATTTATTATAAGTAAAATAACTTGCATTATAAAATCACGTAATTTCGTTTTATATTATTATGTTGACCCCATCCCCGCCACTTCACACTTTCATTTATTATATGTAAAATAAGTTGTATTAGAAAATCACGGAGTTTCGTTTTATGTTATTATGTTTACGCCATCCCCGCCACTTTTCACTTTCATTTATTATATGTTGTTGTTTTTGAGACCCAGACCGTCCGGTCTATCATTTATTATATGTAAAATAACTTGCATTAGAAAATCATGGAGTTTCGTTTCATGTTATAATGTTGACCCCATCCCCACTACTTCAAAATATCATTTATTATATGTAAAATAACTTTCATTAGAAAATCACGGAGTTTCGTTTTATGTTATTATGTTGACCCCATCCCCCCCCCCACGTCACACTTTCATTTATTATGAGTAAAATAACTTACATTAGAAAATCACGGAGTTTCGTTTTATGTTATGATGATGACACCATTCCCGCCACTTCACACTTTCATTATTATATGTAAAATAACTTGCATTATAAAATCACGTAATTTCGTTTTATATTATTATGTTGACCCCATCCCCGCCACTTCACACTTTCATTTATTATATGTAAAATAACTTGTATTAGAAAATCACGGAGTTTCGTTTTATGTTATTATGTTTACGCCATCCCCGCCACTTTTCACTTTCATTTATTATATGTTGTTGTTTTTGAGACCCAGACCGTCCGGTCTATCATTTATTATATGTAAAATAACTTGCATTAGAAAATCATGGAGTTTCGTTTCATGTTATAATGTTGACCCCATCCCCACTACTTCAAAATATCATTTATTATATGTAAAATAACTTTCATTAGAAAATCACGGAGTTTCGTTTTATGTTATTATGTTGACCCCATCCCCGTTAAGTCATACTTTCATTTATTTTATGTAAAATAATTTGTTTTAGAAAATCACGGAATTTTGTTTTATGTTATTATGTTGACCCCATCCCCACCACTTCACACTTTCATTTATTATGAGTAAAATAACTTACATTAGAAAATCACGGAGTTTCGTTTTATGTTATTATGTTGACACCATTCCCGCCACTTCACACTTTCATTTATGATATGTAAAATATCTCCCATTAGAAAATCACGGAGTTTCGTTTTATGTTATTATGTTGACCCCTCCCCCGCCACTTCACATTTTCATTTATTATATGTAAAATAATTTGCATTAGAAAATCACGGAGTTTCGTTTTATGTTATTATGTTGACACCATTCCCGCCACTTCACACTTTCATTTATTATATGTAAAATAACTTGCATTAGTAAATCACGGAGTTTCGTTTTATGTTATTATGTTGACGCCATCCCCGCCACTTTACACTTTCATATATTATATGTTGTTGTTTTTGAGACCCAGACCGTCCGGTCTATCATTTATTATATGTAAAATAACTTGCATTAGAAAATCATGGAGTTTCGTTTAATGTTATTATGTTGACCCCATCCCCGCCAATTCACACTTTCATTTATTATATGTAAAATCACTTCCATTAGAAAATCACGGTGTTTCGTTTTATGTTATTATGTTGACCCTATCCCCGCCACTTCACACTTTCATTTATTATATGTAAATTATCTTGCATTAGAAAATCACGGTGTTTCGTTTTATGTTATTATGTTGACCGCATCCCCGCCACTTCATACTTTCATTTTTTATGAAAAATAACTTGCATTAGAAAATCACGGAGTTTCGTTTAATGTTATTATGTTGACCCCATCCCCACCACTTCACACTTTCATTTATTATGAGTAAAATAACTTACATTAGAAAATCACGGAGTTTCGTTTTATGTTATGATGATGACACCATTCCCGCCACTTCACACTTTCATTTATTATATGTAAAATAACGTGCATTAGAAAATCACGGAGTTTCGTTTTATGTTATTATGTTGACCCCATACCCGCCAATGTCGCACTATCATTTATTATAAGTAAAATAACTTGCATTAGAAAATCATTGAGTTTCGTTTTATTTTATTATGTTGACACCATTCCCGCCACTTCACACATTCATTTATTATATGTAAAATAACTTTCATTAGTAAACCACGGAGTTTCGTTTTATGTTATTATGTTTACGCCATCCCCGCCACTTTTCACTTTCATTTATTATATGTTGTTGTTTTTGAGACCCAGACCGTCCGGTCTATCATTTATTATATGTAAAATAACTTGCATTAGAAAATCATGGAGTTTCGTTTCATGTTATAATGTTGACCCCATCCCCACTACTTCAAAATATCATTTATTATATGTAAAATAACTTTCATTAGAAAATCACGGAGTTTCGTTTTATGTTATTATGTTGACCCCATCCCCCCCACGTCACACTTTCATTTATTATGAGTAAAATAACTTACATTAGAAAATCACGGAGTTTCGTTTTATGTTATGATGATGACACCATTCCCGCCACTTCACACTTTCATTATTATATGTAAAATAACTTGCATTATAAAATCACGTAATTTCGTTTTATATTATTATGTTGACCCCATCCCCGCCACTTCACACTTTCATTTATTATATGTAAAATAACTTGTATTAGAAAATCACGGAGTTTCGTTTTATGTTATTATGTTTACGCCATCCCCGCCACTTTTCACTTTCATTTATTATATGTTGTTGTTTTTGAGACCCAGACCGTCCGGTCTATCATTTATTATATGTAAAATAACTTGCATTAGAAAATCATGGAGTTTCGTTTCATGTTATAATGTTGACCCCATCCCCACTACTTCAAAATATCATTTATTATATGTAAAATAACTTTCATTAGAAAATCACGGAGTTTCGTTTTATGTTATTATGTTGACCCCATCCCCCCCCCACGTCACACTTTCATTTATTATGAGTAAAATAACTTACATTAGAAAATCACGGAGTTTCCTTTTATGTTATGATGATGACACCATTCCCGCCACTTCACACTTTCATTATTATATGTAAAATAACTTGCATTATAAAATCACGTAATTTCGTTTTATATTATTATGTTGACCCCATCCCCGCCACTTCACACTTTCATTTATTATATGTAAAATAACTTGTATTAGAAAATCACGGAGTTTCGTTTTATGTTATTATGTTTACGCCATCCCCGCCACTTTTCACTTTCATTTATTATATGTTGTTGTTTTTGAGACCCAGACCGTCCGGTCTATCATTTATTATATGTAAAATAACTTGCATTAGAAAATCATGGAGTTTCGTTTCATGTTATAATGTTGACCCCATCCCCACTACTTCAAAATATCATTTATTATATGTAAAATAACTTTCATTAGAAAATCACGGAGTTTCGTTTTATGTTATTATGTTGACCCCATCCCCGTTAAGTCATTCTTTCATTTATTTTATGTAAAATATCTCCCATTAGAAAATCACGGAGTTTCGTTTTATGTTATTATGTTGACACCATTCCCGCCACTTCACACTTTCATTTATGATATGTAAAATATCTCCCATTAGAAAATCACGGAGTTTCGTTTTATGTTATTATGTTGACCCCTCCCCCGCCACTTCACATTTTCATTTATTATATGTAAAATAATTTGCATTAGAAAATCACGGAGTTTCGTTTTATGTTATTATGTTGACACCATTCCCGCCACTTCACACTTTCATTTATTATATGTAAAATAACTTGCATTAGTAAATCACGGAGTTTCGTTTTATGTTATTATGTTGACGCCATCCCCGCCACTTCACACTTTCATTTATTATATGTTGTTGTTTTTGAGACCCAGACCGTCCGGTCTATCATTTATTATATGTAAAATAACTTGCATTAGAAAATCATGGAGTTTCGTTTAATGTTATTATGTTGACCCCATCCCCTCCACTTCACACTTTCATTTATTATATGTAAAATCACTTCCATTAGAAAATCACGGTGTTTCGTTTTATGTTATTATGTTGACCCTATCCCCGCCACTTCACACTTTCATTTATTATATGTAAAATAACTTGCATTAGAAAATAACGGTGTTTCGTTTTATGTTATTATATTGACCGCATCCCCGCCACTTCATACTTTCATTTTTTATGAAAAATAACTTGCATTAGAAAATCACGGAGTTTCGTTTAATGTTATTATGTTGACCCCATCCCCACCACTTCACACTTTCATTTATTATGAGTAAAATAACTTACATTAGATAATCACGGAGTTTCGTTTTATGTTATGATGATGACACCATTCCCGCCACTTCACACTTTCATTAATTATATGTAAAATAACTTGCATTAGAAAATCACGTAGTTTCGTTTTATATTATTATGTTGAACCCATCCCTGCCACTTCACACTTTCATTTATTATATGTAAAATAACTTGTATTAGAAAATCATGGAATTTCGTTTTATGTTATTATGTTGACCCCATCCCCGCCACTTCAGGCTTTCATTTATTATAAGTAAAATAACTTGCATTTGAAAATCAGGTGGTCTCGGTTTATGTTATTATGTTGACCTCATCCCCTCCACTTCACACTTTCATTTATTATGCGTAAAATAACTTGCCTTAAAAATCACGGTGTTTCGTTTCATGTTATTATGTTGACCCGAAAGGAAATCCAAAGTTGTGAAAGAAAATCAACGTGATTTTCTTTCACATTTTTAGAAAATCACGGTGTTTCGTTTCATGTTATTATGTTGACTCCATCCCCGCCACATCACACTTTCATTTATTATATGTAAAATAACGTGGATTAGAAAATCACGGAGTTTCGTTTTATGTTACTATGTTGACCCCATCCCCGCCACGTCGCACTATCATTTATTATATGTAAAATAACTTGCATTAGAAAATCATGGAGTTTCGTTTTATGTTATTATGTTGACACCATTCCCGCCACTTCACACATTCATTTATTATATGTAAAATAACTTTCATTAGTAAACCACGGAGTTTCGTTTTATGTTATTATGTTTATGCCATCCCCGCCACTTTACACTTTCATTTATTATATGTAAAATCACTCCCATTAGAAAATCATGCAGTTCCGCTTTATGTTATTATGTTGACCCCATCCACGCCACTTCACACTTTCATTTTTTATGAGTAAAATAACTTACATTAGAAAATCACGTAGTTTCGTTTTATGTTATTATGTTGACCCCATCCCTGCCACTTCACACTTTCATTTATTATATGTAAAATAACTTGTATTAGAAAATCACGGTGTTTCGTTTTATGTTATTATGTTGACCCCATCCCTGCCACTTCACACTTTCATTTATTATATGTAAAATAACTTGTATTAGAAAATCACGGAGTTTCGTTTTATGTTATTATGTTGACGCGTTCCCCGCAACTTAACACTTTCATTTATCATATGTTGTTGTGTTTGAGACCCAGACCGTCCGGCCTATCATTTATTATATGTAAAATAACTTGCATTAGAGAATCATGGAGTTTCGTTTTATGTTATTATGTTGACCCCATCCCCCTTACGTTACACTATCATTTATTATATGTAAAATAACTTACATTAGAAAATCACGGAGTTTCGTTTTATGTTATGATGATGAAACCATTCCCGCCACTTCACACTTTCATTAATTATATGTAAAATAACTTGCATCAGAAAATCACGGAGTTTCGTTTTATGTTATTATGTTGACCGCATCCCCGCTACTTCATACTTTCATTTTTTTATGTAAAATAACTTGCATTAGAAAATCACGGAGTTTCGTTTTATGTTATTATATTAAACCCCATTCCCGCCACTTCCCCCTTTCATTTATTTTGAGTAAAATATCTTGCATTAGAAAATCACGGAATTTCGTTTTATGTTATTATGTTGACACCATTCCGTCACTTCACATTTTCATTTATTATATGTAAAATAATTTGCATTAGAAAATCACGGAGTTTCGTTTTATGTTATTATGTTGACACCATTCCCGCCACTTCACACTTTCATTTATTATATGTAAAATAACTTGCATTAGTAAATCACGGAGTTTCGTTTTTTGTTATTATGTTGACACCTTTCCCGCCACTTCACACTTTCATTTATTATATGTAAAATATCTCCCATTAGAAAATCACGGAGTTTCGTTTTATGTTATTATGTTGACCCCTCCCCCGCCACTTCACATTTTCATTTATTATATGTAAAATAATTTGCATTAGAAAATCACGGAGTTTCGTTTTATGTTATTATGTTGACCCCATCCCTGCCACTTCAAACTTTCATTTATTATATGTAAAATAACTTGTATTAGAAAATCACGGAGTTTCGTTTTATGTTATTATGTTGACGCGTTCCCCGCCACTTAACACTTTCATTTATCATATGTTGTTGTTTTTGAGACCCAGACCGTCCGGTCTATCATTTATTATATGTAAAATAACTTGCATTAGAAAATCATGGAATTTCGTTTAATGTTATTATGTTGACCCCATCCCCTCCACTTCACACTTTCATTTATTATATGTAAAATCACTTCCATTATAAAATCACGGTGTTTCGTTTTATGTTATTATGTTGACCCTATCCCCGCCACTTCACACTTTCATTTATTATATGTAAAATAACTTGCATTAGAAAATAACGGTGTTTCGTTTTATGTTATTATGTTGACCGCATCCCCGCCACTTCATACTTTCATTTTTTATGAAAAATAACTTGCATTAGAAAATCACGGAGTTTCGTTTAATGTTATTATGTTGACCCCATCCCCACCACTTCACACTTTCATTTATTATGAGTAAAATAACTTACATTAGATAATCACGGAGTTTCGTTTTATGTTATGATGATGACACCATTCCCGCCACTTCACACTTTCATTAATTATATGTAAAATAACTTGCATTAGAAAATCACGTAGTTTCGTTTTATATTATTATGTTGACCCCATCCCTGCCACTTCACACTTTCATTTATTATATGTAAAATAAATTGTATTAGAAAATCATGGAATTTCGTTTTATGTTATTATGTTGACCCCATCCCCTCCACTTCACACTTTCATTTATTATGTGTAAAATAACTTGCATTAAAAATCACGGTGTTTCGTTTCATGTTATTATGTTGACCCCAAAGAAAATCCAAAGTTGTGAAAGAAAATCACCGTGATTTTCTTTCACATTTTTAGAAAATCACGTAGTTTCGTTTTATATTATTATGTTGACCCCATCCCTGCCACTTCACACTTTCATTTATTATGAGTAAAATATCTTGCATTAGAAAATCACGGAATTTCGTTTTATGTTATTATGTTGACACCATTCCGCCACTTCACATTTTCATTTATTATATGTAAAATAATTTACATTAGAAAATCACGGAGTTTCGTTTTTTGTTATAATGTTGACCCCATCCCCACTACTTCAAAATATCATTTATTATATGTAAAATAACTTTCATTAGAAAATCACAGAGTTTCGTTTTATGTTATTACGTTGACCCCATCCCCGTTAAGTCATACTTTCATTTATTTTATGTAAAATAATTTGTTTTAGAAAATCACGGAGTTTTGTTTTATGTTATTATGTTGACCCCATCCCCACCACTTCACACTTTCATTTATTATGAGTAAAATAACTTACATTAGAAAATCACAGAGTTTCGTTTTATGTTATTATGTTGACACCATTCCCGCCACTTCACACTTTCATTTATAATATGTAAAATATCTCCCATTAGAAAATCACGGAGTTTCGTTTTATGTTATTATGTTGACCCCTCCCCCGCCACTTCACATTTTCATTTAATATATGTAAAATAATTTGCATTAGAAAATCACGGAGTTTCGTTTTATGTTATTATGTTGACACCATTCCCGCCACTTCACACTTTCATTTATTATATGTAAAATAACTTGCATTAGTAAATCACGGAGTTTCGTTTTATGTTATTATGTTGACGCCATCCCCGCCACTTTATACTTTCATTTATTATATGTTGTTGTTTTTGAGACCCAGACCGTCCGGCCTATCATTTATTATATGTAAAATAATTTGCATTAGAAAATCATGGAGTTTCGTTTAATGTTATTATGTTGACCCCATCCCCGCCACTTCACTCTTTCATTTATTATATGTAAAATCACTTCCATTAGGAAATCACGGTGTTTCGTTTCATGTTATTATGTTGACTCCATCCCCGCCACATCACACTTTCATTTATTATATGTAAAATAACGTGGATTAGAAAATCACGGAGTTTCGTTTTATGTTATTATGTTGACCCCATCCCCGCCACGTCGCACTATCATTTATTATATGTAAAATAACTTGCATTAGAAAATCATGGAGTTTCGTTTTATGTTAATATGTTGACACCATTCCCGCCACTTCACACATTCATTTATTATATGTAAAATAACTTTCATTAGTAAACCACGGAGTTTCGTTTTATGTTATTATGTTTACGCCATCCCCGCCACTTTTCACTTTCATTTATTATATGTTGTTGTTTTTGAGACCCAGACCGTCCGGTCTATCATTTATTATATGTAAAATAACTTGCATTAGAAAATCATGGAGTTTCGTTTCATGTTATAATATTGACCCCATCCCCACTACTTCAAAAAAACATTTATTATATGTAAAATAACTTTCATTAGAAAATCACGGAGTTTCGTTTTATGTTATTATGTTGACCCCATCCCCCCCACGTCACACTTTCATTTATTATGAGTAAAATAACTTACATTAGAAAATCACGGAGTTTCGTTTTATGTTATGATGATGACACCATTCCCGCCACTTCACACTTTCATTATTATATGTAAAATAACTTGTATTAGAAAATCACGGAGTTTCCTTTTATGTTATTATGTTGACCCCTCCCCCGCCACTTCACATTTTCATTTATTATATGTAAAATAATTTGCATTAGAAAATCACGGAGTTCCGTTTTATGTTATTATGTTGACACCATTCCCGCCACTTCACACTTTCATTTATTATATGTAAAATAACTTGCATTAGTAAATCACGGAGTTTCGTTTTATGTTATTATGTTGACGCCATCCCCGCCACTTTACACTTTCATTTATTATATGTTGTTGTTTTTGAGACCCAGACCGTCCGGTCTATCATTTATTATATGTAAAATAACTTGCATTAGAAAATCATGGAGTTTCGTTTAATGTTATTATGTTGACCCCATCCCCTCCACTTCACACTTTCATTTATTATATGTAAAATCACTTCCATTAGAAAATCACGGTGTTTCGTTTTATGTTATTATGTTGACCCCATTCCCGCCACTTCACACTTTCATTTATTATGAGTAAAATAACTTGCATTAGAAAATCACGGAATTTCGTTTTATGTTATTATGTTGACACCATTCCGCCACTTCACATTTTCATTTATTATATGTAAAATAATTTGCATTAGAAAATCACGGAGTTTCGTTTTATGTTATTATGTTGACCCCATCCCCACTACTTCAAAATATCATTTATTATATGTAAAATAACTTTCATTAGAAAATCACAGAGTTTCGTTTTATGTTATTATGTTGACCCCATCCCCGTTAAGTCATACTTTCATTTATTTTATGTAAAATATATTGTTTTAGAAAATCACAGTGTTTTGTTTTATGTTATTATGTTGACCCCATCCCCACCACTTCACATTTTCATTTATTATGAGTACAATAACTTACATTAGAAAATCACAGAGTTTCGTTTTATGTTATTATGTTGACACCATTCCCGCCACTTCACACTTTCATTTATAATATGTAAAATATCTCCCATTAGAAAATCACGGAGTTTCGTTTTATGTTATTATCTTGACCCCTCCCCCGCCACTTCACATTTTCATTTATTATATGTAAAATAATTTGCATTAGAAAATCACGCAGTTTCGTTTTATGTTATTATGTTGACACCATTCCCGCCACTTCACACTTTCATTTATTATATGTAAAATAACTTGCATTAGTAAATCACGGAGTTTCGTTTTATGTTATTATGTTGACGCCATCCCCGCCACTTTACACTTTCATTTATTATATGTTGTTGTTTTTGAGACCCAGACCGTCCGGTCTATCATTTATTATATGTAAAATAACTTGCATTAGAAAATCATGGAGTTTCGTTTAATGTTATTATGTTGACCCTATCCCCGCCACTTCACACTTTCATTTATTATATGTAAATTAACTTGCATTAGAAAATCACGGTGTTTCGTTTTATGTTATTATGTTGACCGCATCCCCGCCACTTTTACTTTCATTTTTTATGAAAAATAACTTGCATTAGAAAATCACGGAGTTTCGTTTAATGTTATTATGTTGACCCCATCCCCACCACTTCACACTTTCATTTATTATGAGTAAAATAACTTACATTAGAAAATCACGGAGTTTCGTTTTATGTTATGATGATGACACCATTCCCGCCACTTCACACTTTCATTTTTTATATGTAAAATAACGTGCATTAGAAAATCACGGAGTTTCGTTTTATGTTATTATGTTGACCCCATACCCGCCACGTCGCACTATCATTTATTATATGTAAAATAACTTGCATTAGAAAATCATTGAGTTTCGTTTTATTTTATTATGTTGACACCATTCCCGCCACTTCACACATTCATTTATTATATGTAAAATAACTTTCATTAGTAAACCACGGAGTTTCGTTTTATGTTATTATGTTTTCGCCATCCCCGCCACTTTACACTTTCATTTATTATATGTTGTTATTTTTGAGACCCAGACCGTCCGGTCTATCATTTATTATATGTAAAATAACTTGCATTAGAAAATCATGGAGTTTCGTTTCATGTTATAATGTTGACCCCATCCCCACTACTTCAAAATATCATTTATTATATGTAAAATAACTTTCATTAGAAAATCACGGAGTTTCGTTTTATGTTATTATGTTGACCCAATCCCCCCCACGTCACACTTCCATTTATTATGAGTAAAATAACTTACATTAGAAAATCACGGAGTTTCGTTTTATGTTATGATGATGACACCATTCCCGCCAATTCACACTTTCATTAATTATATGTAAAATAACTTGCATTAGAAAATCACGTAGTTTCGTTTTATATTATTATGTGACCCCATCCCCACCATTTCACACTTTCATTTATTATATGTAAAATGACTTGTATTAGAAAATCAAGGAGTTTCGTTTTATGTTATTATGTTGACACCATACCCGCCACTTCACACTTTCATTTATTATATGTAAAATAACTTGCATTAGTAAATCTCGGCGTTTCGTCTTATGTTATTATGTTGACGCCATCCCCGCCACTTTACACTTTCATTTGTTATATATTGTTGTTTTTGAGACCCAGACCCTCCGGCCTATCATTTATTATATGTAAAATAACTTGAATTATAAAATCATGGAGTTTCGTTTTATGTTATTATGTTGACCCCATCCCCGCCACTTCAGGCTTTCATTTATTATAAGTAAAATAACTTGCATTTGAAGATCAGGTTGTTTCGTTTTATGTTATTATGTTGACCCCATCCCCTCCACTTCACACTTTCATTTATTATATGTAAAATAACTTGCATTAAATATCACGGTGTTTCGTTTCATGTTATTATGTTATCACCCCAAAGAAAATCCAAAGTTGTGAAAGAAAATCACCGTGATTTTCTTTCACATTTTTAGAAAATCACGGTGTTTCGTTTTATGTTATTATGTTGACCCCATCCCCGCCACGTCGCACTATCATTTATTATATGTAAAATAACTTGCATTAGAAAATCATTGAGTTTCGTTTTATTTTATTATGTTGACACAATTCCCGCCACTTCACACATTCATTTATTATATGTAAAATAACTTTCATTAGTAAACCACGGAGTTTCGTTTTATGTTATTATGTTTACGCAATCCCCGCCACTTTACACTTTCATTTATTATATGTTGTTGTTTTTGAGACCCAGACCGTCCGGACTATCATTTATTATATGTAAAATAACTTGCATTAGAAAATCCTGGAGTTTCGTTTCATGTTATAATGTTGACCCCATCCCCACTACTTCAAAATATCATTTATTATATGTAAAATAACTTTCATTAGAAAATCACGGAGTTTCGTTTTATGTTATTATATTGACCCCATCCCCGTTAAGTCATACTTTCATTTATTTTATGTAAAATAATTTGTTTTAGAAAATCACGGAGTTTTGTTTTATGTTATTATGTTGACCCCATCCCCACCACTTCACATTTTCATTTATTATGAGTAAAATAACTTACATTAGAAAATCACAGAGTTCCGTTTTATGTAATTATGTTGACACCATTCCCGCCACTTCACAATTTCATTTATTATATGTAAAATAATTTGCATTAGAAAATCACGCACTTTCGTTTTATGTTATTATGTTGACACCATTCCCGCCACTTCACACTTTCATTTATTATATGTAAAATAACTTGCATTAGTAAATCACGGAGTTTCGTTTTATGTTATTATGTTGACGCCATCCCCGCCACTTTACACTTTCATATATTATATGTTGTTGTTTTTGAGACCCAGACCGTCCGGTCTATCATTTATTATATGTAAAATAACTTGCATTAGAAAATCATGGAGTTTCGTTTAATGTTATTATGTTGACCCCATCCCCGCCAATTCACACTTTCATTTATTATATGTAAAATCACTTCCATTAGAAAATCACGGTGTTTCGTTTTATGTTATTATGTTGACCCTATCCCCGCCACTTCACACTTTCATTTATTATATGTAAATTAACTTGCATTAGAAAATCACGGTGTTTCGTTTTATGTTATTATGTTGACCGCATCCCCGCCACTTCATACTTTCATTTTTTATGAAAAATAACTTGCATTAGAAAATCACGGAGTTTCGTTTAATGTTATTATGTTGACCCCATCCCCACCACTTCACACTTTCATTTATTATGAGTAAAATAACTTACATTAGAAAATCACGGAGTTTCGTTTTATGTTATGATGATGACACCATTCCCGCCACTTCACACTTTCATTATTATATGTAAAATAACTTGCATTATAAAATCACGTAATTTCGTTTTATATTATTATGTTGACCCCATCCCCGCCACTTCACACTTTCATTTATTATATGTAAAATAACTTGTATTAGAAAATCACGGAGTTTCGTTTTATGTTATTATGTTGACACCATTCCCGCCACTTCACACTTTCATTTATGATATGTAAAATATCTCCCATTAGAAAATCACGGAGTTTCGTTTTATGTTATTATGTTGACCCCTCCCCCGCCACTTCACATTTTCATTTATTATATGTAAAATAATTTGCATTAGAAAATCACGGAGTTCCGTTTTATGTTATTATGTTAACACCATTCCCGCCACTTCACACTTTCATTTATTATATGTAAAATAACTTGCATTAGTAAATCACGGAGTTTCGTTTTATGTTATTATGTTGACGCCATCCCCGCCACTTTACACTTTCATTTATTATATGTTGTTGTTTTTGAGACCCAGACCGTCCGGTCTATCATTTATTATATGTAAAATAACTTGCATTAGAAAATCATGGAGTTTCGTTTAATGTTATTATGTTGACCCCATCCCCTCCACTTCACACTTTCATTTATTATATGTAAAATCACTTCCATTAGAAAATCACGGTGTTTCGTTTTATGTTATTATGTTGACCCTATCCCCGCCACTTCACACTTTCATTTATTATATGTAAATTAACTTGCATTAGAAAATCACGGTGTTTCGTTTTATGTTATTATGTTGACCGCATCCCCGCCACTTCATACTTTCATTTTTTATGAAAAATAACTTGCATTAGAAAATCACGGAGTTTCGTTTAATGTTATTATGTTGACCCCATCCCCACCACTTCACACTTTCATTTATTATGAGTAAAATAACTTACATTAGAAAATCACGGAGTTTCGTTTTATGTTATGATGATGACACCATTCCCGCCACTTCACACTTTCATTATTATATGTAAAATAACTTGCATTATAAAATCACGTAATTTCGTTTTATATTATTATGTTGACCCCATCCCCGCCACTTCACACTTTCATTTATTATATGTAAAATAACGTGCATTAGAAAATCACGGAGTTTCGTTTTATGTTATTATGTTGACCCCATACCCGCCAATGTCGCACTATCATTTATTGTAAGTAAAATAACTTGCATTAGAAAATCATTGAGTTTCGTTTTATTTTATTATGTTGACACCATTCCCGCCACTTCACACATTCATTTATTATATGTAAAATAACTTTCATTAGTAAACCACGGAGTTTCGTTTTATGTTATTATGTTTACGCCATCCCCGCCACTTTTCACTTTCATTTATTATATGTTGTTGTTTTTGAGACCCAGACCGTCCGGTCTATCATTTATTATATGTAAAATAACTTGCATTAGAAAATCATGGAGTTTCGTTTCATGTTATAATGTTGACCCCATCCCCACTACTTCAAAATATCATTTATTATATGTAAAATAACTTTCATTAGAAAATCACGGAGTTTCGTTTTATGTTATTATGTTGACCCCATCCCCCCACGTCACACTTTCATTTATTATGAGTAAAATAACTTACATTAGAAAATCACGGAGTTTCGTTTTATGTTATGATGATGACACCATTCCCGCCACTTCACACTTTCATTATTATATGTAAAATAACTTGCATTATAAAATCACGTAATTTCGTTTTATATTATTATGTTGACCCCATCCCCGCCACTTCACACTTTCATTTATTATATGTAAAATAACTTGTATTAGAAAATCACGGAGTTTCGTTTTATGTTATTATGTTGACACCATTCCCGCCACTTCACACTTTCATTTATGATATGTAAAATATCTCCCATTAGAAAATCACGGAGTTTCGTTTTATGTTATTATGTTGACCCCTCCCCCGCCACTTCACATTTTCATTTATTATATGTAAAATAATTTGCATTAGAAAATCACGGAGTTCCGTTTTATGTTATTATGTTAACACCATTCCCGCCACTTCACACTTTCATTTATTATATGTAAAATAACTTGCATTAGTAAATCACGGAGTTTCGTTTTATGTTATTATGTTGACGCCATCCCCGCCACTTTACACTTTCATTTATTATATGTTGTTGTTTTTGAGACCCAGACCGTCCGGTCTATCATTTATTATATGTAAAATAACTTGCATTAGAAAATCATGGAGTTTCGTTTAATGTTATTATGTTGACCCCATCCCCTCCACTTCACACTTTCATTTATTATATGTAAAATCACTTCCATTAGAAAATCACGGTGTTTCGTTTTATGTTATTATGTTGACCCTATCCCCGCCACTTCACACTTTCATTTATTATATGTAAATTAACTTGCATTAGAAAATCACGGTGTTTCGTTTTATGTTATTATGTTGACCGCATCCCCGCCACTTCATACTTTCATTTTTTATGAAAAATAACTTGCATTAGAAAATCACGGAGTTTCGTTTAATGTTATTATGTTGACCCCATCCCCACCACTTCACACTTTCATTTATTATGAGTAAAATAACTTACATTAGAAAATCACGGAGTTTCGTTTTATGTTATGATGATGACACCATTCCCGCCACTTCACACTTTCATTATTATATGTAAAATAACTTGCATTATAAAATCACGTAATTTCGTTTTATATTATTATGTTGACCCCATCCCCGCCACTTCACACTTTCATTTATTATATGTAAAATAACGTGCATTAGAAAATCACGGAGTTTCGTTTTATGTTATTATGTTGACCCCATACCCGCCAATGTCGCACTATCATTTATTGTAAGTAAAATAACTTGCATTAGAAAATCATTGAGTTTCGTTTTATTTTATTATGTTGACACCATTCCCGCCACTTCACACATTCATTTATTATATGTAAAATAACTTTCATTAGTAAACCACGGAGTTTCGTTTTATGTTATTATGTTTACGCCATCCCCGCCACTTTTCACTTTCATTTATTATATGTTGTTGTTTTTGAGACCCAGACCGTCCGGTCTATCATTTATTATATGTAAAATAACTTGCATTAGAAAATCATGGAGTTTCGTTTCATGTTATAATGTTGACCCCATCCCCACTACTTCAAAATATCATTTATTATATGTAAAATAACTTTCATTAGAAAATCACGGAGTTTCGTTTTATGTTATTATGTTGACCCCATCCCCCCACGTCACACTTTCATTTATTATGAGTAAAATAACTTACATTAGAAAATCACGGAGTTTCGTTTTATGTTATGATGATGACACCATTCCCGCCACTTCACACTTTCATTATTATATGTAAAATAACTTGCATTATAAAATCACGTAATTTCGTTTTATATTATTATGTTGACCCCATCCCCGCCACTTCACACTTTCATTTATTATATGTAAAATAACTTGTATTAGAAAATCACGGAGTTTCGTTTTATGTTATTATGTTGACACCATTCCCGCCACTTCACACTTTCATTTATGATATGTAAAATATCTCCCATTAGAAAATCACGGAGTTTCGTTTTATGTTATTATGTTGACCCCTCCCCCGCCACTTCACATTTTCATTTATTATATGTAAAATAATTTGCATTAGAAAATCACGGAGTTCCGTTTTATGTTATTATGTTAACACCATTCCCGCCACTTCACACTTTCATTTATTATATGTAAAATAACTTGCATTAGTAAATCACGGAGTTTCGTTTTATGTTATTATGTTGACGCCATCCCCGCCACTTTACACTTTCATATATTATATGTTGTTGTTTTTGAGACCCAGACCGTCCGGTCTATCATTTATTATATGTAAAATAACTTGCATTAGAAAATCATGGAGTTTCGTTTAATGTTATTATGTTGACCCCATCCCCGCCAATTCACACTTTCATTTATTATATGTAAAATCACTTCCATTAGAAAATCACAGTGTTTCGTTTTATGTTATTATGTTGACCCTATCCCCGCCACTTCACACTTTCATTTATTATATGTAAATTAACTTGCATTAGAAAATCACGGTGTTTCGTTTTATGTCATTATGTTGACCGCATCCCCGCCACTTCATACTTTCATTTTTTATGAAAAATAACTTGCATTAGAAAATCACGGAGTTTCGTTTAATGTTATTATGTTGACCCCATCCCCACCACTTCACACTTTCATTTATTATGAGTAAAATAACTTACATTAGAAAATCACGGAGTTTCGTTTTATGTTATGATGATGACACCATTCCCGCCACTTCACACTTTCATTATTATATGTAAAATAACTTGCATTATAAAATCACGTAATTTCGTTTTATATTATTATGTTGACCCCATCCCCGCCACTTCACACTTTCATTTATTATATGTTAAATAACGTGCATTAGAAAATCACGGAGTTTCGTTTTATGTTATTATGTTGACCCCATACCCGCCAATGTCGCACTATCATTTATTGTAAGTAAAATAACTTGCATTAGAAAATCATTGAGTTTCGTTTTATTTTATTATGTTGACACCATTCCCGCCACTTCACACATTCATTTATTATATGTAAAATAACTTTCATTAGTAAACCACGGAGTTTCGTTTTATGTTATTATGTTTACGCCATCCCCGCCACTTTTCACTTTCATTTATTATATGTTGTTGTTTTTGAGACCCAGACCGTCCGGTCTATCATTTATTATATGTAAAATAACTTGCTTTAGAAAATCATGGAGTTTCGTTTCATGTTATAATGTTGACCCCATCCCCACTACTTCAAAATATCATTTATTATATGTAAAATAACTTTCATTAGAAAATCACGGAGTTTCGTTTTATGTTATTATGTTGACCCCATCCCCCCCACGTCACATTTTCATTTATTATGAGTAAAATAACTTACATTAGAAAATCACGGAGTTTCGTTTTATGTTATGATGATGACACCATTCCCGCCACTTCACACTTTCATTATTATATGTAAAATAACTTGCATTATAAAATCACGTAATTTCGTTTTATATTATTATGTTGACCCCATCCCCGCCACTTCACACTTTCATTTATTATATGTAAAATAACTTGTATTAGAAAATCACGGAGTTTCGTTTTATGTTATTATGTTGACACCATTCCCGCCACTTCACACTTTCATTTATGATATGTAAAATATCTCCCATTAGAAAATCACGGAGTTTCGTTTTATGTTATTATGTTGACCCCTCCCCCGCCACTTCACATTTTCATTTATTATATGTAAAATAATTTGCATTAGAAAATCACGGAGTTCCGTTTTATGTTATTATGTTAACACCATTCCCGCCACTTCACACTTTCATTTATTATATGTAAAATAACTTGCATTAGTAAATCACGGAGTTTCGTTTTATGTTATTATGTTGACGCCATCCCCGCCACTTTACACTTTCATTTATTATATGTTGTTGTTTTTGAGACCCAGACCGTCCGGTCTATCATTTATTATATGTAAAATAACTTGCATTAGAAAATCATGGAGTTTCGTTTAATGTTATTATGTTGACCCCATCCCCTCCACTTCACACTTTCATTTATTATATGTAAAATCACTTCCATTAGAAAATCACGGTGTTTCGTTTTATGTTATTATGTTGACCCTATCCCCGCCACTTCACACTTTCATTTATTATATGTAAATTAACTTGCATTAGAAAATCACGGTGTTTCGTTTTATGTTATTATGTTGACCGCATCCCCGCCACTTCATACTTTCATTTTTTATGAAAAATAACTTGCATTAGAAAATCACGGAGTTTCGTTTAATGTTATTATGTTGACCCCATCCCCACCACTTCACACTTTCATTTATTATGAGTAAAATAACTTACATTAGAAAATCACGGAGTTTCGTTTTATGTTATGATGATGACACCATTCCCGCCACTTCACACTTTCATTATTATATGTAAAATAACTTGCATTATAAAATCACGTAATTTCGTTTTATATTATTATGTTGACCCCATCCCCGCCACTTCACACTTTCATTTATTATATGTAAAATAACGTGCATTAGAAAATCACGGAGTTTCGTTTTATGTTATTATGTTGACCCCATACCCGCCAATGTCGCACTATCATTTATTGTAAGTAAAATAATTTGCATTAGAAAATCATTGAGTTTCGTTTTATTTTATTATGTTGACACCATTCCCGCCACTTCACACATTCATTTATTATATGTAAAATAACTTTCATTAGTAAACCACGGAGTTTCGTTTTATGTTATTATGTTTACGCCATCCCCGCCACTTTTCACTTTCATTTATTATATGTTGTTGTTTTTGAGACCCAGACCGTCCGGTCTATCATTTATTATATGTAAAATAACTTGCATTAGAAAATCATGGAGTTTCGTTTCATGTTATAATGTTGACCCCATCCCCACTACTTCAAAATATCATTTATTATATGTAAAATAACTTTCATTAGAAAATCACGGAGTTTCGTTTTATGTTATTATGTTGACCCCATCCCCCCACGTCACACTTTCATTTATTATGAGTAAAATAACTTACATTAGAAAATCACGGAGTTTCGTTTTATGTTATGATGATGACACCATTCCCGCCACTTCACACTTTCATTATTATATGTAAAATAACTTGCATTATAAAATCACGTAATTTCGTTTTATATTATTATGTTGACCCCATCCCCGCCACTTCACACTTTCATTTATTATATGTAAAATAACTTGTATTAGAAAATCACGGAGTTTCGTTTTATGTTATTATGTTGACACCATTCCCGCCACTTCACACTTTCATTTATGATATGTAAAATATCTCCCATTAGAAAATCACGGAGTTTCGTTTTATGTTATTATGTTGACCCCTCCCCCGCCACTTCACATTTTCATTTATTATATGTAAAATAATTTGCATTAGAAAATCACGGAGTTCCGTTTTATGTTATTATGTTAACACCATTCCCGCCACTTCACACTTTCATTTATTATATGTAAAATAACTTGCATTAGTAAATCACGGAGTTTCGTTTTATGTTATTATGTTGACGCCATCCCCGCCACTTTACACTTTCATATATTATATGTTGTTGTTTTTGAGACCCAGACCGTCCGGTCTATCATTTATTATATGTAAAATAACTTGCATTAGAAAATCATGGAGTTTCGTTTAATGTTATTATGTTGACCCCATCCCCGCCAATTCACACTTTCATTTATTATATGTAAAATCACTTCCATTAGAAAATCACGGTGTTTCGTTTTATGTTATTATGTTGACCCTATCCCCGCCACTTCACACTTTC
Source organism: Amaurobius ferox (assembly GCA_951213105.1). NCBI lineage: Eukaryota > Metazoa > Arthropoda > Arachnida > Araneae > Amaurobiidae > Amaurobius > Amaurobius ferox. The sequence continues at coordinate 3,720,414 of OX578141.1, forward strand.
ATTTATTATATGTAAATTAACTTGCATTAGAAAATCACGGTGTTTCGTTTTATGTTATTATGTTGACCGCATCCCCGCCACTTCATACTTTCATTTTTTATGAAAAATAACTTGCATTAGAAAATCACGGAGTTTCGTTTAATGTTATTATGTTGACCCCATCCCCACCACTTCACACTTTCATTTATTATGAGTAAAATAACTTACATTAGAAAATCACGGAGTTTCGTTTTATGTTATGATGATGACACCATTCCCGCCACTTCACACTTTCATTATTATATGTAAAATAACTTGCATTATAAAATCACGTAATTTCGTTTTATATTATTATGTTGACCCCATCCCCGCCACTTCACACTTTCATTTATTATATGTTAAATAACGTGCATTAGAAAATCACGGAGTTTCGTTTTATGTTATTATGTTGACCCCATACCCGCCAATGTCGCACTATCATTTATTGTAAGTAAAATAACTTGCATTAGAAAATCATTGAGTTTCGTTTTATTTTATTATGTTGACACCATTCCCGCCACTTCACACATTCATTTATTATATGTAAAATAACTTTCATTAGTAAACCACGGAGTTTCGTTTTATGTTATTATGTTTACGCCATCCCCGCCACTTTTCACTTTCATTTATTATATGTTGTTGTTTTTGAGACCCAGACCGTCCGGTCTATCATTTATTATATGTAAAATAACTTGCTTTAGAAAATCATGGAGTTTCGTTTCATGTTATAATGTTGACCCCATCCCCACTACTTCAAAATATCATTTATTATATGTAAAATAACTTTCATTAGAAAATCACGGAGTTTCGTTTTATGTTATTATGTTGACCCCATCCCCCCCACGTCACATTTTCATTTATTATGAGTAAAATAACTTACATTAGAAAATCACGGAGTTTCGTTTTATGTTATGATGATGACACCATTCCCGCCACTTCACACTTTCATTATTATATGTAAAATAACTTGCATTATAAAATCACGTAATTTCGTTTTATATTATTATGTTGACCCCATCCCCGCCACTTCACACTTTCATTTATTATATGTAAAATAACTTGTATTAGAAAATCACGGAGTTTCGTTTTATGTTATTATGTTGACACCATTCCCGCCACTTCACACTTTCATTTATGATATGTAAAATATCTCCCATTAGAAAATCACGGAGTTTCGTTTTATGTTATTATGTTGACCCCTCCCCCGCCACTTCACATTTTCATTTATTATATGTAAAATAATTTGCATTAGAAAATCACGGAGTTCCGTTTTATGTTATTATGTTAACACCATTCCCGCCACTTCACACTTTCATTTATTATATGTAAAATAACTTGCATTAGTAAATCACGGAGTTTCGTTTTATGTTATTATGTTGACGCCATCCCCGCCACTTTACACTTTCATTTATTATATGTTGTTGTTTTTGAGACCCAGACCGTCCGGTCTATCATTTATTATATGTAAAATAACTTGCATTAGAAAATCATGGAGTTTCGTTTAATGTTATTATGTTGACCCCATCCCCTCCACTTCACACTTTCATTTATTATATGTAAAATCACTTCCATTAGAAAATCACGGTGTTTCGTTTTATGTTATTATGTTGACCCTATCCCCGCCACTTCACACTTTCATTTATTATATGTAAATTAACTTGCATTAGAAAATCACGGTGTTTCGTTTTATGTTATTATGTTGACCGCATCCCCGCCACTTCATACTTTCATTTTTTATGAAAAATAACTTGCATTAGAAAATCACGGAGTTTCGTTTAATGTTATTATGATGACCCCATCCCCACCACTTCACACTTTCATTTATTATGAGTAAAATAACTTACATTAGAAAATCACGGAGTTTCGTTTTATGTTATGATGATGACACCATTCCCGCCACTTCACACTTTCATTATTATATGTAAAATAACTTGCATTATAAAATCACGTAATTTCGTTTTATATTATTATGTTGACCCCATCCCCGCCACTTCACACTTTCATTTATTATATGTAAAATAACGTGCATTAGAAAATCACGGAGTTTCGTTTTATGTTATTATGTTGACCCCATACCCGCCAATGTCGCACTATCATTTATTGTAAGTAAAATAACTTGCATTAGAAAATCATTGAGTTTCGTTTTATTTTATTATGTTGACACCATTCCCGCCACTTCACACATTCATTTATTATATGTAAAATAACTTTCATTAGTAAACCACGGAGTTTCGTTTTATGTTATTATGTTTACGCCATCCCCGCCACTTTTCACTTTCATTTATTATATGTTGTTGTTTTTGAGACCCAGACCGTCCGGTCTATCATTTATTATATGTAAAATAACTTGCATTAGAAAATCATGGAGTTTCGTTTCATGTTATAATGTTGACCCCATCCCCACTACTTCAAAATATCATTTATTATATGTAAAATAACTTTCATTAGAAAATCACGGAGTTTCGTTTTATGTTATTATGTTGACCCCATCCCCCCACGTCACACTTTCATTTATTATGAGTAAAATAACTTACATTAGAAAATCACGGAGTTTCGTTTTATGTTATGATGATGACACCATTCCCGCCACTTCACACTTTCATTATTATATGTAAAATAACTTGCATTATAAAATCACGTAATTTCGTTTTATATTATTATGTTGACCCCATCCCCGCCACTTCACACTTTCATTTATTATATGTAAAATAACTTGTATTAGAAAATCACGGAGTTTCGTTTTATGTTATTATGTTGACACCATTCCCGCCACTTCACACTTTCATTTATGATATGTAAAATATCTCCCATTAGAAAATCACGGAGTTTCGTTTTATGTTATTATGTTGACCCCTCCCCCGCCACTTCACATTTTCATTTATTATATGTAAAATAATTTGCATTAGAAAATCACGGAGTTCCGTTTTATGTTATTATGTTAACACCATTCCCGCCACTTCACACTTTCATTTATTATATGTAAAATAACTTGCATTAGTAAATCACGGAGTTTCGTTTTATGATATTATGTTGACGCCATCCCCGCCACTTTACACTTTCATTTATTATATGTTGTTGTTTTTGAGACCCAGACCGTCCGGTCTATCATTTATTATATGTAAAATAACTTGCATTAGAAAATCATGGAGTTTCGTTTAATGTTATTATGTTGACCCCATCCCCTCCACTTCACACTTTCATTTATTATATGTAAAATCACTTCCATTAGAAAATCACGGTGTTTCGTTTTATGTTATTATGTTGACCCTATCCCCGCCACTTCACACTTTCATTTATTATATGTAAAATAACTTGCATTAGAAAATCACGGTGTTTCGTTTTATGTTATTATGTTGACCGCATCCCCGCCACTTCATACTTTCATTTTTTATGAAAAATAACTTGCATTAGAAAATCACGGAGTTTCGTTTAATGTTATTATGTTGACCCCATCGCCACCACTTCACACTTTCATTTATTATGAGTAAAATAACTTACATTAGATAATCACGGAGTTTCGTTTTATGTTATGATGATGACACCATTCCCGCCACTTCACACTTTCATTAATTATATGTAAAATAACTTGCATTAGAAAATCACGTAGTTTCGTTTTATATTATTATGTTGACCCCATCCCTGCCACTTCACACTTTCATTTATTATATGTAAAATAACTTGTATTAGAAAATCATGGAGTTTGGTTTTATGTTATTATGTTGACCCCATCCCCGCCACTTCAGGCTTTCATTTATTATAAGTAAAATAATTTGCATTAGAAAATCACGGAGTTCCGTTTTATGTTATTATGTTAACACCATTCCCGCCACTTCACACTTTCATTTATTATATGTAAAATAACTTGCATTAGTAAATCACGGAGTTTCGTTTTATGATATTATGTTGACGCCATCCCCGCCACTTTACACATTCATTTATTATATGTTGTTGTTTTTGAGACCCAGACCGTCCGGTCTATCATTTATTATATGTAAAATAACTTGCATTAGAAAATCATGGAGTTTCGTTTAATGTTATTATGTTGACCCCATCCCCTCCACTTCACACTTTCATTTATTATATGTAAAATCACTCCCATTAGAAAATCACGGTGTTTCGTTTTATGTTATTATGTTGACCCTATCCCCGCCACTTCACACTTTCATTTTTTATATGTAAAATAACTTGCATTAGAAAATCACGGTGTTTCGTTTTATGTTATTATGTTGACCGCATCCCCGCCACTTCATACTTTCATTTTTTATGAAAAATAACTTGCATTAGAAAATCACGGAGTTTCGTTTAATGTTATTATGTTGACCCCATCGCCACCACTTCACACTTTCATTTATTATGAGTAAAATAACTTACATTAGATAATCACGGAGTTTCGTTTTATGTTATGATGATGACACCATTCCCGCCACTTCACACTTTCATTAATTATATGTAAAATAACTTGCATTAGAAAATCACGTAGTTTCGTTTTATATTATTATGTTGACCCCATCCCTGCCACTTCACACTTTCATTTATTATATGTAAAATAACTTGTATTAGAAAATCATGGAGTTTGGTTTTATGTTATTATGTTGACCCCATCCCCGCCACTTCAGGCTTTCATTTATTATAAGTAAAATAATTTGCATTAGAAAATCACGGAGTTCCGTTTTATGTTATTATGTTAACACCATTCCCGCCACTTCACACTTTCATTTATTATATGTAAAATAACTTGCATTAGTAAATCACGGAGTTTCGTTTTATGATATTATGTTGACGCCATCCCCGCCACTTTACACTTTCATTTAATATATGTTGTTGTTTTTGAGACCCAGACCGTCCGGTCTATCATTTATTATATGTAAAATAACTTGCATTAGAAAATCATGGAGTTTCGTTTAATGTTATTATGTTGACCCCATCCCCTCCACTTCACACTTTCATTTATTATATGTAAAATCACTTCCATTAGAAAATCACGGTGTTTCGTTTTATGTTATTATGTTGACCCTATCCCCGCCACTTCACACTTTCATTTATTATATGTAAAATAACTTGCATTAGAAAATCACGGTGTTTCGTTTTATGTTATTATGTTGACCGCATCCCCGCCACTTCATACTTTCATTTTTTATGAAAAATAACTTGCATTAGAAAATCACGGAGTTTCGTTTAATGTTATTATGTTGACCCCATCGCCACCACTTCACACTTTCATTTATTATGAGTAAAATAACTTACATTAGATAATCACGGAGTTTCGTTTTATGTTATGATGATGACACCATTCCCGCCACTTCACACTTTCATTAATTATATGTAAAATAACTTGCATTAGAAAATCACGTAGTTTCGTTTTATATTATTATGTTGACCCCATCCCTGCCACTTCACACTTTCATTTATTATATGTAAAATAACTTGTATTAGAAAATCATGGAGTTTGGTTTTATGTTATTATGTTGACCCCATCCCCGCCACTTCAGGCTTTCATTTATTATAAGTAAAATAATTTGCATTAGAAAATCACGGAGTTCCGTTTTATGTTATTATGTTAACACCATTCCCGCCACTTCACACTTTCATTTATTATATGTAAAATAACTTGCATTAGTAAATCACGGAGTTTCGTTTTATGATATTATGTTGACGCCATCCCCGCCACTTTACACTTTCATTTATTATATGTTGTTGTTTTTGAGACCCAGACCGTCCGGTCTATCATTTATTATATGTAAAATAACTTGCATTAGAAAATCATGGAGTTTCGTTTAATGTTATTATGTTGACCCCATCCCCTCCACTTCACACTTTCATTTATTATATGTAAAATCACTTCCATTAGAAAATCACGGTGTTTCGTTTTATGTTATTATGTTGACCCTATCCCCGCCACTTCACACTTTCATTTATTATATGTAAAATAACTTGCATTAGAAAATCACGGTGTTTCGTTTTATGTTATTATGTTGACCGCATCCCCGCCACTTCATACTTTCATTTTTTATGAAAAATAACTTGCATTAGAAAATCACGGAGTTTCGTTTAATGTTATTATGTTGACCCCATCCCCACCACTTCACACTTTCATTTATTATGAGTAAAATAACTTACATTAGAAAATCACGGAGTTTCGTTTTATGTTATGATGATGACACCATTCCCGCCACTTCACACTTTCATTATTATATGTAAAATAACTTGCATTATAAAATCACGTAATTTCGTTTTATATTATTATGTTGACCCCATCCCCGCCACTTCACACTTTCATTTATTATATGTTAAATAACGTGCATTAGAAAATCACGGAGTTTCGTTTTATGTTATTATGTTGACCCCATACCCGCCAATGTCGCACTATCATTTATTGTAAGTAAAATAACTTGCATTAGAAAATCATTGAGTTTCGTTTTATTTTATTATGTTGACACCATTCCCGCCACTTCACACATTCATTTATTATATGTAAAATAACTTTCATTAGTAAACCACGGAGTTTCGTTTTATGTTATTATGTTTACGCCATCCCCGCCACTTTTCACTTTCATTTATTATATGTTGTTGTTTTTGAGACCCAGACCGTCCGGTCTATCATTTATTATATGTAAAATAACTTGCTTTAGAAAATCATGGAGTTTCGTTTCATGTTATAATGTTGACCCCATCCCCACTACTTCAAAATATCATTTATTATATGTAAAATAACTTTCATTAGAAAATCACGGAGTTTCGTTTTATGTTATTATGTTGACCCCATCCCCCCCACGTCACATTTTCATTTATTATGAGTAAAATAACTTACATTAGAAAATCACGGAGTTTCGTTTTATGTTATGATGATGACACCATTCCCGCCACTTCACACTTTCATTATTATATGTAAAATAACTTGCATTATAAAATCACGTAATTTCGTTTTATATTATTATGTTGACCCCATCCCCGCCACTTCACACTTTCATTTATTATATGTAAAATAACTTGTATTAGAAAATCACGGAGTTTCGTTTTATGTTATTATGTTGACACCATTCCCGCCACTTCACACTTTCATTTATGATATGTAAAATATCTCCCATTAGAAAATCACGGAGTTTCGTTTTATGTTATTATGTTGACCCCTCCCCCGCCACTTCACATTTTCATTTATTATATGTAAAATAATTTGCATTAGAAAATCACGGAGTTCCGTTTTATGTTATTATGTTAACACCATTCCCGCCACTTCACACTTTCATTTATTATATGTAAAATAACTTGCATTAGTAAATCACGGAGTTTCGTTTTATGTTATTATGTTGACGCCATCCCCGCCACTTTACACTTTCATTTATTATATGTTGTTGTTTTTGAGACCCAGACCGTCCGGTCTATCATTTATTATATGTAAAATAACTTGCATTAGAAAATCATGGAGTTTCGTTTAATGTTATTATGTTGACCCCATCCCCTCCACTTCACACTTTCATTTATTATATGTAAAATCACTTCCATTAGAAAATCACGGTGTTTCGTTTTATGTTATTATGTTGACCCTATCCCCGCCACTTCACACTTTCATTTATTATATGTAAATTAACTTGCATTAGAAAATCACGGTGTTTCGTTTTATGTTATTATGTTGACCGCATCCCCGCCACTTCATACTTTCATTTTTTATGAAAAATAACTTGCATTAGAAAATCACGGAGTTTCGTTTAATGTTATTATGTTGACCCCATCCCCACCACTTCACACTTTCATTTATTATGAGTAAAATAACTTACATTAGAAAATCACGGAGTTTCGTTTTATGTTATGATGATGACACCATTCCCGCCACTTCACACTTTCATTATTATATGTAAAATAACTTGCATTATAAAATCACGTAATTTCGTTTTATATTATTATGTTGACCCCATCCCCGCCACTTCACACTTTCATTTATTATATGTAAAATAACGTGCATTAGAAAATCACGGAGTTTCGTTTTATGTTATTATGTTGACCCCATACCCGCCAATGTCGCACTATCATTTATTGTAAGTAAAATAATTTGCATTAGAAAATCATTGAGTTTCGTTTTATTTTATTATGTTGACACCATTCCCGCCACTTCACACATTCATTTATTATATGTAAAATAACTTTCATTAGTAAACCACGGAGTTTCGTTTTATGTTATTATGTTTACGCCATCCCCGCCACTTTTCACTTTCATTTATTATATGTTGTTGTTTTTGAGACCCAGACCGTCCGGTCTATCATTTATTATATGTAAAATAACTTGCATTAGAAAATCATGGAGTTTCGTTTCATGTTATAATGTTGACCCCATCCCCACTACTTCAAAATATCATTTATTATATGTAAAATAACTTTCATTAGAAAATCACGGAGTTTCGTTTTATGTTATTATGTTGACCCCATCCCCCCACGTCACACTTTCATTTATTATGAGTAAAATAACTTACATTAGAAAATCACGGAGTTTCGTTTTATGTTATGATGATGACACCATTCCCGCCACTTCACACTTTCATTATTATATGTAAAATAACTTGCATTATAAAATCACGTAATTTCGTTTTATATTATTATGTTGACCCCATCCCCGCCACTTCACACTTTCATTTATTATATGTAAAATAACTTGTATTAGAAAATCACGGAGTTTCGTTTTATGTTATTATGTTGACACCATTCCCGCCACTTCACACTTTCATTTATGATATGTAAAATATCTCCCATTAGAAAATCACGGAGTTTCGTTTTATGTTATTATGTTGACCCCTCCCCCGCCACTTCACATTTTCATTTATTATATGTAAAATAATTTGCATTAGAAAATCACGGAGTTCCGTTTTATGTTATTATGTTAACACCATTCCCGCCACTTCACACTTTCATTTATTATATGTAAAATAACTTGCATTAGTAAATCACGGAGTTTCGTTTTATGTTATTATGTTGACGCCATCCCCGCCACTTTACACTTTCATATATTATATGTTGTTGTTTTTGAGACCCAGACCGTCCGGTCTATCATTTATTATATGTAAAATAACTTGCATTAGAAAATCATGGAGTTTCGTTTAATGTTATTATGTTGACCCCATCCCCGCCAATTCACACTTTCATTTATTATATGTAAAATCACTTCCATTAGAAAATCACGGTGTTTCGTTTTATGTTATTATGTTGACCCTATCCCCGCCACTTCACACTTTCATTTATTATATGTAAATTAACTTGCATTAGAAAATCACGGTGTTTCGTTTTATGTTATTATGTTGACCGCATCCCCGCCACTTCATACTTTCATTTTTTATGAAAAATAACTTGCATTAGAAAATCACGGAGTTTCGTTTAATGTTATTATGTTGACCCCATCCCCACCACTTCACACTTTCATTTATTATGAGTAAAATAACTTACATTAGAAAATCACGGAGTTTCGTTTTATGTTATGATGATGACACCATTCCCGCCACTTCACACTTTCATTATTATATGTAAAATAACTTGCATTATAAAATCACGTAATTTCGTTTTATATTATTATGTTGACCCCATCCCCGCCACTTCACACTTTCATTTATTATATGTTAAATAACGTGCATTAGAAAATCACGGAGTTTCGTTTTATGTTATTATGTTGACCCCATACCCGCCAATGTCGCACTATCATTTATTGTAAGTAAAATAACTTGCATTAGAAAATCATTGAGTTTCGTTTTATTTTATTATGTTGACACCATTCCCGCCACTTCACACATTCATTTATTATATGTAAAATAACTTTCATTAGTAAACCACGGAGTTTCGTTTTATGTTATTATGTTTACGCCATCCCCGCCACTTTTCACTTTCATTTATTATATGTTGTTGTTTTTGAGACCCAGACCGTCCGGTCTATCATTTATTATATGTAAAATAACTTGCTTTAGAAAATCATGGAGTTTCGTTTCATGTTATAATGTTGACCCCATCCCCACTACTTCAAAATATCATTTATTATATGTAAAATAACTTTCATTAGAAAATCACGGAGTTTCGTTTTATGTTATTATGTTGACCCCATCCCCCCCACGTCACATTTTCATTTATTATGAGTAAAATAACTTACATTAGAAAATCACGGAGTTTCGTTTTATGTTATGATGATGACACCATTCCCGCCACTTCACACTTTCATTATTATATGTAAAATAACTTGCATTATAAAATCACGTAATTTCGTTTTATATTATTATGTTGACCCCATCCCCGCCACTTCACACTTTCATTTATTATATGTAAAATAACTTGTATTAGAAAATCACGGAGTTTCGTTTTATGTTATTATGTTGACACCATTCCCGCCACTTCACACTTTCATTTATGATATGTAAAATATCTCCCATTAGAAAATCACGGAGTTTCGTTTTATGTTATTATGTTGACCCCTCCCCCGCCACTTCACATTTTCATTTATTATATGTAAAATAATTTGCATTAGAAAATCACGGAGTTCCGTTTTATGTTATTATGTTAACACCATTCCCGCCACTTCACACTTTCATTTATTATATGTAAAATAACTTGCATTAGTAAATCACGGAGTTTCGTTTTATGTTATTATGTTGACGCCATCCCCGCCACTTTACACTTTCATTTATTATATGTTGTTGTTTTTGAGACCCAGACCGTCCGGTCTATCATTTATTATATGTAAAATAACTTGCATTAGAAAATCATGGAGTTTCGTTTAATGTTATTATGTTGACCCCATCCCCTCCACTTCACACTTTCATTTATTATATGTAAAATCACTTCCATTAGAAAATCACGGTGTTTCGTTTTATGTTATTATGTTGACCCTATCCCCGCCACTTCACACTTTCATTTATTATATGTAAATTAACTTGCATTAGAAAATCACGGTGTTTCGTTTTATGTTATTATGTTGACCGCATCCCCGCCACTTCATACTTTCATTTTTTATGAAAAATAACTTGCATTAGAAAATCACGGAGTTTCGTTTAATGTTATTATGATGACCCCATCCCCACCACTTCACACTTTCATTTATTATGAGTAAAATAACTTACATTAGAAAATCACGGAGTTTCGTTTTATGTTATGATGATGACACCATTCCCGCCACTTCACACTTTCATTATTATATGTAAAATAACTTGCATTATAAAATCACGTAATTTCGTTTTATATTATTATGTTGACCCCATCCCCGCCACTTCACACTTTCATTTATTATATGTAAAATAACGTGCATTAGAAAATCACGGAGTTTCGTTTTATGTTATTATGTTGACCCCATACCCGCCAATGTCGCACTATCATTTATTGTAAGTAAAATAACTTGCATTAGAAAATCATTGAGTTTCGTTTTATTTTATTATGTTGACACCATTCCCGCCACTTCACACATTCATTTATTATATGTAAAATAACTTTCATTAGTAAACCACGGAGTTTCGTTTTATGTTATTATGTTTACGCCATCCCCGCCACTTTTCACTTTCATTTATTATATGTTGTTGTTTTTGAGACCCAGACCGTCCGGTCTATCATTTATTATATGTAAAATAACTTGCATTAGAAAATCATGGAGTTTCGTTTCATGTTATAATGTTGACCCCATCCCCACTACTTCAAAATATCATTTATTATATGTAAAATAACTTTCATTAGAAAATCACGGAGTTTCGTTTTATGTTATTATGTTGACCCCATCCCCCCACGTCACACTTTCATTTATTATGAGTAAAATAACTTACATTAGAAAATCACGGAGTTTCGTTTTATGTTATGATGATGACACCATTCCCGCCACTTCACACTTTCATTATTATATGTAAAATAACTTGCATTATAAAATCACGTAATTTCGTTTTATATTATTATGTTGACCCCATCCCCGCCACTTCACACTTTCATTTATTATATGTAAAATAACTTGTATTAGAAAATCACGGAGTTTCGTTTTATGTTATTATGTTGACACCATTCCCGCCACTTCACACTTTCATTTATGATATGTAAAATATCTCCCATTAGAAAATCACGGAGTTTCGTTTTATGTTATTATGTTGACCCCTCCCCCGCCACTTCACATTTTCATTTATTATATGTAAAATAATTTGCATTAGAAAATCACGGAGTTCCGTTTTATGTTATTATGTTAACACCATTCCCGCCACTTCACACTTTCATTTATTATATGTAAAATAACTTGCATTAGTAAATCACGGAGTTTCGTTTTATGATATTATGTTGACGCCATCCCCGCCACTTTACACTTTCATTTATTATATGTTGTTGTTTTTGAGACCCAGACCGTCCGGTCTATCATTTATTATATGTAAAATAACTTGCATTAGAAAATCATGGAGTTTCGTTTAATGTTATTATGTTGACCCCATCCCCTCCACTTCACACTTTCATTTATTATATGTAAAATCACTTCCATTAGAAAATCACGGTGTTTCGTTTTATGTTATTATGTTGACCCTATCCCCGCCACTTCACACTTTCATTTATTATATGTAAAATAACTTGCATTAGAAAATCACGGTGTTTCGTTTTATGTTATTATGTTGACCGCATCCCCGCCACTTCATACTTTCATTTTTTATGAAAAATAACTTGCATTAGAAAATCACGGAGTTTCGTTTAATGTTATTATGTTGACCCCATCGCCACCACTTCACACTTTCATTTATTATGAGTAAAATAACTTACATTAGATAATCACGGAGTTTCGTTTTATGTTATGATGATGACACCATTCCCGCCACTTCACACTTTCATTAATTATATGTAAAATAACTTGCATTAGAAAATCACGTAGTTTCGTTTTATATTATTATGTTGACCCCATCCCTGCCACTTCACACTTTCATTTATTATATGTAAAATAACTTGTATTAGAAAATCATGGAGTTTGGTTTTATGTTATTATGTTGACCCCATCCCCGCCACTTCAGGCTTTCATTTATTATAAGTAAAATAATTTGCATTAGAAAATCACGGAGTTCCGTTTTATGTTATTATGTTAACACCATTCCCGCCACTTCACACTTTCATTTATTATATGTAAAATAACTTGCATTAGTAAATCACGGAGTTTCGTTTTATGATATTATGTTGACGCCATCCCCGCCACTTTACACATTCATTTATTATATGTTGTTGTTTTTGAGACCCAGACCGTCCGGTCTATCATTTATTATATGTAAAATAACTTGCATTAGAAAATCATGGAGTTTCGTTTAATGTTATTATGTTGACCCCATCCCCTCCACTTCACACTTTCATTTATTATATGTAAAATCACTCCCATTAGAAAATCACGGTGTTTCGTTTTATGTTATTATGTTGACCCTATCCCCGCCACTTCACACTTTCATTTTTTATATGTAAAATAACTTGCATTAGAAAATCACGGTGTTTCGTTTTATGTTATTATGTTGACCGCATCCCCGCCACTTCATACTTTCATTTTTTATGAAAAATAACTTGCATTAGAAAATCACGGAGTTTCGTTTAATGTTATTATGTTGACCCCATCGCCACCACTTCACACTTTCATTTATTATGAGTAAAATAACTTACATTAGATAATCACGGAGTTTCGTTTTATGTTATGATGATGACACCATTCCCGCCACTTCACACTTTCATTAATTATATGTAAAATAACTTGCATTAGAAAATCACGTAGTTTCGTTTTATATTATTATGTTGACCCCATCCCTGCCACTTCACACTTTCATTTATTATATGTAAAATAACTTGTATTAGAAAATCATGGAGTTTGGTTTTATGTTATTATGTTGACCCCATCCCCGCCACTTCAGGCTTTCATTTATTATAAGTAAAATAATTTGCATTAGAAAATCACGGAGTTCCGTTTTATGTTATTATGTTAACACCATTCCCGCCACTTCACACTTTCATTTATTATATGTAAAATAACTTGCATTAGTAAATCACGGAGTTTCGTTTTATGATATTATGTTGACGCCATCCCCGCCACTTTACACTTTCATTTATTATATGTTGTTGTTTTTGAGACCCAGACCGTCCGGTCTATCATTTATTATATGTAAAATAACTTGCATTAGAAAATCATGGAGTTTCGTTTAATGTTATTATGTTGACCCCATCCCCTCCACTTCACACTTTCATTTATTATATGTAAAATCACTTCCATTAGAAAATCACGGTGTTTCGTTTTATGTTATTATGTTGACCCTATCCCCGCCACTTCACACTTTCATTTATTATATGTAAAATAACTTGCATTAGAAAATCACGGTGTTTCGTTTTATGTTATTATGTTGACCGCATCCCCGCCACTTCATACTTTCATTTTTTATGAAAAATAACTTGCATTAGAAAATCACGGAGTTTCGTTTAATGTTATTATGTTGACCCCATCGCCACCACTTCACACTTTCATTTATTATGAGTAAAATAACTTACATTAGATAATCACGGAGTTTCGTTTTATGTTATGATGATGACACCATTCCCGCCACTTCACACTTTCATTAATTATATGTAAAATAACTTGCATTAGAAAATCACGTAGTTTCGTTTTATATTATTATGTTGACCCCATCCCTGCCACTTCACACTTTCATTTATTATATGTAAAATAACTTGTATTAGAAAATCATGGAGTTTGGTTTTATGTTATTATGTTGACCCCATCCCCGCCACTTCAGGCTTTCATTTATTATAAGTAAAATAATTTGCATTAGAAAATCACGGAGTTCCGTTTTATGTTATTATGTTAACACCATTCCCGCCACTTCACACTTTCATTTATTATATGTAAAATAACTTGCATTAGTAAATCACGGAGTTTCGTTTTATGATATTATGTTGACGCCATCCCCGCCACTTTACACTTTCATTTATTATATGTTGTTGTTTTTGAGACCCAGACCGTCCGGTCTATCATTTATTATATGTAAAATAACTTGCATTAGAAAATCATGGAGTTTCGTTTAATGTTATTATGTTGACCCCATCCCCTCCACTTCACACTTTCATTTATTATATGTAAAATCACTTCCATTAGAAAATCACGGTGTTTCGTTTTATGTTATTATGTTGACCCTATCCCCGCCACTTCACACTTTCATTTATTATATGTAAAATAACTTGCATTAGAAAATCACGGTGTTTCGTTTTATGTTATTATGTTGACCGCATCCCCGCCACTTCATACTTTCATTTTTTATGAAAAATAACTTGCATTAGAAAATCACGGAGTTTCGTTTAATGTTATTATGTTGACCCCATCCCTGCCACTTCACACTTTCATTTATTATATGTAAAATAACTTGTATTAGAAAATCATGGAGTTTGGTTTTATGTTATTATGTTGACCCCATCCCCGCCACTTCAGGCTTTCATTTATTATAAGTAAAATAACTTGCATTTGAAAATCAGGCGGTTTCGTTTTATGTTATTATGTTGACCCCATCCCCTCCACTTCACACTTTCATTTATTATGTGTAAAACAACTTGCATTAAAAATCACGGTGTTTTTCTTCATGTTATTATGTTGACCCCAAAGAAAATCCAAATTTGTGAAAGAAAATCACCGTGATTTTCTTTCACATTTTTATAAAATCACGGTGTTTCGTTTCATGTTATTATGTTGACTCCATCCCCGCCACATCACACTTTCTTTTATTATATGTAAAATAACGTGGATTAGAAAATCACGGAGTTTCGTTTTATGTTATTATGTTGACCCCATCCCCGCCACGTCGCACTATCATTTATTATATGTAAAATAACTTGTATTAAAAAATCATGGAGTTTCGTTTTATGTTATTATGTTGACACCATTCCCGCCACTTCACACATTCATTTATTATATGTAAAATAACTTTCATTAGTAAACCACGGAGTTTCGTTTTATGTTATTATGTTTACGCCGTTCCCGCCACTTTACACTTTCATTTATTATATGTAAAATCACTCCCATTAGAATATCACGGTGTTTCGTTTTATGTTATTATGTTGACCCTATCCCCGCCACTTCACACTTTCATTTATTATAAGTATAATAACTTACATTCGAAAATCACGGAGTTTCGTTTTATGTTATTATGTTGACCCCATCCCCGCCACTTTACACTTTCATTTATTATATGTTGTTGTTTTTGAGACCCAGACAGTAGTATATGGGGCATACTCTGGGACACCCAGAGTATGCCCCATATACTACATATTCCTATCATATTTCAATGATTTAGGACAACCTCTGAGACCAAGCATGCATAAAATCATTAAAATATGGGTATTTTTTTAAAAATCAAAAATCAAGAGAGTTTTAAGACTCTAAAATTTCATGTTTTTTAACTTAAAAAATGAATTATATGAATATTATAGAGACCAAATTTTAACTTTTTTTAAGATAAATGATCAAAAGATAGGCCGCTCTATTTTGGGGCTACCATAGGTTAAATAAATGCGTGAAAAAAGAGGACTTCCAAAATGTATGGAAGTCCTCTAAACTTTAAAATAAATAGGGGACAGACAGCCCCATATACTACATATTCCTATCATATTTCAAAGATTTAGGACAATCTCTGAGACCAAGCATGCATAAAATCATTAAAGTTAGAGGTTTAAGACTCTAAAATTTCATGTTTTTTAACTTAGAAAATGATGAATATTATTGAGACTGAATTTTAACTTTTTTTAGATAAATGATCAATTGAGCCCCATTTTGGAGCTACCTTGATATTTATGAGGGGACCATTAGTTCCCCCATAGATAAAAGGATGAAATTAAATAAAAATGCGTGAAAAAAAGAAATAAACTTTAAAAGAGATCCTAGGATTACAAAGTGACTTAAAATATATCGAAACGTAAATTACGGACGCGTTTTATAGAGATCATAAAATCTTGATAGTAATTTATTAAGTTTTAAAATAAATGCTGTTCCATAAAAAGAACCTAGATATAAAAATGCTTTCTCACCCGAAAATAATCATACATCCGTTTATATGAGCGTGCAATCTGTCTTAATGAGGTTGAAAAGTCTGAGGTCATTTATTATCAAAAACATTTCCTGGTTTGTAGTGTATTTCTCTAACACGACCGGAAAATAATAATTATTGACATCGCTTTATAGATTTAACATCGCTTCCTGAAACAAAAACCACTTCCTGATGTGAGGGTCACTTTTTGACTGATAGTTTATATAAAGGGTTCAATGTGTGATAAACTTTCCTTTCAAACAGAATGGAAACAGATGATGAAAAAATCAATGCAAAATCGCGATTCAATTCTTTTTTTAAATCTATAGAAAAAAATACAGTCGGTTCACTAGCCCAAACAGAAAGAGATTTAATAAATGTAAAAGATAAATTACGTAAATCATATGAAAAACGAAGAGATTTAAAAAAGAGATTAAAAAAAATAAGTAATGATTTAATTTCTATTGAAGAAACTATTGATGATTATAACTGTAGAAAATCGAAATTAGAAAAAACTATAAATCAAGCTAATGTAATTAAAATGAAGGAAGATTTAAATGATCTTACAATGGATTAATTTTATATGAAAAAGGTATGTAAAGTTCTTCATAATCTCAAACCAGCTATGATATTAATAATTATCATGTAATTCGTTTTCGTATTTATCATTAATCATACCTGAATACTTAAATATATATCTACCTATATTGATTTCCTTTATAGATTTATCAGAAAGTATACCATGTTTATTCGATAGGTAATAATTCTTTTTGACATCTTCGACATATAACTTTGCAATTACTGTATCTCCATATTTGGTTTTAATTTTTTTCAATGATATCAGATTATATTCCCCAGGATATAAATCATTTAATTTAAACGTCTTGGGATAACCTCTCAGTCTATTGAACTCTTCCATTTATTAGTAAACATTTTTTTATAAACTAAACATTATAGGGGGATAGTCATCCCCCTGAATTATAGAGATATTAATAAAATTGTTATTACTCTAATATATTAAAAAAATCATATATTGATTAAGCTTGCTCATACTTAAATATATATATACCTTTATATTTTATTGATTCAACTAACTTTAAGGTTACTGTATCACAACAATATTTAGTTATATCAAAATATATCCTAGGATATAAATCATTTAACATTTTAGGTCTCCTAGGATATAAATCATTTAACATCTATTTACTAATAAACATTTTTTATAAATTCATGACCAATAGAATAAATTCTTTGAAATAACATATAAAACTCCTAATCCTTTCGATTTAATAGCTTCATTTTCTTCTTTTTCAATTAATTCAGTCAACCTATGAAAACTTTCTGATAATAGTTTTTTATCATATTTTATATCATACAATACATTACAAAGATAAGTCATATAGTAAATTTCTTCAGAATTTGTAAAATTTAAAGCTCGAATATCACCTAAGCACTCATCCATTTATTAGTAAACATTTTTTAATAACCAAATGGTACAGTATCAAAATTATCTAAAATTCTTCTTTTATCATATCCAAACATGTATCTTTTATTCGTTTTATGCACTTTAATATTTTTATCTTTTTGTATTTGAAACTGATTTATTTCTACATCTATATATTCAGTTTCACCTGTTATTGTTTTCATTCTTTCATCGAAACTAAGCTTAGTTTCACTCTCGTAACTCATCTTAAATCCTTTTACTTTTCCTTTTACAGATCCATCATTAAGAATGTAACCATAATCTTTGCTGGCTCCAGAAATCCATGTAGTCATATAATTATCTTCACCTAATTCATCTGTCCATTCTCCTAACATACAACCTGTTTTTACTTTATTAGTACCATCATCAATATAAACGATACTATCTGTATCATAATACATTACTTTATCTCCTAATTTATCAAGCATTTTATATAATCTTATTCTAGCAGAACTAGTTGTAAAAGCTGCTATATAAATATTCGTATTAAAATTATTCTGGGTATACTCATCTCTCATCTTATAATCCATTTGTACACAATCATCATTTAAAAATATCATATTCAAATCTTTAATTTCATCATTCAATATAATTCTATAAAAATCTTCCAAATCTATTACATATTCAGTTTGTTTCATATTATTTCTTTGTCCAAACTTACCCCATAAAGAGTTTAAACAGATTTTAGCTATAAATCTCATACCAGGATTTTCTTTTATTTCACCTAATTCAATATCTAATTTTTCTTTAACAATCTTTTTATAATTATTAATGTCTTTTGGTAATTTATCATCTGTTTCTAATTTAATTTTTAAAAACATTTTGACATACTCTTTGAATAGTTTATCTGTTTTCTTTTCAAAATGCCAAACTTCATATATATTTAAAATTTTATATCCTTTTTCTATAGCTAAATTGATTTCATCCGTAGTCCAAGTACCTATAAAACTTCTTTCATCATCTGTATGATTACATAATTTATTTCTTATTTCATAATACTTTTTACATTTTTTCTTTTCATTATGATAGCATTTAAATGTTTTTGAACATGATTTACATAAACTAAATATCAATTTTTCTTCTTTATAAGGTAATACAGGATGATATAATTTTCTAGGAGGAAGTACTTTACACTGTATCATTCCATACCAATTCTCATCATATTTTTCAGGATTATAGATCTTTTTAGGATGTCCAATTGGATAATAATCAAAATAATTTACAGTCGGATAGAGTGAACATACATCAATATATCGACCTTTCTCTTTATTTTTCATTTCATATTTTAATTTGGTTGGTTCACATCTACGACCATAGAAGGCATCTCTAGGATTTAAGGGTTCTATAAAATCTCTTTTCCATTCTTTTTTCATATATTTTTTAATTTCTTTATCTTTATCAAAATCACATTCCCATATTTCAATTAACTCATATCCTGCGTCTTTTATCTTATTATTTATCTTTTTTGTTTTTTCATATAAATCAGCCATACATATTTGATTTTGTTTATTTAAAGTAGATTTTCTGTAACAACTATTACATCCATGCCAATGACAACCTTGAAATTGATATACTGTATTATCGTAAAAACCATCTACTTTATAAGTTTTATTGTCTAATTTTATTTTTTTCTCTCTTCCATTTAAAGCATGCTGTATATTTATTTTATGTTTTTCAGATAAATAATCTAACCAAGCAATAGATTTTTTACTGTATTGATCTTGTTTGATGATCTCTTCATCTATAGCTATTGTACCTTCAGATATGAATTTATCTCTAAATACAGCCATACAAACACCCGCTAATGTAACATATTTAAAAGGATCAATATTAGCTATTTCTAAAAATAATCTTCTCAATTCCAAACATCCTTTTCTTAAAATATCTACATCAGACCTACAGTATTTTATAATTTCTTTTCGAAAATCAAAGATTTCATTTTTTACAGATATGTACCATTTATTAAACAATTCTCTATCTTCTAAAGTCATAGTATTATAACCATAATAATATTTATCTGGATATTTTCCTACATAATTTTGATTTTTAATAGTGTTAAACAAATGAGGAAAATATCCTTTTGCTAATTCTGTTAATCCAAACGTTTTAGGGAATTTTCTTAATGGAATCAATGTAAAATTTATAGAATCTATAAATCTTATATTATATTCGTTTGCATGCATATAAATGAGTTTATTTCCTTGATAGATTGTAAAAACTTTAATTTTATTTTTAAAACAGTATTTAGATATAAATTGAAAGTCAAAACCTTTTCCATAATGAGCTAATAAGGTATAACCTGCATGTTTCTTATCAAATAACCACTTACAATAATCGTTTTCATTCTTAAATATGTTTTCTTCTCCATAAAATTCTTGATTTATAATTAAATTAACTTCATGGTTTCCTGTTTCTTGATTCGTTTCAACATCAAAAAACATATATTTTTGTGTAAATCCTGAATATTTACATGCATTACACCAATTATATCTGTCATTACTTTTATAATTACATTTGTTTTCACATATACTACCATCAGGAAATCTTTGACATATATTACACCTTTCTTGAGTAGAACAAATATTTATACATGGACTACCCTTAGCTTTTTTTGTTTTCATATAACATCTATGATTTTTTGAGACCAATTGTCTACAATTTTTACACTCTCTCTCTCCACATTTATGATCTTCAGGTGTTCTTTTATTTCTGTTAATATTTCTCTTACATTTTAAACATTTCCATAGTCTTTCACAAACAGACAATTTATGATTTTCAAAACAGTTTTCACCTTTAAAACTTCGAAAACATTCATTACACTGGATATCATCTCCTTCACAATTACTATCTTTTATAAAACATCTATCGCATTTTAATAAACATTTATGCTGATCGCTTCTTTTATAACTCACCTTACAGTAATCACAATAATTGTTTTTTCCTAAAAATCCTGTAACAGATGTAATCACATCAAAATGATTTCTATTTTTTAAAATATAAATACAAGTAGTTTTATAAGTGCCATTGTATATTCTTTCATTAAAATTTTCTCTACAAAATATAGTAATTTGAATATTTAAGAATTTTTCAAATATTTTAACATGCTCTAAATTACATATTTCTAATGGTATTTCACATAAATCATGTAATTTTTCAGCTAACTTTTTTTGTAATATTCTACCTTTTTTAATATATAGAATGTCATTTTTAGTTAATGTTTCATGATTTAATTTTTTACATAAAAGTTCAGGATTTTGAATAGATAGAGCAACTACAATAGATCTAGCTAAACATATATTATCGTTATTTTTAATTTGACAAATACTCTTTTTGTTTATGATATCATCATCTTTGAGTATTTTTAGATGTTTTCCACCGTGTGGCAATTCTATGACATGAAAATTGAATGTACATTCTTTAATATCTAATTCTTTGTATTCAATTTTATGTGTTAAAACATCTAAATAGGTATCATAAGCCTCTCTAGTTGACATCATTTTAGGATGAAAAGGTTGACTTAATATAGGATTGTGTACTATAATATCTACTTTTCCTTCTATTTTTCCAATAGCTTTTCTGAATAAATCCTTTAAGATGTTATAATATTGTTCAGGTCTAAGTTCATTGATTTCTACAATTTTATAAATATATCTGTATGTGTTATATTTTTTAATATATTTTTGACTAATTTGAACAATTTCATAATCAGATTTAAATAAATCTTCAAGATTAACTTCTTCTACTATCTTTTCTTTCTTTTTTACCAATTCTCCATCTTTATATTTTAAACCAAAATAATTAAATATATTATTAAGTTTACGTCTATTTTTAGGTTCATTAATAAATTGTTTCAATTGTTCTGTAAGATCAGGAGTAAATAATTTTTTAAGATTCACTTCTGTTTTAATCTTCTTTTCTTCTTTTGGTTTAAATTCCTTATTATCAAATTTCAAATTAAATGAATCAAAAAATTTTTTAATTTTATTACGTTTTTTAGGTTTTTTAATAAATATTTTTTTCTTTTTTTCTACGTATTTTGATATATCTAAATTTAATAAATCTACTAAAACAGGTTTATATTCACCTGTTTCTTTTATATATTTAATTAATAATCTAATTAAATCATCTTTCTTACAACCTTTAGATTGCTTAATATTCAATTGTTTTACTACTTTTCTAAGCTCACCAATAGTCTTTGACTTCAAACCAAATATATCCTCAACTGTAAATAATTTTTTAAGATTCACTTCTGTTTTAATCTTTTTTTCTTCTTTTGGTTTAAATTCATTATTATCAAATTTCAAATTAAAAGAATCAAAAACTTTTTAATTTTATTACGTTTTTGAGGTTTTCTAATAAATATTTTCTTCTTTTTTTCCAAGTATTTTGATATATCTAAATTTAATAAATCTACTAAAACATATTTATATTCTCCAGTTTCTTTTATATATTTAATTAATAATTTAATTAATTCATCCTTCTTACAGTCTTTAGGTTGTTTAATATTCAATAATTTTACTACTTTTCTAAGTTCATTAATAGTCTTTAAGTTGAGCTCCATTTATTAGGAAACATTTTTAACAATACTTTTTCCAAGATGCTTACTGTGATAAATACTTTTTAAATGCCGCTTTTTGTGTGTATAGGTATATTGCATACCACATTCACATTTAAATTTTTTATATTTGATTATGGAATCACAACATTTGCAATGACTTTGGAAAAAAATTTTTTCATTTCTATGATATATGTAAAACTCATTTACCGATTTCATAGTCAAACAGTGTATGCACTTTTTTGTAAGCTCCATTTATTAAGAAACATTTCTTGAAATACTTTGTAAAAAATCATTCCATATTTTTTCATATTTCTTTTTAACTTTTTGAACTTTTATATTATTTTCAATATTAAAAATATCACAAATCTTTTTCATAAAATAGTAATAGTTAATTGATTTCTCATAATACATAAAATCTAAAAATTTTAAAAACATATCCTCAATTTCTTGAGAAGTATTATATCTCCTTCTTAATCGATTAAAATAACAAACTCTACTATTATATCTTTGTTTTAAACTTTCGTAATCGATAACATAAAAATGTTCTTCTTCTTCCGAATCATAGATTAATTTCATCTTATTCATTTATCCAACTATTAAATTCATCAGGATATCCTAGCCATTTTACATAATACTTATTTCCTTTCTTTTTTATGATTTTTTCAATTTTATATACATCATCTTTTTTATTATATTTTACCATTTCATTTTCATAAAAAGTTCCTTCAATTTCTTTACTGTTTAAATCTTTTAATCGATAAGTAATTGGATCTGTTTTCAATACTTCAGAAATTATAAAAATCTCTTCAGTGAATGTAGAATCATCTACTTTCCTGAATGTTTTCTTAATTGTAGATATTCTAACACTATCTCCTATCTTAAATTTAGGTTTTCTAATTATTTTTTCTTTATATAAATTTTTATAAACTTGAGATTCGTTATCATCCTTACTAGCTTCAACAGGTGTCATTTTTATAGATCTATGATATGAATTATTATAATTTTTAAGTAATTTAGGTAATACATCAATATATCTTTTAGTATTGTTAGCATGCATATATTTTATAATTTTTTCTCTTATACTTCTATTAAATCTCTCAGCTATTGCAGATTTTATTTCTTTATTTTTAGTTGTAAACCAATGTATATTATTATCTTTAAATAATTTTTGTGTCTGTTTTCCTGTAAATTCAGTACCTTCATCTGTCAAAATGAATTTTGGTATTCTTTCTTTAAAAACTTGTTTAAAACCTTGTACAACTTCTTCAGATGTTTTTCTTTTTATAGGAAAAGCCCAAGCATATTTATTAAAAGCATCTATAACCGTTAACAAATAATTAGTTCCATCATTATATTTGCTATAATTTTTTATAAATAACAAATCAGCGTCAAATTGATTATTACTGTTTGGAACATAAACTCTTCTTCTTTTAAATTTACGAATGACAGGTTTATATCTAGTATATACATCTTGTTCATGTAAAAATTCTTCAACATTAGGTAACCCTGTTTTTCTTTTCAATTCATTAATTCCACAATAACCTGTTTCTGGATTATAATATGTCTCTTTTAACTCCCTAAAAAAGTATTCTTTTTACTTCCACAAATAGTACAGATACCTTTACCAACCGGTTTATTATTTTTAGAAGTAGTTTTATAATAATTTTTAGTTGGGGTTTTATCTTTACACTTGACACAATATATAGAAATACCTAATCCAAAAGTTTTTTTGACTTTAATAATAGGTTTAATAATTCCTCTAGCTAATCTTTCTTGAAATGTTGGATCTTGTATAGCATTTAAATTATCTATTAATTTTTGATCAGCAACATGCCTCAGTTTTGTATCTTTTGTTTTATTGTAATCAATATCATGTTCTTTACATGCTTTATCAACTCTATTTATTCCAGGATCACCTCTTTTTAATCTTTTTTCTAATTTTGTATTTGGACCACAATATTGATATCCTGGTAAATGCATTTCTGGAAGATTTACTTTATCTTGTATCCATCCAACAATATCACCACCTTTCTTTTTACAAACCATTTATTTATTTAGAAATTTATATCCATTCAATTGCATTTGTTTTACGTATTTTTCAACTGGATTAAATTTTAAACTTTTTATGAAATCCTTTTCACGCATATAAATTTCTTCTTCTGTCATATCCTTAGCTTTAAACGAATTAATGAGTTCTTTATAAAAATTATAACAATGTCTATATTCTTCTTTCCTTTCTGCTATTTTTAATGCGAGATCTATGGCTTCTACTATACCAACTGATAAACTTAAAAAAGCAAGCGGTAGAAAGGCTATTGCTGATAAACCTGTTCCACTTAGAATAACATTACTTAATGATAATGAAATACTTATCTTTTGATACATATTTCTACTTTTTCTGTAAACATATAATCTTTTTTCTAAATATACATCCATTTATAAAGGATTAAATTTTTTCCTGTATCTCATATCAGGATTCACTAAATCTAACATAAAAAAATCATATTTTTCTTGAACACTTTTATTATACATTTGTTTGAATTCTTCAGTACTTAATAAACCATCTATCTCTCTTATAATCTGTTGAATTTCTTTAGATTGTAGAGTGAAAAATATATCGTAATTACAGTTCCTTCTTATATTGATAGGTGTTAAATAATATGACTGAGTTAAATAAATAAAGGATGCGTTTTTCTTTCTACCTCTGATAAATAATTCTTCGATGTTTTTTTTATCTTTCTCAATCACACAATCATCAAAAATAACTAAATTCTTTAATGTAGGATTTAAATCATCTACATTAATAAAATTTTGATCTGAAGAAAATAATACTTTTTTTTTAATTTATCATATAATTTTAATAATTTTTTCTTATTCTTTATATTCTTACATTTCAAAATATCTTCTCTTTCTATATCTTCAAACAGTGTATATTTTTCTTGTAATTTAGAATATTTAGGTTCGTATAAATATTTTGCACATATATATAATGTATTAAAAAATAATAAATCATAAATCAAATTTAACAGTAAATTTGTTTTACCTGAACCTGAAGATCCTACTATAAGTAATCTAAATGGATGTTTAGGTAACAAAGGATGATGTTTAGGATCAGGTAATTCTTCTGGTTCTGTGTAATCTTTAATTTTTATCATAATTTACTAGCAGTAAAAATAAAATTTACTAGCAGTAAAAATAAAATTTACTAGCAGTAAAAATAAAATTAGCTGCAGTAAAAAAATAATATTATATAAATGGGTAAAAAAGGACGAAAGCTTATAAAACAAATAAGAGATAAGAATATCTGTGTAATCATAACAGTAAAATTAATATTAATAAATGAACTTAGAAAAAGAACGGAAACACAAGTTTTTAAAGCAAATAAAAGATTCAATTAAAATAGTAAAAATAGAAAAAGAAATAAGAAAGAATAATGAAGATCAACTAAAAGAAAAAATAGGTATTCAAAAAACCTTAGAAGAATTTCATAAACCAATCACTCAAGAAATTGAAAAATATGAAAAATCAAATAAAGATATTGTGAAAAGTATTCAAAATGTTGTAGAAAATATTACATTTCCATCTATAGAAGAGCCTATTGAAGCTGTGAAAGAATTAGTATCTCATACTTATGATATTGATCAAAATTTAAATTTAAAATATTTAAAAGAGGAAAAAT
Source organism: Amaurobius ferox (assembly GCA_951213105.1). Lineage (NCBI taxonomy): Eukaryota > Metazoa > Arthropoda > Arachnida > Araneae > Amaurobiidae > Amaurobius > Amaurobius ferox. The sequence goes on from OX578141.1 coordinate 3,747,155, forward strand.
TATACAGACCGTCAGTATTTTTAAACGATCAAGAAAAATTAGAGGAGATGTATGGAAGAGCTAAACAGTTAAAAGAAGGATTATCTAAGAAAAGAGGCAACTTAAAAAGTACAATTTCTAGGGCTAAAAATTTTTCAGAGGAGGAATTAAACCAGAAAAAGAATGATATAAAAGAAATTAAAAATAATGAATATATGTTGCAAAATTATATGCATAGATTAAATATGATTCGAAGTAGTAAAGAAATGAAGGTAGGTAAAGGAATGAATGTATTATCAAATTTAACAGAAAAAATATGTAACGGAAGTAAATCAAAGAAATTGTATAATCAAGTAACTTTATTGTTAGATATGTTATTAAAAAATAAAGAAATGACTTATAATGATGTACAACGATATCATAAACAATTGCTCTGTTAATAAATGATAAAATATAAAGTTTATTTGAGTGATGGTCAGAAAAATAAACTTAAATCAGCTTTTAAAAATAAAGTAGAAGTAACATTACAAATAAATATATCTAAAACTCCTAATCATGAGATGTATTTAACTAAAACTCAAATTAATCATATTAATGATAAAAAAAGAATTACAATCAGTAAAACTCAATTAGATAAAAATGGAGGATTTTTACCATTTCTAGCGGCACTTATACCCTCTTTAATAACCGCTGCTAAAATTGCAGTTCCAGCAATAGCAACAGGTGCTTTACATGGATTAGCTAGTTCAGCTGTGCAAAAAAAGGGATCTGGGAAAAAAAAAACTTGGAAAGGGAATATATCAACAGTGGGAATCAGTGACAAAATGATTATAGAAAATATGAAAAATGAAAAAGGATTTAGAGGTGTGTTTACCTAATTTATTACCTAAAACTATAGGAAAATTTGAAAATGGAATCATTAATTTAGATGTATCAACAGGTCCCGGAACTCATTGGGTTTGTTATTATAATGATCCTAAATATAAATATGTGGAATATTTTGATCCGTTTGGTGAATATGACAATATGAAGAAGGACTACATTCCTAAAAATATTAAATCATTTCTTGTTACATCCAATAAAAAAATAGGTTATAATGATAGTTTTTTACAGAAACCTTCATCTGTGAAATGTGGTATATTTTGTATGAAATATATAAGAGAAAGGAATAAAGGTATATCACCTAAAAATGTTCTCAAATCATTTCTTACACAAAAACCTAGTGACTATAATGAAAATTTTGTTATGTATAAATGATTATATTAAAATCTGAAGGTCATGAGAGATCAGAGGAATTTACTGTAAATTTTATTACACCTCTTAAAATAAAAAAATTAGCTTTACACTCATTCTCTATGGAAGTTTCCTGGTTTAATATAAGTAAGAATTATGGAAATAACAAATTTAGAATGTATACATTAGACACAGATATAACAATTATTATCTCAAATGGTAATTATACTGTAAGAGGTTTAAATGAGTATATGATGAAAATATTTGGTAAGGATCCACCTGTCAAATTTGGTATTATTGAAGCAAGACAAAGAATATCTATTAAACTGAAAAATGGTTGGGTAATTGATTTTACAGAAAGTAACTTTCATAAAATTATAGGCTTTTTAAAACCGACATATGGAAGTTATGATGAAGAAACAGAGATTGAAGGTGAACATATTGGGGTGAACATATCTAATGGGAATGATAATATTTATATTCACTGTGATGTTGTAAAAGGATCTTTAATAAATCAATATAATTCAGAAGTTATATATTCTTTCACTAATAAAAATCCTCCAGGTAGTATAATTTCAAAAGAATTTAATAATTGGATATTTTTCCAGTTAAAGTAGATCCTGTTGAAAGAATAAAAATGAGGATTACTAATCAAAAAGGTGAATTAATAGATTTAAATAAAGGAGCTGTAGAATTTAATTTTATTTCTTCTTAAATAAATGAGAAAAAGTAAAAAAATAAAAGGATTTTTAAAGGTTTTATTGAAACCTAAGAATATATTAAATGTAATATTTTCTATGAAAAAGAAAGGAGGTGGTTTAAAAATTCTTCCTAAATAAATGATTTATGATTTAAGTGATACTCGTTATTATTATAATGATCACATTAAAAGTTATGAATTAAGAGAAATTCATCCAAAAGAACATAGTTCAGATGAGAATGCTACCTATGTTTTTCATATTAATGATACTAAAGCAAAAATTTTATATTCTAGAGGATATCTTGAACTAAAATTAAAAATTACAAAAAATGATAAATCATCCATTGGAAACGAAAATGTGAGTCTAGTAAATGGTGGAGGTTTTATCAAAACTTTAAAAGTACATATAGGAGATACCGAAATTGAATCAAATACACAGTCAAATTTTTCAATCATGAATCATGTTTTAAGATTAATTCATTATACTCCTGATTATGTAACATCACAAGCTCAAAATGAATTTTTTTATCTAGATACATCTGATTCAGCTGACCGTAATGAGTTTAAATATGATGGTACTTTAGAAGATACTACTAAAATAACTGAATTTTTTAATAATTTGAAAATGAATAAAGATTATAATGAAGGATTCGTAAAGAGATGGGAACTAACGAAAGATAGCAATGTCATTAAAATATGGACACCTTTAAAAGATATAATCGATTTCTTTAGAGACTATGAAAAGATAATTTCAGGTTTTGAAGTGAAAATAGAAATTCAAAGAAATGAAAATAAAAATATGATATATACTAATATAAGAAACGAAAATTATAAGGTAGTAGTTGAAGGTTTAACCTTACATTTACCTTATATAGAATTAAAAAATTCTGCAGAAAGTTTGTTTCTGGAATCATATCTATCCGATAAAGATATAGAGGCAAATTGGGATCGACATAGATTTAAGATGGTAGGCCCTTATAGAAGCAACAGCGGATCTGTGACAGCAACAACAGCGTCAGATGAAGTTTTAAGTGTCTATGTTATTCCTCAATATGTTGAAAGAGATAGTAATTATGAAAAAAATAATATGATATTTGATCATATAGATATGGCAGAATGCTGGTTGATGATTAATAATAAACAAGTTCCTCTTATGCGTTATAAAACAAATTTTGCCAATAAAGATTATATTCGAGTGTATGAAGCTCTTTTACATGAAGGATTTAACGATAATAATACAGAAACAGGACCTTTGATAAATAAGGAGAATTTTGGTAAACTGTATCCTATTTTTCCTTTTGACTCATCAAATCATGAAAACTATACCGATTTAAATAATTTAGATATTGAATTTAATTGGATAACGAATAGTCAAAAGGAATATAAGTTTTATTTTATTTTTAAAGAAAGAAAGAGATGTTTTATAAATTTAAAAAATAAAACTATAACAATGGTTAAGAGTTTAAAATCTTAAAATTAAATAAATGAGTGCTTATTATCCACCTTATGATGATCAAATGAAAGAAGGACCTATTGGACCTCCAGGTATAGGTTTTAAATTAATGAATGATGGAAATTATGATATGGAAAATAGAATTTTAAAAAATTGTGAAAATCCTATAGATGATTTAGATTTAACCACTAAAAGTTTTGTTTTGAATAAAATAGAGAATAATCATCATGAATTGAGAGATCATATAGAAACTAAATATAATGAGAGTTTTTTATCCTTTACTGTAGAAACAGGCAAGAGAATAAAAGAATTAGATGAAACAACTTTACATTCTTCAGAAGGAAAAGCTTTTGATGCAAAAGGAAAAAGAATAGGAAATGTTGCAGATCCTAAAGATGAAAAAAATGTTGTGAATAAAAGATATTTTGAAAAAAATTCGTTAATATTACAGAATGATAAATTTGATGTAAAAAATAAAATAATTACAAATGTTTCTGAACCTGAAAATGATAACGATGTTGTCAATAAAATATATTTAGATAATAGAGATATCTGGATTACTGTAGATGATCTTATTTTTATAGATGAAAAATTTACAAAAGTAAGTTTCAATATGATGAGTTCTAAATTACTGACCCCAGAGATGTTATTAACTACAGATATGTATATGAAAATATCTATATATATAGCTATATATGTAGAATATATATATATATATGATAAAAGTTCACTGATATCTCTAGAAATCAATGGTAAGGAAATTTTAAATGCTAATACAAATACAGTAACATGTTTTGCTTACGGTAAACGTGATGATATCATTACATTATGGATAAAATCTGATGGTAACGCTTTAAAACCTTATATGCATATTGAAAAAATTTCTTTCTAATAAATGGATATTGATTGGAATGAATTTTCCAGAAAAAATTTATCTGAAGATGTAATTAGAAATCTTATTAGTCATGTAAATTGGGATTTAGTTTTACAATATTCAACACTGTCTGAATCTTTTATTGAAGAATTTGCTCAACCTGATGATTGGCCTAAAATTTCTAGATATCAAAAATTATCAGAAGATTTTATTGAAAAATGTAAAGATAAAGTAGATTGGGTAAACATATCTCAATATCAAACTTTAAGTAACGAATTTATCATAAAATTTTCTGATAATTTAGATTTATATAAAGTATCAATATTTCAAAATCTTACAGAAGATACAATGAGAGAATTAAAAGATGATTTAAATTGGTTGTATATAACTAGATATCAAACATTTAGTGAAAATTTTCTAGAAGAATTTATGCATAAATTAGATTTTTGTTATTTGATTAAATATAAATTTGAGTTATTACCTGATCACTTTTTTAATGTTTATTGGAAAAAATTACAAGCAATACAGATGAGTGAATTAAATAAAAAGTTTGGTCATAATGAAATAGAACCTTACCAAGAGAAAATTTTTGAAGAGATATATGAAGTTAAATCAGTCTTGAAAGAGAGTGTTTATCTTTTGAGACAATTAACTAACAAAGAGGATAAATAAATATTTAATAAAAATGTTTCTATATAAATGGATGTTGTATATAATAATGGTATGGAAAAAAAAACTATGTCTTTCTTAAATATAGAGAATCCTACTGAAGTGAAATCTATTTTTATATTATATTTTGATACATCTCTAGAAGGAATAGAAAATTTAACTAATTTAAAAGAATTATATTGTGAGGGATATAAATTAACATCTCTTGATGAAATAAAAAATTTAATAAATTTAGAAACATTAGATTGTAAAAATAATAGATTAAAATCTCTTGATGGAATAGAAAATTTAACGAATTTAAAAGTATTAAAATGTAGAGGTAATAAATTAACATCTCTTGAAGGAATAAAAAATTTAACTAATTTAGAAACATTAAATTGTAATAAAAATAAATTAACTTCACTTAAAGGTATAGAAAACTTAACTAATTTAGAAATACTATCTTGTAGTAAAAACTATATTACATCTCTTGAAGGAATAGAAACTAATTTAAAAGAATTAAATTGTAATGATAATAGATTAACTTCACTTGAAGGAATAAAAAATTTAATAAATTTAGAAATACTATCTTGTAGTGAAAACGATATTACATCTCTTGAAGGAATAAAAAATTTAACTAATTTAAAAGAATTATATTGTACAGATAATAGATTAACTTCACTTGAAGGAATAGAAAATTTAACTAATTTAGAAATACTATCTTGTAGTGAAAACGATATTACATCTCTTAAAGGTATAAAAAATTTAACTAATTTAAAAAAAATATATTGTAGAGAAAACGATATTACATCTTTAACTGAATTAATATTTTTGCCTAGAATAAATGAAATACGGTATGATGAAGATAAAATACCCATGATGTTAAGAAGATTTATAAATAATGTAGGATTTCCAGTCTTAAAAAATCCATAAAACGCGTCCGTAATTTTCGGACACGTTTCAATATATTTTGAGTCACTTTGTAATCTCTTTTATTTTAAAGCTTAGAGGACTTCCATTCATTTGGAAGTCCTCTTTTTTTCACGCATTTTTATTTAATTTCATCCTTTTATCTATGGGGGGACTAATGGTCCCCTCATAAATATCAAGGTAGCTCCAAAATGGGGCTCCCTTGATCATTTATCTAAAAAAAGTTAAAATTCAGTCTCAATAATATTCATCATTTTCTAAGTTAAAAAACATGAAATTTTAGAGTCTTAAAACTCTAACTTTAATGATTTTATGCATGCTTGGTCTCAGAGGTTGTCCTAAATCTTTGAAATATGATAGGAATATGTAGTATATGGGGCTGTCTGTCCCCTATTTATTTTAAAGTTTAGAGGACTTCCATACATTTTGGAAGTCCTCTTTTTTCACGCATTTATTTAACCTATGGTAGCCCCAAAATAGAGCGGCCAATCTTTTGATCATTTATCTTAAAAAAAGTTAAAATTTGGTCTCTATAATATTCATATAATTCATTTTTTAAGTTAAAAAACATGAAATTTTAGAGTCTTAAAACTCTCTTGATTTTTGATTTTTAAAAAAATACCCATATTTTAATGATTTTATGCATGCTTGATCTCAGAGGTTGTCCTAAATCTTTGAAATATGATAGGAATATGTAGTATATGGGGCATACTCTGGGTGTCCCAGAGTATGCCCCATATACTACTCCAGACCGTCCGGCCTATCATTTATTATATGTAAAATAACTTGCATTAGAAAATCATGCAGTTCCGCTTTATGTTATTATGTTGACCCCATCCACGCCACTTCACACTTTCATTTATTATATGTAAAATAACTTCAAGTAGAAAATCACGGTGTTTCGTTTTATGTTATTATGTTGACCCCATCCCTGCCACTTCACACTTTCATATATTATATGTAAAATAACTTGTATTAGAAAATCACGGAGTTTCGTTTTATGTTATTATGTTGACACCATCCCTGCCACTTCACACTTTCATTTATTATATGTAAAATAACTTGTATTAGAAAATCACGGAGTTTCGTTTTATGTTATGATGATGAAACCATTCCCGCTACTTCACACTTTCATTAATTATATGTAAAATAACTTGCATCAGAAAATCACGGAGTTTCGTTTTATGTTATTATGTTGACCGCATCCCCGCTACTTCATACTTTCATTTTTTTATGTAAAATAACTTGCATTAGAAAATCACGGAGTTTCGTTTTATGTTATTATGTTGACCCTATTCCCGCCACTTCACACTTTCATTTATTATGGATAAAATAACTTGCTTTAGAAAATCACGGAGTTTCGTTTTATGTTATGATGATGAAACCATTCCCGCTACTTCACACTTTCATTAATTATATGTAAAATAACTTGCATCAGAAAATCAGGGAGTTTCGTTTTATGTTATTATGTTGACGCGTTCCCCGCCACTTAACACTTTCATTTATCATATGTTGTTGTTTTTGAGACCCAGACCGTCCGGCCTATCATTTATTATATGTAAAATAACTTACATTAGAAAATCACGGAGTTTCGTTTTATGTTATTATGTTGACCCCTCCCCCGCCACTTCACATTTTCATTTATTATATGTAAAATAATTTGCATTAGAAAATCACGGAGTTTCGTTTTATGTTATGATGATGAAACCATTCCCGCTACTTCACACTTTCATTAATTATATGTAAAATAACTTGCATCAGAAAATCACGGAGTTTCGTTTTATGTTATTATGTTGACCGCATCCCCGCTACTTCATACTTTCATTTTTTTATGTAAAATAACTTGCATTAGAAAATCACGGAGTTTCGTTTTATGTTATTATGTTGACCCTATTCCCGCCACTTCACACTTTCATTTATTATGGATAAAATAACTTGCTTTAGAAAATCACGGAATTTCGTTTTATGTTATTATGTTGACACCATTCCGCCACTTCACATTTTCATTTATTATATGTAAAATAATTTGCATTAGAAAATCACGGAGTTTCGTTTTATGTTATTATGTTGACCCCATCCCCACTACTTCAAAATATCATTTATTATATGTAAAATAACTTTCATTAGAAATTCACAGAGTTTCGTTTTATGTTATTATGTTGACCCCATCCCCGTTAAGTCATACTTTCATTTATTTTATGTAAAATAATTTGTTTTAGAAAATCACGGAGTTTTGTTTTATGTTATTATGTTGACCCCATCCCCACCACTTCACATTTTCATTTATTATGAGTAAAATAACTTACATTAGAAAATCACAGAGTTCCGTTTTATGTTATTATGTTGACACCATTCCAGCCACTGCACACTTTCATTTATAATATGTAAAATATCTCCCATTAGAAAATCACGGAGTTTCGTTTTATGTTATTATGTTGACCCCTCCCCCGCCACTTCACACTTTCATTTATTATATGTAAAATAACTTACATTAGAAAATCACGGAGTTTCGTTTAATGTTATTATGTTGACCCCATCCCCACCACTTCACACTTTCATTTATTATGAGTAAAATAACTTACATTAGAAAATCACGGAGTTTCGTTTTATGTTATGATGATGACACCATTCCCGCCACTTCACACTTTCATTAATTATATGTAAAATAACTTGCATTAAAAAATCACGTAGTTTCGTTTTATATTATTATGTTGACCCCATCCCCGCCACTTCACACTATCATTTATTATATGTAAAATAACTTGCATTAGAAAATCATTGAGTTTCGTTTTATTTTATTATGTTGACACCATTCCCGCCACTTCACACATTCATTTATTATATGTAAAATAACTTTCATTAGTAAACCACGGAGTTTCGTTTTATGTTATTATGTTTACGCCATCCCCGCCACTTTACACTTTCATTTATTATATGTTGTTGTTTTTGAGACCCAGACCGTCCGGTCTATCATTTATTATATGTAAAATAACTTGCATTAGAAAATCATGGAGTTTCGTTTCATGTTATAATGTTGACCCCATCCCCACTACTTCAAAATATCATTTATTACATGTAAAATAACTTTCATTAGAAAATCACGGAGTTTCGTTTTATGTTATTATGTTGACCCCATCCCCGTTAAGTCATACTTTCATTTATTTTATGTAAAATAATTTGTTTTAGAAAATCACGGAATTTTGTTTTATGTTATTATGTTGACCCCATCCCCACCACTTCACACTTTCATTTATTATGAGTAAAATAACTTACATTAGAAAATCACGGAGTTTCGTTTTATGTTATTATGTTGACACCATTCCCGCCACTTCACACTTTCATTTATGATATGTAAAATATCTCCCATTAGAAAATCACGGAGTTTCGTTTTATGTTATTATGTTGACACCATTCCCGCCACTTCACACTTTCATTTATTATATGTAAAATAACTTGCATTAGTAAATCACGGAGTTTCGTTTTATGTTATTATGTTGACGCCATCCCCGCCACTTTACACTTTCATTTATTATATGTTGTTGTTTTTGAGACCCAGACCGTCCGGTCTATCATTTATTATATGTAAAATAACTTGCATTAGAAAATCATGGAGTTTCGTTTAATGTTATTATATTGACCCCATCCCCTCCACTTCACACTTTCATTTATTATATGTAAAATCACTTCCATTAGAAAATCACGGTGTTTCTTTTTATGTTATTATGTTGACCCTATCCCCGCCACTTCACACTTTCATTTATTATATGTAAAATAACTTGCATTAGAAAATAACGGTGTTTCGTTTTATGTTATTATGTTGACCGCATCCCCGCCACTTCATACTTTCATTTTTTATGAAAAATAACTTGCATTAGAAAATCACGGAGTTTCGTTTAATGTTATTATGTTGACCCCATCCCCACCACTTCACACTTTCATTTATTATGAGTAAAATAACTTACATTAGATAATCACGGAGTTTCGTTTTATGTTATGATGATGACACCATTCCCGCCACTTCACACTTTCATTAATTATATGTAAAATAACTTGCATTAGAAAATCACGTAGTTTCGTTTTATATTATTATGTTGACCCCATCCCTGCCACTTCACACTTTCATTTATTATATGTAAAATAACTTGTATTAGAAAATCATGGAATTTCGTTTTATGTTATTATGTTGACCCCATCCCCGCCACTTCAGGCTTTCATTTATTATAAGTAAAATAACTTGCATTTGAAAATCAGGTGGTTTCGGTTTATGTTATTATGTTGACCCCATCCCCTCCACTTCACACTTTCATTTACTATGTGTAAAATAACTTGCCTTAAAAATCACGGTGTTTCGTTTCATGTTATTATGTTGACCCCAAAGAAAATCCAAAGTTGTGAAAGAAAATCACCGTGATTTTCTTTCACATTTTTAGAAAATCACGGTGTTTCGTTTCATGTTATTATGTTGACTCCATCCCCGCCACATCACACTTTCATTTATTACATGTAAAATAACGTGGATTAGAAAATCACGGAGTTTCGTTTTATGTTACTATGTTGACCCCATCCCCGCCACGTCGCACTATCATTTATTATATGTAAAATAACTTGCATTAGAAAATCATGGAGTTTCGTTTTATGTTATTATGTTGACACCATTCCCGCCACTTCACACATTCATTTATTATATGTAAAATAACTTTCATTAGTAAACCACGGAGTTTCGTTTTATGTTATTATGTTTATGCCATCCCCGCCACTTTACACTTTCATTTATTATATGTAAAATCACTCCCATTAGAAAATCATGCAGTTCCGCTTTATGTTATTATGTTGACCCCATCCACGCCACTTCACACTTTCATTTATTATGAGTAAAATAACTTACATTAGAAAATCACGTAGTTTCGTTTTATGTTATTATGTTGACCCCATCCCTGCCACTTCACACTTTCATTTATTATATGTAAAATAACTTGTATTAGAAAATCACGGAGTTTCGTTTTATGTTACTATGTTGACCCCATCCCTGCAACTTCACACTTTCATTTATTATATGTAAAATAACTTGTATTAGAAAATCACGGAGTTTCGTTTTATGTTATTATAATGACGCGTTCCCCGCCACTTAACACTTTCATTTATCATATGTTGTTGTTTTTGAGACCCAGACCGTCCGGCCTATCATTTATTATATGTAAAATAACTTGCATTAGAGAATCATGGAGTTTCGTTTTATGTTATTATGTTGACCCCATCCCCCTTACGTCACACTATCATTTATTATATGTAAAATAACTTACATTAGAAAATCACGGAGTTTCGTTTTATGTTATGATGATGAAACCATTCCCGCCACTTCACACTTTCATTAATTATATGTAAAATAACTTGCATCAGAAAATCACGGAGTTTCATTTTATGTTATTATGTTGACCGCATCCCCGCTACTTCATACTTTCATTTTTTTATGTAAAATAAATTGCATTAGAAAATCACGGAGTTTCGTTTTATGTTATTATGTTGACCCTATTCCCGCCACTTCACACTTTCATTTATTATGGATAAAATAACTTGCTTTAGAAAATCACGGAATTTCGTTTTATGTTATTATGTTGACACCATTCCGCCACTTCACATTTTCATTTATTATATGTAAAATAATTTGCATGAGAAAATCACGGAGTTTCGTTTTATGTTATTATGTTGACCCCATCCCCACTACTTCAAAATATCATTTATTATATGTAAAATAACTTTCATTAGAAAACCACAGAGTTTCGTTTTATGTTATTATGTTGACCCCATCCCCGTTAAGTCATACTTTCATTTATTTTATGTAAAATAATTTGTTTTAGAAAATCACGGAGTTTTGTTTTATGTTATTATGTTGACCCCATCCCCACCACTTCACATTTTCATTTATTATGAGTAAAATAACTTACATTAGAAAATCACAGAGTTCCGTTTTATGTTATTATGTTGACACCATTCCCGCCACTTCACACTTTCATTTATAATATGTAAAATATCTCCCATTAGAAAATCACGGAGTTTCGTTTTATGTTATTATGTTGACCCCTCCCCCGCCACTTCACACTTTCATTTATTATATGTAAAATAACTTACATTAGAAAATCACGGAGTTTCGTTTAATGTTATTATGTTGACCCCATCCCCACCACTTCACACTTTCATTTATTATGAGTAAAATAACTTACATTAGAAAATCACGGAGTTTCGTTTTATGTTATGATGATGACACCATTCCCGCCACTTCACACTTTCATTAATTATATGTAAAATAACTTGCATTAAAAAATCACGAAGTTTCGTTTTATATTATTATGTTGACCCCATCCCCGCCACTTCACACTATCATTTATTATATGTAAAATAACTTGCATTAGAAAATCATTGAGTTTCGTTTTATTTTATTATGTTGACACCATTCCCGCCACTTCACACATTCATTTATTATATGTAAAATAACTTTCATTAGTAAACCACGGAGTTTCGTTTTATGTTATTATGTTTACGCCATCCCCGCCACTTTACACTTTCATTTATTATATGTTGTTTTTTTTGAGACCCAGACCGTCCGGTCTATCATTTATTATATGTAAAATAACTTGCATTAGAAAATCATGGAGTTTCGTTTCATGTTATAATGTTGACCCCATCCCCACTACTTCAAAATATCATTTATTACATGTAAAATAACTTTCATTAGAAAATCACGGAGTTTCGTTTTATGTTATTATGTTGACCCCATCCCCGTTAAGTCATACTTTCATTTATTTTATGTAAAATAATTTGTTTTAGAAAATCACGGAATTTTGTTTTATGTTATTATGTTGACCCCATCCCCACCACTTCACACTTTCATTTATTATGAGTAAAATAACTTACATTAGAAAATCACGGAGTTTCGTTTTATGTTATTATGTTGACACCATTCCCGCCACTTCACACTTTCATTTATGATATGTAAAATATCTCCCATTAGAAAATCACGGAGTTTCGTTTTATGTTATTATGTTGACCCCTCCCCCGCCACTTCACATTTTCATTTATTATATGTAAAATAATTTGCATTAGAAAATCACGGAGTTTCGTTTTATGTTATTATGTTGACACCATTCCCGCCACTTCACACTTTCATTTATTATATGTAAAATAACTTGCATTAGTAAATCACGGAGTTTCGTTTTATGTTATTATGTTGACGCCATCCCCGCCACTTTACACTTTCATTTATTATATGTTGTTGTTTTTGAGACCCAGACCGTCCGGTCTATCATTTATTATATGTAAAATAACTTGCATTAGAAAATCATGGAGTTTCGTTTAATGTTATTATATTGACCCCATCCCCTCCACTTCACACTTTCATTTATTATATGTAAAATCACTTCCATTAGAAAATCACGGTGTTTCGTTTTATGTTATTATGTTGACCCTATCCCCGCCACTTCACACTTTCATTTATTATATGTAAAATAACTTGCATTAGAAAATAACGGTGTTTCGTTTTATGTTATTATGTTGACCGCATCCCCGCCACTTCATACTTTCATTTTTTATGAAAAATAACTTGCATTAGAAAATCACGGAGTTTCGTTTAATGTTATTATGTTGACCCCATCCCCACCACTTCACACTTTCATTTATTATGAGTAAAATAACTTACATTAGATAATCACGGAGTTTCGTTTTATGTTATGATGATGACACCCTTCCCGCCACTTCACACTTTCATTAATTATATGTAAAATAACTTGCATTAGAAAATCACGTAGTTTCGTTTTATATTATTATGTTGACCCCATCCCTGCCACTTCACACTTTCATTTATTATATGTAAAATAACTTGTATTAGAAAATCATGGAATTTCGTTTTATGTTATTATGTTGACCCCATCCCCGCCACTTCAGGCTTTCATTTATTATAAGTAAAATAACTTGCATTTGAAAATCAGGTGGTTTCGGTTTATGTTATTATGTTGACCCCATCCCCTCCACTTCACACTTTCATTTACTATGTGTAAAATAACTTGCCTTAAAAATCACGGTGTTTCGTTTCATGTTATTATGTTGACCCCAAAGAAAATCCAAAGTTGTGAAAGAAAATCACCGTGATTTTCTTTCACATTTTTAGAAAATCACGGTGTTTCGTTTCATGTTATTATGTTGACTCCATCCCCGCCACATCACACTTTCATTTATTATATGTAAAATAACGTGGATTAGAAAATCACGGAGTTTCGTTTTATGTTACTATGTTGACCCCATCCCCGCCACGTCGCACTATCATTTATTATATGTAAAATAACTTGAATTAGAAAATCATGGAGTTTCGTTTTATGTTATTATGTTGACACCATTCCCGCCACTTCACACATTCATTTATTATATGTAAAATAACTTTCATTAGTAAACCACGGAGTTTCGTTTTATGTTATTATGTTTATGCCATCCCCGCCACTTTACACTTTCATTTATTATATGTAAAATCACTCCCATTAGAAAATCATGCAGTTCCGCTTTATGTTATTATGTTGACCCCATCCACGCCACTTCACACTTTCATTTATTATGAGTAAAATAACTTACATTAGAAAATCACGTAGTTTCGTTTTATGTTATTATGTTGACCCCATCCCTGCCACTTCACACTTTCATTTATTATATGTTAAATAACTTGTATTAGAAAATCACGGAGTTTCGTTTTATGTTATTATGTTGACCCCATCCCTGCAACTTCACACTTTCATTTATTATATGTAAAATAACTTGTATTAGAAAATCACGGAGTTTCGTTTTATGTTATTATAATGACGCGTTCCCCGCCACTTAACACTTTCATTTATCATATGTTGTTGTTTTTGAGACCCAGACCGTCCGGCCTATCATTTATTATATGTAAAATAACTTGCATTAGAGAATCATGGAGTTTCGTTTTATGTTATTATGTTGACCCCATCCCCCTTACGTCACACTATCATTTATTATATGTAAAATAACTTACATTAGAAAATCACGGAGTTTCGTTTTATGTTATGCTGATGAAACCATTCCCGCCAGTTCACACTTTCATTAATTATATGTAAAATAACTTGCATCAGAAAATCACGGAGTTTCATTTTATGTTATTATGTTGACCGCATCCCCGCTACTTCATACTTTCATTTTTTTATGTAAAATAACTTGCACTAGAAAATCACGGAGTTTCGTTTTATGTTATTATGTTAAACCCCATTCCCGCCACTTCACACTTTCATTTATTATGAGTAAAATATCTTGCATTAGAAAATCACGGAATTTCGTTTTATGTTATTATGTTGACACCATTCCGCCACTTCACATTTTCATTTATTATATGTAAAATAATTTGCATTAGAAAATCACGGAGTTTCGTTTTATGTTATTATGTTGACACCATTCCCGCCACTTCACACTTTCATTTATTATATGTAAAATAACTTGCATTAGTAAATCACGGAGTTTCGTTTTATGTTATTATGTTGACACCTTTCCCGCCACTTCAAACTTTCATTTATTATATGTAAAATATCTCCCATTAGAAAATCACGGAGTTTCGTTTTATGTTATTATGTTGACCCCTCCCCCGCCACTTCACATTTTCATTTATTATATGTAAAATAATTTGCATTAGAAAATCACGGAGTTTCGTTTTATGTTATTATGTTGACCCCATCCCTGCCACTTCACACTTTCATTTATTATATGTAAAATAACTTGTATTAGAAAATCACGGAGTTTCGTTTTATGTTATTATGTTGACGCGTTCCCCGCCACATAACACTTTCATTTATCATATGTTGTTGTTTTTGAGACCCAGACCGTCCGGTCTATCATTTATTATATGTAAAATAACTTGCATTAGAAAATCATGGAGTTTCGTTTAATGTTATTATGTTGATCCCATCCCCACCACTTCACACTTTCATTTATTATGAGTAAAATAACTTACATTAGAAAATCACAGAGTTTCGTTTTATGTTATTATGTGCACCCCATTCCCGCCACTTCACACTTTCATTAATAATATGTAAAATAACTTGCATTAGAAAATCACGTAGTTTCGTTTTATATTATTATGTTGACCCCATCCATGCCACTTCACACTTTCATTTATTATATGTAAAATAACTTGTATTAGAAAATCATGGAATTTCGTTTTATGTTATTATGTTGACCCCATCCCCGCCACTTCAGGCTTTCATTTATTATAAGTAAAATAACATGCATTTGAAAATCAGGTGGTTTCGGTTTATGTTATTATGTTGACCCCATCCCCTCCACTTCACACTTTCATTTATTATGTGTAAAATAACTTGCATTAAAAATCACGGTGTTTCGTTTCATATTATTATGTTGACCCCAAAGAAAATCCAAAGTTGTGAAAGAAAATCACCGTGATTTTCTTTCACATTTTTAGAAAATCACGTAGTTTCGTTTTATATTATTATGTTGACCCCATTCCTGCCACTTCACACTTTCATTTATTATGAGTAAAATATCTTGCATTAGAAAATCACGGAATTTCGTTTTATGTTATTATGTTGACACCATTCCGCCACTTCACATTTTCATTTATTATATGTTGTTGTTGAGACCCAGACCGTCCGACCTACCAGAAAGGTGTAAGGTAACTGTCATTTATTATATGTAAAATAATTTACATTAGAAAATCACGGAGTTTCGTTTTATGTTATTATGTTGACCCCATCCCCACTACTTCAAAATATCATTTATTATATGTAAAATAACTTTCATTAGAAAATCACAGAATTTCGTTTTATGTTATTATGTTGACCCCATCCCCGTTAAGTCATACTTTCATTTATTTTATGTAAAATAATTTGTTTTAGAAAATCACGGAGTTTTGTTTTATGTTATTATGTTGACCCCATCCCCACCACTTCACACTTTCATTTATTATGAGTAAAATAACTTACATTAGAAAATCACAGAGTTTCGTTTTATGTTATTATGTTGACACCATTCCCGCCACTTCACACTTTCATTTATAATATGTAAAATATCTCCCATTAGAAAATCACGGAGTTTCGTTTTATGTTATTATGTTGACCCCTCCCCCGCCACTTCACATTTTCATTTATTATATGTAAAATAATTTGCATTAGAAAATCACGGAGTTTCGTTTTATGTTATTATGTTGACACCATTCCCGCCACTTCACACTTTCATTTATTATATGTAAAATAACTTGCATTAGTAAATCACGGAGTTTCGTTTTATGTTATTATGTTGACGCCATCCCCGCCACTTTATACTTTCATTTATTATATGTTGTTGTTTTTGAGACCCAGACCGTCCGGCCTATCATTTATTATATGTAAAATAACTTGCATTAGAAAATCATGGAGTTTCGTTTAATGTTATTATGTTGACCCCATCCCCGCCACTTCACTCTTTCATTTATTATATGTAAAATCACTTCCATTAGGAAATCACGGTGTTTCGTTTCATGTTATTATGTTGACTCCATCCCCGCCACATCACACTTTCATTTATTATATGTAAAATAACGTGGATTAGAAAATCACGGAGTTTCGTTTTATGTTATTATGTTGACACCATTCCCGCCACTTCACACATTCATTTATTATATGTAAAATAACTTTCATTAGTAAACCACGGAGTTTCGTTTTATGTTATTATGTTTACGCCATCCCCGCCACTTTACACTTTCATTTATTATATGTAAAATCACTCCCATTAGAAAATCATGGTGTTTCGTTTTATGTTATTATGTTGACCCTATCCCCGCCACATCACACTTTCATTTATTATAAGTATAATAACTTACATTCGAAAATCACGGAGTTTCGTTTTATGTTATTATGTTGACCCCATCCCCGCCACTTTACACTTTCATTTATTATATGTTGTTGTTTTTGAGACCCAGACCGTCCGGCCTATCATTTATTATATGTAAAATAAATTGCATTAGAAAATCATGGAGTTTCGCTTTATGTTATTATGTTAACCCCATCCCCGCCTCTTCCCACTTTCATTTATTATATGTCAAATAACTTCCATTAGAAAATCACGGTGTTTCGTTTTATGTTATTATGTTGACCGCATCCCCGCCACTTCACAATATCATTTATTATATGTTGTTGTTTTTGAGATAAAGACCGTCCGGCCTATCATTTATTATATGTAAAATAACTTGCATTAGAAAATCATGGAGTTTCGTTTTATGTTATTATGTTGACCTCATTCCCACTACTTCACAATATCATTTATTATATGTAAAATAACTTTCATTAGAAAACCACAGAGTTTCGTTTTATGTTATTATGTTGACCCCATCCCCGTTAAGTCATACTTTCATTTATTTTATGTAAAATAATTTGTTTTAGAAAATCACGGAGTTCTGTTTTATGTTATTATGTTGACCCCATCCCCACCACTTCACACTTTCATTTATTATGAGTAAAATAACTTACATTAGAAAATCACGGAGTTTCGTTTTATGTTATTATGTTGACACCATTCCCGAAACTTCACACTTTCATTAATTATATGTAAAATAACTTGTATTAGAAAATCACGGAGTTTCGTTTTATGTTATTATGTTGACCCCATCCCTGCCACTTCACACTTTCATTTATTATATGTAAAATAACTTGTATTAGAAAATCACGGAGTTTCGTTTTATGTTATTATGTTGACGCGTTCCCCGCCACTTAACACTTTCATTTATTATATGTAAAATAACTTGCTTTAGAAAATCACGGAGTTTCGTTTTAAGTCATTATGTTGACCCCATCCCCTCCATTTCACACTTTCATTTACTATATGTAAAATAATTTGCATTAAAAATCACGGTGTTTCGTTTTATGTTATTATGTTGACCCCATCCCCGTTAAGTCATACTTTCATTTATTTTATGTAAAATAATTTGTTTTAGAAAATCACGGAATTTTGTTTTATGTTATTATGTTGACCCCATCCCCACCACTTCACACTTTCATTTATTATGAGTAAAATAACTTACATTAGAAAATCACGGAGTTTCGTTTTATGTTATTATGTTGACACCATTCCCGCCACTTCACACTTTCATTTATGATATGTAAAATATCTCCCATTAGAAAATCACGGAGTTTCGTTTTATGTTATTATGTTGACCCCTCCCCCGCCACTTCACATTTTCATTTATTATATGTAAAATAATTTGCATTAGAAAATCACGGAGTTTCGTTTTATGTTATTATGTTGACACCATTCCCGCCACTTCACACTTTCATTTATTATATGTAAAATAACTTGCATTAGTAAATCACGGAGTTTCGTTTTATGTTATTATGTTGACGCCATCCCCGCCACTTTACACTTTCATTTATTATATGTTGTTGTTTTTGAGACCCAGACCGTCCGGTCTATCATTTATTATATGTAAAATAACTTGCATTAGAAAATCATGGAGTTTCGTTTAATGTTATTATGTTGACCCCATCCCCTCCACTTCACACTTTCATTTATTATATGTAAAATCACTTCCATTAGAAAATCACGGTGTTTCGTTTTATGTTATTATGTTGACCCTATCCCCGCCACTTCACACTTTCATTTATTATATGTAAAATAATTTGCATTAGAAAATAACGGTGTTTCGTTTTATGTTATTATGTTGACCGCATCCCCGCCACTTCATACTTTCATTTTTTATGAAAAATAACTTGCATTAGAAAATCACGGAGTTTCGTTTAATGTTATTATGTTGACCCCATCCCCACCACTTCACACTTTCATTTATTATGAGTAAAATAACTTAGATTAGATAATCACGGAGTTTCGTTTTATGTTATGATGATGACACCATTCCCGCCACTTCACACTTTCATTAATTATATGTAAAATAACTTGCATTAGAAAATCACGTAGTTTCGTTTTATATTATTATGTTGACCCCATCCCTGCCACTTCACACTTTCATTTATTATATGTAAAATAACTTGTATTAGAAAATCATGGAATTTCGTTTTATGTTATTATGTTGACCCCATCCCCGCCACTTCAGGCTTTCATTTATTATAAGTAAAATAACTTGCATTTGAAAATCACGGTGTTTCGTTTCATGTTATTATGTTGACCCCAAAGAAAATCCAAAGTTGTGAAAGAAAATCACCGTGATTTTCTTTCACATTTTTAGAAAATCACGGTGTTTCGTTTCATGTTATTATGTTGACTCCATCCCCGCCACATCACACTTTCATTTATTATATGTAAAATAACTTGCATTAGAAAATCATGGAGTTTCGTTTTATGTTATTATGTTGACACCATTCCCGCCACTTCACACATTCATTTATTATATGTAAAATAACTTTCATTAGTAAACCACGGAGTTTCGTTTTATGTTATTATGTTTATGCCATCCCCGCCACTTTACACTTTCATTTATTATATGTAAAATCACTCCCATTAGAAAATCATGCAGTTCCGCTTTATGTTATTATGTTGACCCCATCCACGCCACTTCACACTTTCATTTATTATGAGTAAAATAACTTACATTAGAAAATCACGTAGTTTCGTTTTATGTTATTATGTTGACCCCATCCCTGCCACTTCACACTTTCATTTATTATAAGTAAAATAACTTGTATTAGAAAATCACGGAGTTTCGTTTTATGTTATTATGTTGACCCCATCCCTGCAACTTCACACTTTCATTTATTATATGTAAAATAACTTGTATTAGAAAATCACGGAGTTTCGTTTTATGTTATTATAATGACGCGTTCCCCGCCACTTAACACTTTCATTTATCATATGTTGTTGTTTTTGAGACCCAGACCGTCCGGCCTATCATTTATTATATGTAAAATAACTTGCATTAGAGAATCATGGAGTTTCGTTTTATGTTATTATGTTGACCCCATCCCCCTTACGTCACACTATCATTTATTATATGTAAAATAACTTACATTAGAAAATCACGGAGTTTCGTTTTATGTTATGATGATGAAACCATTCCCGCCACTTCACACTTTCATTAATTATATGTAAAATAACTTGCATCAGAAAATCACGGAGTTTCATTTTATGTTATTATGTTGACCGCATCCCCGCTACTTCATACTTTCATTTTTTTATGTAAAATAACTTGCATTAGAAAATCACGGAGTTTCGTTTTATGTTATTATGTTAAACCCCATTCCCGCCACTTCACACTTTCATTTATTATGAGTAAAATATCTTGCATTAGAAAATCACGGAATTTCGTTTTATGTTATTATGTTGACACCATTCCGCCACTTCACATTTTCATTTATTATATGTAAAATAATTTGCATTAGAAAATCACGGAGTTTCGTTTTATGTTATTATGTTGACACCATTCCCGCCACTTCACACTTTCATTTATTATATGTAAAATAACTTGCATTAGTAAATCACGGAGTTTCGTTTTATGTTATTATGTTGACACCTTTCCCGCCACTTCACACTTTCATTTATTATATGTAAAGAATCTCCCATAAGAAAATCACGGAGTTTCGTTTTATGTTATTATGTTGACCCCTCCCCCGCCACTTCACATATTCATTTATTATATGTAAAATAATTTGCATTAGAAAATCACGGAGTTTCGTTTTATGTTATTATGTTGACCCCATCCCTGCCACTTCACACTTTCATTTATTATATGTAAAATAACTTGTATTAGAAAATCACGGAGTTTCGTTTTATGTTATTATGTTGACGCGTTCCCCGCCACTTAACACTTTCATTTATCATATGTTGTTTTTGAGACCCAGACCGTCCGGTCTATCATTTATTATATGTAAAATAACTTGCATTAGAAAATCATGGAGTTTCGTTTAATGTTATTATGTTGACCCCATCCCCACCACTTCACACTTTCATTTATTATGAGTAAAATAACTTACATTAGATAATCACGGAGTTTCGTTTTATGTTATGATGATGACACCATTCCCGCCACTTCACACTTTCATTAATTATATGTAAAATAACTTGCATTAGAAAATCACGTAGTTTCGTTTTATATTATTATGTTGACCCCATCCCTGCCACTTCACACTTTCATTTATTATATGTAAAATAACTTGTATTAGAAAATCATGGAATTTCGTTTTATGTTATTATGTTGACCCCATCCCCGCCACTTCAGGCTTTCATTTATTATAAGTAAAATAACTTGCATTTGAAAATCAGGTGGTTTCGGTTTATGTTATTATGTTGACCCCATCCCCTCCACTTCACACTTTCATTTATTATGTGTGAAATAACTTGCATTAAAAATCACGGTGTTTCGTTTCATGTTATTATGTTGACCCCAAAGAAAATCCAAAGTTGTGAAAGAAAATCACCTTGATTTTCTTTCACATTTTTAGAAAATCACGTAGTTTCGTTTTATATTATTATGTTGACCCCATCCCTGCCACTTCACACTTTCATTTATTATGAGTAAAATATCTTGCATTAGAAAATCACGGAATTTCGTTTTATGTTATTATGTTGACACCATTCCGCCACTTCACATTTTCATTTATTATATGTAAAATAATTTACATTAGAAAATCACGGAGTTTCGTTTTATGTTATTATGTTGACCCCATCCCCACTACTTCAAAATATCATTTATTATATGTAAAATAACTTTCATTAGAAAATCACAGAATTTCGTTTTATGTTATTATGTTGACCCCATCCCCGTTAAGTCATACTTTCATTTATTTTATGTAAAATAATTTGTTTAGAAAATCACGGAATTTTGTTTTATGTTATTATGTTGACCCCATCCCCACCACTTCACACTTTCATTTATTATGAGTAAAATAACTTACATTAGAAAATCACAGAGTTTCGTTTTATGTTATTATGTTGACACCATTCCCGCCACTTCACACTTTCATTTATAATATGTAAAATATCTCCCATTAGAAAATCACGGAGTTTCGTTTTATGTTATTATGTTGACCCCTCCCCCGCCACTTCACATTTTCATTTATTATATGTAAAATAATTTGCATTAGAAAATCACGGAGTTTCGTTTTATGTTATTATGTTGACACCATTCCCGCCACTTCACACTTTC
Organism: Amaurobius ferox; assembly: GCA_951213105.1. Lineage (NCBI taxonomy): Eukaryota > Metazoa > Arthropoda > Arachnida > Araneae > Amaurobiidae > Amaurobius > Amaurobius ferox. The sequence goes on from OX578141.1 coordinate 3,770,097, forward strand.
ATTTATTATATGTAAAATAACTTGCATTAGTAAATCACGGAGTTTCGTTTTATGTTATTATGTTGACTCCATCCCCGCCACTTTATACTTTCATTTATTATATGTTGTTGTTTTTGAGACCCAGACCGTCCGGCCTATCATTTATTATATGTAAAATAACTTGCATTAGAAAATCATGGAGTTTCGTTTAATGTTATTATGTTGACCCCATCCCCGCCACTTCACTCTTTCATTTATTATATGTAAAATCACTTCCATTAGGAAATCACGGTGTTTCGTTTCATGTTATTATGTTGACTCCATCCCCGCCACATCACACTTTCATTTATTATATGTAAAATAACGTGGATTAGAAAATCACGGAGTTTCGTTTTATGTTATTATGTTGACCCCATCCCCGCCACGTCGCACTATCATTTATTATATGTAAAATAACTTGCATTAGAAAATCATGGAGTTTCGTTTTATGTTATTATGTTGACACCATTCCCGCCACTTCACACATTCATTTATTATATGTAAAATAACTTTCATTAGTAAACCACGGAGTTTCGTTTTATGTTATTATGTTTACGCCATCCCCGCCACTTTACACTTTCATTTATTATATGTAAAATCACTCCCATTAGAAAATCACGGTGTTTCGTTTTATGTTATTATGTTGACCCTATCCCCGCCACATCACACTTTCATTTATTATAAGTATAATAACTTACATTCGAAAATCACGGAGTTTCGTTTTATGTTATTATGTTGACCCCATCCCCGCCACTTTACACTTTCATTTATTATATGTTGTTGTTTTTGAGACCCAGACCGTCCGGCCTATCATTTATTATATGTAAAATAAATTGCATTAGAAAATCATGGAGTTTCGCTTTATGTTATTATGTTAACCCCATCCCCGCCTCTTCCCACTTTCATTTATTATATGTCAAATAACTTCCATTAGAAAATCACGGTGTTTCGTTTTATGTTATTATGTTGACCGCATCCCCGCCACTTCACAATATCATTTATTATATGTTGTTGTTTTTGAGATAAAGACCGTCCGGCCTATCATTTATTATATGTAAAATAACTTGCATTAGAAAATCATGGAGTTTCGTTTTATGTTATTATGTTGACCTCATTCCCACTACTTCACAATATCATTTATTATATGTAAAATAACTTTCATTAGAAAACCACAGAGTTTCGTTTTATGTTATTATGTTGACCCCATCCCCGTTAAGTCATACTTTCATTTATTTTATGTAAAATAATTTGTTTTAGAAAATCACGGAGTTCTGTTTTATGTTATTATGTTGACCCCATCCCCAACACTTCACACTTTCATTTATTATGAGTAAAATAACTTACATTAGAAAATCACGGAGCTTCGTTTTATGTTATTATGTTGACACCATTCCCGAAACTTCACACTTTCATTAATTATATGTAAAATAACTTGCATTAGAAAATCACGTAGTTTCAATTTATGTTATTATGTTGACCCCATCCCTGCCACTTCACACTTTCATTTATTATATGTAAAATAACTTGTATTAGAAAATCACGGAGTTTCGTTTTATGTTATTATGTTGACCCCATCCCTGCCACTTCACACTTTCATTTATTATATGTAAAATAACTTGTATTAGAAAATCACGGAGTTTCGTTTTATGTTATTATATTGACGCGTTCCCCGCCACTTAACACATTCATTTATTATATGTAAAATAACTTGCTTTAGAAAATCACGGAGTTTCGTTTTAAGTCATTATGTTGACCCCATCCCCTCCATTTCACACTTTCATTTACTATATGTAAAATAATTTGCATTAAAAATCACGGTGTTTCGTTTTATGTTATTATGTTGACCCCAAAGAAAATCCAAAGTTGTAAAAGGAAATCACCGTGATTTTCTTTCACATTATTAGAAAATCACGGTGTTTTGTTTCATGTTATTATGTTGACACCATTCCGCCACTTCACATTTTCATTTATTATATGTAAAATAATTTGCATTAGAAAATCACGGAGTTTCGTTTTATGTTATTATGTTGACCTCATTCCCACTTCTTCACAATATCATTTATTATATGTAAAATAACTTTCATTAGAAAACCACAGAGTTTCGTTTTATGTTATTATGTTGACCCCATCCCCGTTAAGTCATACTTTCATTTATTTTATGTAAAATAATTTGTTTTAGAAAATCACGGAGTTCTGTTTTATGTTATTATGTTGACCCCATCCCCACCACTTCACACTTTCATTTATTATGAGTAAAATAACTTACATTAGAAAATCACGGAGTTTCGTTTTATGTTATTATGTTGACACCATTCCCGAAACTTCACACTTTCATTAATTATATGTAAAATAACTTGCATTAGAAAATCACGTAGTTCCAATTTATGTTATTATGTTGACCCCATCCCTGCCACTTCACACTTTCATTTATTATATGTAAAATAACTTGTATTAGAAAATCACGGAGTTTCGTTTTATGTTATTATGTTGACCCCATCCCTGCCACTTCACACTTTCATTTATTATATGTAAAATAACTTGTGTTAGAAAATCACGGAGTTTCGTTTTATGTTATTATGTTGACGCGTTCCCCGCCACTTAACACTTTCATTTATTATATGTAAAATAACTTGTAGGAAATCACGGAGTTTCGTTTTAAGTCATTATGTTGACCCCATCCCCTCCATTTCACACTTTCATTTACTATATGTAAAATAATTTGCATTAAAAATCACGGTGTTTCGTTTTATGTTATTATGTTGACCCCAAAGAAAATCCAAAGTTGTGAAAGAAAATCACCTTGATTTTCTTTCACATTATTAGAAAATCACGGTGTTTTGTTTCATGTTATTATGTTGACTCCATCCCCGCCACGTCACACTTTCATTTATTATATGTAAAATAACTTGCATTAGAAAATCACGGTGTTTCATTTTATGTTATTATGTTGACCGCATCCCCGCCACTTCATACTTTCATTTTTTATAAGTGAAATAACTTGCATTAGGAAATCACGGAGTTTCGTTTTATGTTATTATGTTGACCCCACCCCCGCCACTTAACATTTTCATTTATTATATGTAAAATAATTTGCATCAGAAAATCACGGAGTTTCGATTTATGTGATTATGTTGACCTCATCCCCACCACTTCACACTTTCAATTATTATATGTAAAATAACTTACATTAGAAAATCACGCAGTTTCGTTTTATGTTATTATGTTAACACCAATCTAGCCACTTCACACTTTCATTTATTATAAGTAAAATAACTTGCATTAGAAAATCACGGAGTTTCGTTTTATGTTATTATGTTGACCCCATCTTCGCCACTTCACACTTTCATTTATGATATGTAAAATACTACTTCACACTTTCATTTATTATAAGTAAAATAACTTGCATTAGAAAATCACGGAGTTTCGTTTTATGTTATTATGTTGACCCCATCTTCGCCACTTCACACTTTCATTTATGATATGTAAAATAACTCCCATTAGAAAGTCACGGAGTTTCGTTTTATGTTATTATGTTGACCCCTCCCCCGCCACTTCACATTTTCATTTATTATATGTAAAATAATTTGCATTTGAAAATCACGGAGTTTCGTTCTATGTTATTATGTTGACACCATTCCCGCCACTTCACACTTTCATTTATTATATGTAAAATAACTTGCATTAGTAAATCACGGAGTTTCGTTTTATATTATTATGTTGACGCCATCCCCGCCACTTTACACTTTCATTTATTATATGTTGTTGTTTTTGAGACTCAGCCCGTCCGGTCTATCATTTATTATATGTAAAATAACTTGCATTAGAAAATCATGGAGTTTCGTTTAATGTTATTATGTTGACCCCATCCCCGCCACTTCACACTTTCATTTATTATATGTAAAATCACTTCCATTAGAAAATCACGGTGTTTCGTTTTATGTTATTATGTTGACCCTATCCCCGCCACTTCACACTTTCATTTATTATATGTAAAATAACTTGCATTTGAAAATCACGGTGTTTCGTTTTATGTTATTATGTTGGCCGCATCCCCGCCACTTCATACTTTCATTTTTTATGTAAAATAACTTGCATTAGAAAATCACGGAGTTTCGTTTTATGTTATTATGTTGACCCTATCCCCACCACTTCACACTTTCATTTATTATGTGTAAAATAACTTACATTAGAAAATCACGGAGTTTCGTTTTATGTTATGATGATGACACCATTCCCGCCACTTCACACTTTCATTAATTATATGTAAAATAACTTGCATTAGAAAATCACGTAGTTTCGTTTTATATTATTATGTTGACCCCATCCCCGCCACTTCACACTTTCATTTATTATATGTAAAATAACTTGTATTAGAAAATCACAGAATTTCGTTTTATGTTATTATGTTGACCCCATCGCCGCCACGTCACACTATCATTTATTATATGTAAAATAACTTGCATTAGAAAATCACGGAGTTTCGTTTTATGTTATTATATATTGACCCCATCCCCGCCACTTCACAAGGACCGCTATTCGAAAATCACTCCCAGTCCAATACTGCCATTGACAATTTTAAACAAACGAAAGCAATTTCTTAATAAAGGGCCTTGAAAGCTATAACTGAATTCTTAATAAAGGACCTTGAAAGCTATGTCTGAATTCTTAATAAGGAACCTTGAAAGCTATGTCTGAATTCTTAATAAGGAACCCAGAAAGCTATCTCTGAATTCTTAATAAAGGACCTTGAAAGCTATGTCTGAAGCGCGCACTTGACTAGATCAACTTGCATCGGATTTCAAATGGATGACACGAAACTAAAAATAATTCTTGATGAAAACTTTGTCTTGGGGTCCCTTTCTGTGGAGGCACTTTCATGTCTTCCATATGCTATAAGACAATGTATATGGAAAACAAATTATTGGGATCGATCCTTGGATTGAGCATTCCTGAATACCAATCAACTATTTTTTTTCAATTATGTCTGAATGTTTATCTGTGGGCAGGGTATCTTTGGAACAAATGGATCGATTTAAATGAAATTTTTTAAGATTATGTCAATCTGTGCATATAAGAGTTCTATTTTTAGGAAGATCGGACTAGAGAAAAGTCCTCCAAATTTTCAACATCTTATTTTCAAATCTTAAAATATTATAAGAAATGAACTATCGTAAAAATATGACAAACATAATTTTTTATATGTACATTTTTAAAAGGGAATAACATTTTTATAGGATGCAGGAGTGTTCAAAATACTTAGGAGTGTTCAAAATACTCTCCTCCAACGTCAATGCACTTTTTGGAGGCAAATTTTCAAAAGATTAAATGCTTCAAGCCATCTATTTCTTGGAATCGATGAAAACTGTGCTTTTACAGCCTCATCAATCTCATCTTCGAAATGAAAACGACGCCCACGTAATTTTTTATTAGAGTAAAAAATAGTCAAAATTCACACATAGCAAGATCAGGAGAATAGGGTATATGTTCTATCACTTTGATCTTTTTGTTCAAGAAATTCGACTGTCATTCTTACTGAATGAGAAGATGTATTGTCATGGTGAAGCATGAGTCCCCTAACATTCACTTCCTGAAGAATTTCTAGAAGACACTTAGTGGTGTACCAGTTAGCTGTAACTGTCTTCTGTCCCTCTAGTTTTATGACTTTGGCCAGACCTGTACACAGTATGCATTACTTCTTCCATTGCTCATCGTCTTTTCACCTTTCTTGGTTTGGGGTCACCTTCAAAGATCCATACTTTACTTTCTTGACATGTTGGAACGTCAAAAAACGGTATGTACGTTTAATCACCAGTTATTATTTTAGAAATAATGCGGTGTCCACCATCATAAAGTAATTTTAGGATTTTTGACTGATTATGACCCTCTCCGCTTTTTGGTGTTCTGTTAAATTATAGGGGACCCAATGGCAAACTAATTTTTTCATATGCAGTTCTTCGTGAATCATTTGACGTGTAGCTGCGAATCCAATGAATGTATTATTTGGTCGGGACAGCGATCATCATCGATTAACATTTTTCGAATGGCCGACACATTTTCTGGGACTACAGTTGACAAAGGTCTTCCTGCGTGTTCTTCATCCAGGAGAGAATTTCGACCTCTTCGAAACTCTGCAAACCATCTGAATACAGTGGCACGAGATGCAGCATCATTTCCATATGCTAATTGTAGACGTTGAAGACATTCTTCTTGATTTAGCCCCTCTTTAAAATCATAGAAAATCATAGCTCAATAATGCTCTCGCGTCAACTCCATATTCTTTTTTCTTCAAAATGTTTTTCTACGATAGCTAAATTGTAATTGTTGCCACAAATTATCATCTGCGGACATAAAAGAGTTCAAATTTAAATATCCGAACAATACATTTTTTTCTAGCGCATATCGTCTGGCCCTGTCTCAAAATTTCCGGTGTGACCCTCGTATTAAGTCTTTTTTATCTCACTGGAAAAAACAAAAAATAAATCATTCAATATATTCAATTTTAATACTTTAAGTACTTCATGCAAGAAATGAATGGACACCATTGTTAGCGATTATTCCGAGCTGTTCTGGAGATATTAGAATAATTCTTTTTACAGACAGTCGCCCCGGTGTAAGGCAAACTTGCTTTCTTGACTGTGTCCAAAGTGATATGACAGCCAAATGCTAAAAATGGCCGATTGTTTGGAGGAGCATTCAAAACAATTGCAGAAACAATCAAATTATTTACATCAAGTAAATTCCAGTAAAGTATGCTTAACCAATAATAAGCCGATCGATTTCGAAGATCAAATCAGAAGAAAGTTCTTTGCTTTTCCTACAATATATTCATCTGCAGAAACATGTCTTGTGTTGGAAGTCCCTTGCTGCAAAATTACTTTAATCATGTAATGTTTTAAAGTTGAACACTTATAATTTACACTTTTGTAGTTATAGATATTATATATTTTTAGTATTATGATTATAAATAATATCATTTTATTTATTTATATATTTATTTATTTATATTTGTATTATAATTCATAGTATTAGAATGATTTAAACATTTTCGTGTGTATTGTTTTAACATATTTTTATATTTATTAAAATAATTTATGTGAAATTAGTTGTTATAAATCCTGTGCTTAGTTTAAAATCTACATCGTTAAAATATTAGTCTCAGTAGCTGAATGGATAAAGTGTTGTTTGGAAACTGGCGATCGGTGGTTGGAATCTCCTCTGAGCGATCAATTATTTCCAATCTTGTCTATCAGGATTAAAATAATGAAATATTTTTTCAATCCCTACATGCCTGTATTGTTATGCTCTTCTTGACTTACTCAATCAATGAAATTTCAGTGTTCAGGTCCGCATATGCCGTAATTGCTTGAGCTTAAGAAGTTCACGTTTCTAATCATGTTACATTTCGAATATAATTTATCTTTAGAGTTGACGTTTGTTTGTTTTAATACCAACAAGTTAGTTCTAAAAAATTACGTCAGTAAAATGACTTGCAATTTTCATAGTTGTTCAGTATCGTTACCATAGTATTTTATTCCCTGATATGCTTGAATTGCTCAAAAGACTCAAAATAATCGCATATCGTCGTACTATACAGAATGTAATTTGTAATGGGATTTATAAATGGAATGCAAAACAACTTGAAAAACAATTAAACTGTTGAATATACTGAAAAATGGGAGGACTTCGTTCTACAAACATTTTATATATTTTTTCTTTTACTGTATACGATATACAAAGATATCGAAGTAAACGAGTCACCAAACTTCGCAAGTTGTCGATATTTTATTTTGACCCCTTGAACAAAATGAATAATAAAGCAAATTGAATCAGAGTTAGGATTGCACGAAATCCGGATAAATGGGTTTCGGATTGTCGAATATTTGCTGTTTGGGTAAAATACTGATTCAAAAGAATTCATGGAAAAGAGAATTGAATTGATGTAGGGGCCTGAAGCAAAAGTTTTCTCATTAAAATCGAAAGAAGTCTGCTTCAAGAGTGGCTGCTTCAAGAGTTGCTTTAGAGCCCGAACACAATGAAGTTCTTGAGGCTGAAAGGGGGCGATTCGCTCTCATTTAAATGATTAAAGAAATATGAACAGCAATTAAAAAAGGCTTTTGTTTTTTAGATATCCACATTATGATTGTCTATATAATCCTGGAAGTGCAGAAATAGCATCAAACACGAGTACAAGATACAGCAATCAATCGTTTTTGGATTTAGCAACGGATATTTTTGCATTATCACTAACAGATTTCATTGTTTGCACAATGTCTTCAGGGGTAAGTAACTAAAATAAAGTACACTTGATGTTGAAACATGCATAGGTGAGCAGGAACTGGTACGTAACGCTGCATGGCCGTATGTGGGATTGACTAAATTCCAAATGACCCTATAAAATAATTGAGTTTAAGATCTAAAAATACATCAGAATCTTTTATTTAAAAAAAGGGAATATTTTTAACATGAGTATCTATCCTCTCCATATTTTAAATGGAACCTCTTAATAACCTAACAACTCTGAAACTTGGCATGCAACACGTTTTCTGCTAACTGTCCTCTATGTCCCCAAAGTTGTAAATGTTTCCCACTGACTGTAATTGACCTCTAGTAAGGTAATGGGAATCGCTTCGCACTCTACAAGGTTCATATACCAATGCTTGATCCTCCTAGTTCGCACATTGTGCAACGGGAATGTTTCTCATATCAATACAATTCCATGAATGGAATGCAATTTTCTTAGCATTTCATATCCATTCACTTTATTAGGATCGAACTCATTTTGCAATATTTTCACAAATATAAATATATTGCACACCTAGATTAATTTCAAGTCCTGTTTCAGGTTTCAAAAAATCTGATAAAGGTATTTTGAATACAGAAATCCTCTGCTAAATGTTTTTTTTAAATATATATAACATATTGCTTAATTGCTTTCACTTTTCTTCTCGCTCTGCATGCAAAAGGAGAGTATATCTCTAACTCAAGTTAAAAGAATTAATTGGTATTTTAATGTATAAGTCTATCAAAATCTTGAAATTTATACGTTTTGATCACATGACATTACTTCCCTTTACATAAGTAGGTAATAAGTGAAAGTTGAAAAGCAGAAGGCTGAATAATTCCGCCTCCCATATGACGTCATAAGTCATTGACCTATGATTCATCCTAGTGGAAGTGTTGGAAAAGAGTTGGCCTTTAGTCTATGACGTGTTAATGTGAATTTTGGACCGATGACATAATGTGAACTTCGGACCGATGACATAATGTGAACTTCGGACCGATAACATTATATGAACTTTGTCAATATTTGAACGATGACGTATTTTTAATGGTGAACCTGTGTCGATATTTTACCTTCCTGACATAGTTTTAAAAGAATTTTTCAGAAGGTGCTGCCCCTAGTGGATTTTCTGCGTTTCTGGTATTCCAGGGGGGTTTAAGACCCCATTCTTAAAAATTGGGATGACTTACGTTTTTTAAATTAATTTCGAATTTTTTAGGGAATAGAACGACACCTATCGGATTTTTGGGTAACTAAGTTTTCGGTGTTCCAGGGGGTTTAGGTTCCTTTTTTTTCAAAATTGGGATAAGGACGTTAGTATTTGAATAAGTATTTTGTTTTTAGTGAATGGAACGGAACCTAGCGAATTTTCGGGAAATCAGATGCGAGTTTCCAATGTTCAGGGGTTTAAGACCCTTTTCGGGGAGGTCACAACTTGGACATTTGCATAAATTTCACATTTTTAGAAAATAAAACGCCACTTAGTAGATTTTTAGTACACTAGGTGTGACTTTTCAACAATCCAAGGGCTGAGTGTTTTTACAAAACTTCATGTTTTTTAGTGAATGGAGCTCAACCCTAATTTTTAATGAATACTCGACAATAATTACAGTCTTTTGACATTGAACTTAAATTAACGAATAGCAGACGGTGACCCACATAGATATGGGAGGAGGAGAACATTTAAATGTGGTCATTCTAATAAAGTGGTGAAAATGACAAGACGAAACAGAGATCAACAACAAAATTTAACGTATAAATAATTTGGCATCACGTCTGATGTTATAATAGCAGAAATTAAGCACACATCCACAACAAAAGGTCTTTATTTTATTGTATTCCTGCTAATTCTTACCATCCTCTTACCTCTAAGAAAGCTTCTTTTTATGCTTATTTTAATCGAGCTTTTTATGTTTGTTCATCTATCTCTGCTTTAAGTGATGAAATTGATTTTATTTTTGACCTTGGCCGTGAGGCTGCTTACTCCTTTGATTTATAAGGTTTTCTACCAAGTTCGCCGTAAATATACATTTTTTGATACTAAACTTATTGCCTTAAAAGATCGTTTGACTTATAGGTCTAGTTTTCCATACAATCTTCGGATTTTCCGCCCCTTTATCCATTTTTGTTCTGAGTTTGGTTTCAGACCTGCACAATCTAATATTTCTTCTTTATTTAACCGTATTCGGTCTGATAAACTGGGTGATAAGGATGACTTTAAAAGCTTTGCTGGGGTGTACGTTGTTCCCCTGTTGTCCACCGATGGTAATTTTAAGTTTTATATTGGATGTACTAAACGCACCGTTGGCATCCGTTTAGCAGAACATGCTCGGGATGTCAAGGATAGTGAACTTTATACGGCTCTTTCTCAATTTGTTGTTAAAGATAATTTTCAGCCTCTTTTTGAAAAGCCTCTCCTTTTGATGCGTTGTAATAACCCTCGTGATATTCTCCTTTTTTTGAATCCCTTTTTATTTATATCTACCGCGAGTCCGTTTGTAATTTTGATCCTGTTATGAATTTGAGTTTACGCTTGGCGACTCATTCTCGACTTCATGCAATTCAAGTCTCTGCAAAGTTATCTTTGACGTCTTCATCTTTGGGATTATGCTTGGTTGCCCCCCCCCCTTTTTTCGATTTCTGTAATTAAATTGTAATTTAATATGCTGTTCTTTTGTTGTTGGAATTTTTGAAACTCTAAACAAATTGTTTTATAATTTTCGGTTTATCCTTGCCTAAACGTAGATTATTTTGTAAATTGTATTTATGCAAATTTTGTCGCTATATCTGGTCTATATATGAACGATTCAAATTTTATTTCCATGTAGCCACTGATGAAGACCGTACTTATGCTCGAAAGCGCTCTGGCCCTTTTTTAAAGAAATTTTTGTGCGTCTTATAGGAAGTAAAATAAAGACCTTCTGTTGTGGATGTGTGCTTAAATTTTGCTATTAAAACTTAACGTTTTAAAGAGAATGGAACCCCATCTAGTGGATTTTTAGGGAACTAAGGGCCAAGTTTTCAGTTATCAAGTTTAAGATCCTTTTTTCTTTACTTTTACAAAACTTCATGTTTTTTAGAGAATTACACGCCACCTATTGGATTTTTATTAAACTAAATATTCCTTTTCGGTGTTCCATAAGGTTTAAGGAGCCTCTTGTTTCAAAACTCCCTGCAGATATTTTGAACTTAAACATTCTAGTAGGGATTTTAACTTGAATTTTTCTCTATTTTAAACCACCATAGTCGATTCCTTTTTAAGATATTTTCGATCCTCTTGTCGACATCAATGTAAGTATATAATGGCGAAATAAATGTACTTCCCCATGGTAAAACATAGGCGCAGAGGCTGGAAAGAGACCGAAGCTGATGTTTCTATGAATGGAGATTTTATTCGCCAGGTAAGAGTAAAAAGGATGTTATTAATCTGTAGGTAGATATGAAGGAGTTTTTTTTTACAGTATAAATCTTAACTTTGCTTGCAAATTTCATTTCGTTTTGTATATCTTGAACATTTACTGTGTATATATATTATTTTTTCAATCGTTCCAGTTTTTTACCTATAGGCATCTTTATCAAGTTACCATCTCTTTAATTAAATTAGATTCTTTCAGTATACGTGTCAAAAGTAATGTATCTTAATATTATTGAACATGATTCTACTTGATCATAGCTTCTTGCAATGTATGTAAATGAATTCACTTTCTCTAAAGAATAAATCATTTTATTAATTAACTTAGAGAATTCCTGTTTTGCATACAATTTCATTTAGCATAGCTTCGTCATTTAAATTGGATAATGACCATATGATAAGCTCTTGATACCATCATTTAAAATATAACATTTATCATCATATGGGGATAATCCCATTTTAATTGGCTTCACCGTATAAATCTCCTTATCTTTACTTGCAATTTTAATTTGCTCAACTCTATTACATCTACGTCTTGTAAGGCAATTATAGTAATCTTGATGATGAATGAATCTTTCCACAACATTCTTATTAACACTTTAGCAGTTTTCTTTTCCATGAAGGATGTCTTTAAACCATGCATTTTTTATCTTAACCCTACAAACTCCAGGGCAAGAGTCTCATTCAACTCATCTTTCACTTTTCCAATAATTGTTTATTTTTGTTGGAATGAAGTGGATGATCGCATGGATAATCCGAAAAGTCGAAAAAAATCTTGATAACTTTGAACATATTTATAAATATCTTCCGTTTCAATTTCATTGCACAGGGAATCCGTGTCTGTGAAAAGTAATTTAGCTCGACTTCCATACATCTTCTTAATAAAATTATAATGAAATTCATGCATGAGTGTTTTACTCAAGTCTAGTACTGAAAAACAAGCATAGGTGGGTCTATTCAATTTTAAATTAGGCTTATGCATATGAACTGCAACCAGATCTTCATTAAATACTTTGAAAGAGTGAAAGGCTGGTGATACAAGACATTTTTTCAATCTCTCCTCAGCCTGTACTAGTTTAACATCCATTATTTTTCTCATGTTTTCCATAGTCTTACCAAAAACTACATTGTTCATAAGTTTGAACGGAGCTTTTTCGAAAGAATTTGTCGCCAGCATTCTCTTCTCAGTGTGAAATTGTACATAGGACTTCAACCAGGGTTCTTGCTTGAAAGTTAATACTCGATGTATTTTCACATGTTTCATCCCTAACTTCATATACTGCTTTAAATTTATATAATGCAGAACATACTTAACCTTATGATTCAAATTAGGTGTTAATTTGATCTGGTTCTTGTATATTTTCAAATTCATATCTTCAGATAAATTCCGACTATACTCTGAAATCAGAGATGGGGTGATATGAACCCTTTCAGATGCCAGAGGATAATCATTATGTTCATCTTGCAAATCATGAGGATAGTCTATGTCCACCTCGATAATATATCCCACAGGTGAGTTATCTTCTACTACAAGTGGATACAAATTGTGGATTTTTTTAGAATTCAGCCATCTAAAATCAGATATAGATAGTGAGTGGCTTCGAGCCCATCTATATAAATTATTTTCATCCAGATACATTATGTACTTGCTAAGTTTTGCAAAATCATAATGTTCCAAATACTTATTATTAGCCTCACTTAGACGTTTACTAATAACACTAATACCTCCTCTTATACCTTCTTCTAAAAATAGGTACATTACAGGATCTGTAATCAGTTCTAATGATACACCGCTAGTCTTTAAGGCTGCATTCCAAGAAAGAGATGGTAATGTTAGACAATTAGCAGCATCTATTCCATAGTAATTCAGTGCCAAATCTCGGAAATTTTCAAAAATGTCTGCTAGCAGAAAAATTTCGGTTTTTATGTACTAGTCATGATATTCCCCCAAATTATTTATGTTTAGGGATGACCAAATATGCTGACCATAGACATAGGCCTCATCAGAGATCTCCGCCTGATTTAAATCATAGAAGAAGGTCTCTTTAGAGGGTAGACTCGTTTCTTCAAACTTCTTTCCACAATCTATATAAGAATAGGGGTAAACACCCTTTCTATTCAGTAAATTCACTTGATCATTTGTAAAATGTTCTTTTATGATACGAAACTGATCGGATTCGAAACTAGAGCTTAGTTTTTCAAAAATTGGAAGGAGTCTATAAACTGTAGACTTCCAAGACTGAATGTTATATAATTTTGCATATTACTGGAAATACACTCAATTCTATTTTCTTTAAATTGACCGATTCCCTGCATAATTAAATGTCCATCATACCCTTTTAAATTATGGAACACAACAGGTATGCGTCGTCTTATCTTATAATTCAGATTACAATTAAGATGAGCTGCACCCCTAAACTTAGAAGTTAAGTGACACGTTCCTTCCCTAAAGCCTTGTTACAGATATGACAGATACAAGCATTTCAAAGTTTTTACGATCGTCATCAGTAAAACTCATTTTCATATTTCCTTTCAATATTCTTTGAATCTCCTCTTCTTCGTGAATAAGAGGCTTCAAAAAATGAGTAATCACATCTTCACCCCTATAGATAACAGGACCTTTAAAAGTTTTCCCATCAGGACCAATAATAATGTATGCAAAACCACAAGGAACAGGATAAGATGTTCTCGTATGAAATGGAAGGGTAATTCTCGCACATATCCGTTTTAATTATAAAAGATTCAAAGTCCACAAATGGTACACACGCATTTGCATCCGGGGGCGCGGTAGCCCATTGGTTAGCGCGCTGGAGTTGCACTCAGTTGGCCCGGGTTCGATTCCAGCCACTGCCAAAACTGCCGCCGTGTTCATGCGGAGTACGATCACGTTAAACATATGGGTCCGAAAGTCCTTCCGAGAGGTTGGTGGTAGGGGAAGGAGGGTACGGTCCCTGTGGATGCCTCCCCCACTGGGTTCCGGTCTAAATTGGGTGGCACTTCCCAACCGTCCAAACTGGTACCTTACACCTTTCTGGTAGGTCGGACGGTCTGGGTTTCAACAACAACAACACGCATTTGCATCCGGCCGTCCAAATAGATGCTCATGTCTTTGCTGACGAGTCGGACGGTCTGGGTCTTCAACACGCATTTGCATATAAACACTTTGAAATTTCAAAATTGTGTCATCACTACTAGGCAGACCGTATTGTCTACATAATTCAATATGAATCTTTAAACGAGTTTCCGATGAAAACTGCTGTAAACAATGATCGCAAAAATGTTGTTTCTCTTTATGCTTTCTTATATTGTATAGAAGTTTGCTCACACTTTTAATACAAAAGTAATGATAGTGCTCATCATTACTAATAAGTAGTAAATTACAGTGTTGATACCATGTATCAGATGATATATAGAACTCCTTTTTATCTTCATATCCAAAGGCATTCAGGCTCATATTGTTATTTCGCTCAAACATTTAACTTGGTGCAAACTCAACTCCATATGTAGCTTGCATTCATGCTCGGTATATTTGCCGACACGGGATGCATTCTTATTAACCGACTAAGATGGACCACATAAAGCATTTTTGATCACTATTTTGTATATTAATAACAGCTTTTGTAGCTGCTAGTTCTTTAGGTAGGGGAATATAGCTAGAAGCAGCTAGAGGTTCATATACCCAACATCAATCATTAGTTCATCAATCCTCTCTAAAACCCAATCACTACCACGACCTTCATAGGTTTCGAATGATGTTATTACTTTTCCAAAAGCAGCATTCATATTAGCATTCAAATCTTCTTCGGTGATATTTCTCATACAGGAACTTCCGAAACAGGCTATACAATCTCCTCTACAATCTCCTCTAACAAAGCCTGTGCTATACCAATTCTGTTAAAGCTTGTTGACAGAGATTTGGAGTCACTTTCCTCTTCTTATTCATTCCAAAAGCATCTAAAGTTTTTTTACCACCTTGCGTAGTTCTACTTTTCATATCAAATTTAGACTTATCACCATGATGCAACATATTACTCATTAGAGTAAATGTAGCAGGACATTGTGGACAAGAAACTTTACTTGAAAAATCATGAATCGTAATGTGTCGCACAAGAAAGACAAACGTGTAAAAGATAAAAATACAGGATTTTAGTATAAACATGTTATAAATTTTATTTAGTATTGTAATACATTTCTCAAAACATATGTAAGGTAATCATAGATTTCTTAAACCACCCCAATAAGAATCATTCAAAAAAGTATTGATAAAACCACCAAGTTAAAGAATATTTGTAGATATGAGAATACTAATCACCTACATTAAATTCATAAAAGTTCTAATTATAAAGTTATCACATATTATAAAAAATGACAAGTTTAATAAAATCACAAAATAACATCATAATAAAGCAAGTACTTAGATGACCCCTTATGTGTTAAGGCATAACATCGCGCATATCAATACCAATAATGTATCTCCAATATCACTACTTAAACGGTGAAGAAATTAAAGGAACATTTTATGAAAAAGGAATGGTTAAATACAACCAAAAGGATGAAGTCGAAAAAATAATAAAAAAGAAAGGTAATCAATATTTAGTGGATATCCTGATGAATTGAATTCTTGGGTAGATAAAAAAGATACCCTGAAATTCATATAAAAACTAAATTGAATTTCTCAAAGAATACGGGCATATGAGGTTGTTTAAAAATTATATAAAATTATAATGAAATACCTACAATATCACTACTTAACGGTGAAGAAATTAAAGAATGGTTAAATACAACCAAAAAGATGAAGTCGAAAAAATAATAAAAAAGAAAGGTAATCAAGATTTAGAGGATATCCTGATGAATTGAATTCTTGGGTAGATAAAAAAGATACCCTAAAATTGATGTAAAAAATAAATTGATTTTATCAAAGAATACGGGCCAATGAGGTTGTTTAAAAATTATATAAAATTATGATGAAATATCTTCAATATCAATACATAAGCGTTGAAGAAATTAAAGGCATGGTTAAATACAACCAAAAAGATGAAGTCGAAAAAATAATAAAGAAGAAAGGTAATCAGTATTTAGTGGATATCCTGATGAATTGAATTCTTGGGTTGATAAAAAAGATACCCTGAAACTGATGTAAAAACTGAATTGATTTTATCAAACAATACGGGCGAAACAGGTTTTTTAAAAATTCTATAGAATTATAATGAAATATCCCCAATATCACTACTTAAACGGTGAAGAAATTAAGAGAATGGTTAAAAAAAACCCAAAAGATGAAGTCGAAAAAATAAAAAAAAAACAGGTAATCAATATTTAGTGGATATCCTCATGAATTGAATTTTTGGGTAGATAAAAAAGATACCCTGAAAATCACGAAAAAACTAAATTGATTTTATCAAAGAATACGGGCCAATGAGGTTGTTTATAAATTATATAAAATTATAATGAAATATCTCCAATATCACTACTTAAACGGTGATGAAATTAAAGAATGGTTAAATACAACCAAAAAGATGAAGTCGAAAAAACAATGAAAAAGAAAGGAAATCAATATTTAGTGGATATCCAGATAAATTGAATTCTTGGGTAGATAAAGAAGATACCCTGAAATTGATGTAAAAACTGAATTGATTTTATCAAAGAATACGGCCGAATCAGGTTTTTTAAAAATTTTATAAAATTGTAATGAAATAGCCCCAATATCACTACTTAAACGGTGAAGAAATTAAAGGAATGGTTAAATACAACCAAAAAAATGAAGTCGAAAAAATAATAAAAAAGAAAGGTAATCAATATTTAGTGGATATCCTGATGAATTGAATTTTTTAGTAGATAAAAAAGATATTCTGATATTGATGTAAAAACTAAATTGATTTTATCAAAGAATCCGGGTCAATGAGGTTGTTTACAAATTATATAAAATTATAATGAAGTATCTCCATTATCACTACTTAAACGGTGAAGAAATTACAGAATGGTTAAATACAACCCAAAAGATGAAGTCGAAAAAATAATAAAAAAGAAGGGTAATCAATATTTTGTGGATATCCTGGTGAATTGAATTCTTGGGTTGATAAAAAGATACCCTGAAATTGATGTAAAAACTGAATTGATTTTATCAAAGAATACGGGCGGATCAGGTTTTTTAAAAATTATATGAAATTATAATGAAATATCCCCAATATCACTACTTAAACGGTGAAGAAATTAAACGAATGGTTAAATACAACCAAAAAGATGAAGTCGAAAAAACAATGAAAAAGAAAGGAAATCAATATTTAGTGGATATCCTGATAAATTGAATTCTTGGGTCGATAAAGAAGATACCCTGAAATTGATGTAAAAACTGAATTGATTTTATCAAAGAATACGGCCGAATCAGGTTTTTTAAAAATTATATAAAATTGTATTGAAATAGCCCCAATATCACTACTGAAACGGTGAAGAAATTAAAGGTATGGTTAAATACAACCAAAAAAATGAAGTCGAAAAAATAATAAAAAAGAAAGGTAATCAATATTTAGTGAATATCATGTTGAATTGAATTTTGGGGTAGATAAAAAAGATACCCTGATACTGATGTAAAAACAAAATTGATTTTATCAAAGAATACTGGCGAATCAGGTTTTTTAAAAATTCTATAAAATTATAATGAAATATCCCCAATATCACTACTTAAACGGTGAAGAAATTAAAGGAATGGTTAAATACAACCCAAAAGATGAAGTCGAAAAAATAAAAAAAAAGAAATGTAATCAATATTTAGTGGATATCCTGATGAATTGAATTTTTGGGTAGAAAAAAAAGATGCCCTGAAAATCTTGAAAAAACTAAATTGATTTTATCAAAGAATACGGGCCAATGAGGTTGTTTAAAATTTATATAAAATTATGATGAAATATCTCCAATATCAATACATAAACGTTGAAGAAATTAAAGGCATGGTTAAGTAAAACCAAAAAGATGAAGTCGAAAAAATAATAAAGAAGAAAGGTAATCAAAATTTAGTGGATATCCTGATGAATTGAATTCTTGGGTTGATAAAAAAGATACCCTGAAATTGATGTAAAAACTGAATTGATTTTATCAAAGAATACTGGCGAGTCAGGTTTTTTAAAAATTCTATAAAATTGTAATGAAATATCCCCAATATCACTACTTAAACGGTGAAGAAATTAAAGGAATGGTTAAATACAACCCAAAAGATGAAGTCGAAAAAATAAAAAAAAAGAAATGTAATCAATATTTAGTGGATATCTTGATGAATTGAATTCTTGGGTAGATAAAAAAGATACACTAAAATTGGTGTAAAAACTAAATTGATTTTATCAAAGAATACGGGTCAATGAGGTTGTTTAAAAATTATATAAAATTATAATGAAATATCTCTATTATCACTACTTAAACGGTGAAGAAATTAAAGGAATGGTTAAATACAACCAAAAAGATGAAGTCGAAAAAGTAATAAAAAAAAGGTAATCAATATTTAGTGGATATCCTGATGAATTGAATTTTTGGGTAGAAAAAAAGATACCCTGAAAATCTTGAAAAAACTAAATTGATTTTATCAAAGAATACGGGCCAATGAGGTTGTTTAAAATTTATATAAAATTATGATGAAATATCTCCAATATCACTACTTAAACGGTGATGAAATTAAAGAATGGTTAAATACAACCAAAAAGATGAAGTCGAAAAAACAATAAAAAAGAAAGGTAATCAATATTTAGTGGATATCCTGTTGAATTGCATTTTTGGGTAGAAAAAAAGATTCCCTGAAAATCTTGAAAAAACTAAATTGATTTTATCAAAGAATACGGGCCAATTAGGTTGTCTAAAAATTATATAAATTTATAATAAAATATCTCCAGTATCACTACTTAAACGGTGATGAAATTAAAGAATGGTTAAATACAACCGAAAAGATGAAGTCGAAAAAACAATAAAAAAGAAAGGTAATCAATATTTAATGGATATCCTGATGAATTGAATTTTTGGGTAGAAAAAAAAGATTCCCTGAAAATCTTGAAAAAACTAAATTGATTTTATCAAAGAATACGGGCCAATGAGGTTGTCTAAAAATTATATAAAATTATAATAAAATATCTCCAATATCACTACTTAAACGGTGATGAAATTAAAGAATGGTTAAATACAACCAAAAAGATGAAGTCGAAAAAACAATAAAAAAGAAAGGTAATCAATATTTAGTGGATATCCTGATGAATTGAATTTTTGGGTAGAAAAAAAAGATTCCCTGAAAATCTTGAAAAAACTAAATTGATTTTATCAAAGAATACGGGCCAATGAGGTTGTCTAAAAATTATATAAAATTATAATAATATATCTCCAATATCACTACTTAAATATCACTACTTAAAAATTATATAAAATTATAATAAAATATCTCCAATATGACTACTTATTGAAATTAAACGAATGGTTAAATGCAACCAAAAAGATGAAGTCGAAAAAACAATGAAAAAGAAAGGAAATCAATATTTAGTGGATATCCTGATAAATTGAATTCTTGGGTCGATAAAGAAGATACCCTGAAATTGATGTAAAAACTGAATTGATTTTATCAAAGAATACGGTCGAATCAGGTTTTTTAAAAATTATATAAAATTGTATTGAAATAGCCCCAATATCACTACTTAAACGGTGAAGAAATTAAAGGTATGGTTAAATACAACCAAAAAAATGAAGTCGAAAAAATAATAAAAAAGAAAGGTAATCAATATTTAGTGAATATCATGTTGAATTGAATTTTGGGGTAGATAAAAAAGATACCCTGATACTGATGTAAAAACAAAATTGATTTTATCAAAGAATACTGGCGAATCAGGTTTTTTAAAAATTCTATAAAATTATAATGAAATATCCCCAATATCACTACTTAAACGGTGAAGAAATTAAAGGAATGGTTAAATACAACCCAAAAGATGAAGTCGAAAAAATAAAAAAAAAGAAATGTAATCAATATTTAGTGGATATCCTGATGAATTGAATTCTTGGGTAGATAAAAAAGATACACTAAAATTGGTGTAAAAACTAAATTGATTTTATCAAAGAATACGGGTCAATGAGGTTGTTTAAAAATTATATAAAATTATAATGAAATATCTCCATTATCACTACTTAAACGGTAGAAGAAATTAAAGGAATGGTTAAATGCAACCAAATATATGAAGTCGAAAAAATAATATAAAAGAAAGGTAATCAATATTTAGTGAATATCATGTTGAATTGAATTTTGGGGTAGATAAAAAAGATACCCTGATACTGATGTAAAAACAAAATTGATTTTATCAAAGAATACTGGCGAATCAGGTTTTTTAAAAATTCTATAAAATTATAATGAAATATCCCCAATATCACTACTTAAACGGTGAAGAAATTAAAGGAATGGTTAAATACAACCCAAAAGATGAAGTCGAAAAAATAAAAAAAAAGAAATGTAATCAATATTTAGTGGATATCCTGATGAATTGAATTCTTGGGTAGATAAAAAAGATACACTAAAATTGGTGTAAAAACTAAATTGATTTTATCAAAGAATACGGGTCAATGAGGTTGTTTAAAAATTATATAAAATTATAATGAAATATCTCCATTATCACTACTTAAACGGTAGAAGAAATTAAAGGAATGGTTAAATACAACCCAAAAGATGAAGTCGAAAAAATAATAAATAAGAAGGGTAATCAATATTTTGTGGATATCCTGGTGAATTGAATTCTTGGGTTGATAAAAAGATACCCTGAAATTGATGTAAAAACTGAATTGATTTTATCAAAGAATACGGGCGGATCAGGTTTTTTAAAAATTATATGAAATTATAATGAAATATCCCCAATATCACTACTGAAACGGTGAAGAAATTAAAGGTATGGTTAAATACAACCAAAAAAATGAAGTCGAAAAAATAATAAAAAAGAAAGGTAATCAATATTTAGTGAATATCATGTTGAATTGAATTTTGGGGTAGATAAAAAAGATACCCTGATACTGATGTAAAAACAAAATTGATTTTATCAAAGAATACTGGCGAATCAGGTTTTTTAAAAATTCTATAAAATTATAATGAAATATCCCCAATATCACTACTTAAACGGTGAAGAAATTAAAGGAATGGTTAAATACAACCCAAAAGATGAAGTCGAAAAAATAAAAAAAAAGAAATGTAATCAATATTTAGTGGATATCCTGATGAATTGAATTTTTGGGTAGAAAAAAAAGATGCCCTGAAAATCTTGAAAAAACTAAATTGATTTTATCAAAGAATACGGGCCAATGAGGTTGTTTAAAATTTATATAAAATTATGATGAAATATCTCCAATATCAATACATAAACGTTGAAGAAATTAAAGGCATGGTTAAGTAAAACCAAAAAGATGAAGTCGAAAAAATAATAAAGAAGAAAGGTAATCAAAATTTAGTGGATATCCTGATGAATTGAATTCTTGGGTTGATAAAAAAGATACCCTGAAATTGATGTAAAAACTGAATTGATTTTATCAAAGAATACTGGCGAGTCAGGTTTTTTAAAAATTCTATAAAATTGTAATGAAATATCCCCAATATCACTACTTAAACGGTGAAGAAATTAAAGGAATGGTTAAATACAACCCAAAAGATGAAGTCGAAAAAATAAAAAAAAAGAAATGTAATCAATATTTAGTGGATATCTTGATGAATTGAATTCTTGGGTAGATAAAAAAGATACACTAAAATTGGTGTAAAAACTAAATTGATTTTATCAAAGAATACGGGTCAATGAGGTTGTTTAAAAATTATATAAAATTATAATGAAATATCTCTATTATCACTACTTAAACGGTGAAGAAATTAAAGGAATGGTTAAATACAACCAAAAAGATGAAGTCGAAAAAGTAATAAAAAAAAGGTAATCAATATTTAGTGGATATCCTGATGAATTGAATTTTTGGGTAGAAAAAAAGATACCCTGAAAATCTTGAAAAAACTAAATTGATTTTATCAAAGAATACGGGCCAATGAGGTTGTTTAAAATTTATATAAAATTATGATGAAATATCTCCAATATCACTACTTAAACGGTGATGAAATTAAAGAATGGTTAAATACAACCAAAAAGATGAAGTCGAAAAAACAATAAAAAAGAAAGGTAATCAATATTTAGTGGATATCCTGTTGAATTGCATTTTTGGGTAGAAAAAAAGATTCCCTGAAAATCTTGAAAAAACTAAATTGATTTTATCAAAGAATACGGGCCAATTAGGTTGTCTAAAAATTATATAAATTTATAATAAAATATCTCCAGTATCACTACTTAAACGGTGATGAAATTAAAGAATGGTTAAATACAACCAAAAAGATGAAGTCGAAAAAACAATAAAAAAGAAAGGTAATCAATATTTAGTGGATATCCTGATGAATTGAATTTTTGGGTAGAAAAAAAAGATTCCCTGAAAATCTTGAAAAAACTAAATTGATTTTATCAAAGAATACGGGCCAATGAGGTTGTCTAAAAATTATATAAAATTATAATAAAATATCTCCAATATCACTACTTAAACGGTGATGAAATTAAAGAATGGTTAAATACAACCAAAAAGATGAAGTCGAAAAAACAATAAAAAAGAAAGGTAATCAATATTTAGTGGATATCCTGATGAATTGAATTTTTGGGTAGAAAAAAAAGATTCCCTGAAAATCTTGAAAAAACTAAATTGATTTTATCAAAGAATACGGGCCAATGAGGTTGTCTAAAAATTATATAAAATTATAATAATATATCTCCAATATCACTACTTAAATATCACTACTTAAAAATTATATAAAATTATAATAAAATATCTCCAATATGACTACTTATTGAAATTAAACGAATGGTTAAATGCAACCAAAAAGATGAAGTCGAAAAAACAATGAAAAAGAAAGGAAATCAATATTTAGTGGATATCCTGATAAATTGAATTCTTGGGTCGATAAAGAAGATACCCTGAAATTGATGTAAAAACTGAATTGATTTTATCAAAGAATACGGTCGAATCAGGTTTTTTAAAAATTATATAAAATTGTATTGAAATAGCCCCAATATCACTACTTAAACGGTGAAGAAATTAAAGGTATGGTTAAATACAACCAAAAAAATGAAGTCGAAAAAATAATAAAAAAGAAAGGTAATCAATATTTAGTGAATATCATGTTGAATTGAATTTTGGGGTAGATAAAAAAGATACCCTGATACTGATGTAAAAACAAAATTGATTTTATCAAAGAATACTGGCGAATCAGGTTTTTTAAAAATTCTATAAAATTATAATGAAATATCCCCAATATCACTACTTAAACGGTGAAGAAATTAAAGGAATGGTTAAATACAACCCAAAAGATGAAGTCGAAAAAATAAAAAAAAAGAAATGTAATCAATATTTAGTGGATATCCTGATGAATTGAATTCTTGGGTAGATAAAAAAGATACACTAAAATTGGTGTAAAAACTAAATTGATTTTATCAAAGAATACGGGTCAATGAGGTTGTTTAAAAATTATATAAAATTATAATGAAATATCTCCATTATCACTACTTAAACGGTAGAAGAAATTAAAGGAATGGTTAAATGCAACCAAATATATGAAGTCGAAAAAATAATATAAAAGAAAGGTAATCAATATTTAGTGAATATCATGTTGAATTGAATTTTGGGGTAGATAAAAAAGATACCCTGATACTGATGTAAAAACAAAATTGATTTTATCAAAGAATACTGGCGAATCAGGTTTTTTAAAAATTCTATAAAATTATAATGAAATATCCCCAATATCACTACTCAAACGGTGAAGAAATTAAAGGAATGGTTAAATACAACCCAAAAGATGAAGTCGAAAAAATAAAAAAAAAGAAATGTAATCAATATTTAGTGGATATCCTGATGAATTGAATTCTTGGGTAGATAAAAAAGATACACTAAAATTGGTGTAAAAACTAAATTGATTTTATCAAAGAATACGGGTCAATGAGGTTGTTTAAAAATTATATAAAATTATAATGAAATATCTCCATTATCACTACTTAAACGGTAGAAGAAATTAAAGGAATGGTTAAATACAACCCAAAAGATGAAGTCGAAAAAATAATAAATAAGAAGGGTAATCAATATTTTGTGGATATCCTGGTGAATTGAATTCTTGGGTTGATAAAAAGATACCCTGAAATTGATGTAAAAACTGAATTGATTTTATCAAAGAATACGGGCGGATCAGGTTTTTTAAAAATTATATGAAATTATAATGAAATATCCCCAATATCACTACTTAAACGGTGAAGAAATTAAAGGAATGGTTAAATACAACATAAAAGATGAAGTCGAAAAAATAAAAAAAAAGAAATGTAATCAATATTTAGTGGATATCCTGATGAATTGAATTTTTGGGTAGAAAAAAAAGATGCCCTGAAAATCTTGAAAAAACTAAATTGATTTTATCAAAGAATACGGGCCAATGAGGTTGTTTAAAATTTATATAAAATTATGATGAAATATCTCCAATATCAATACATAAACGTTGAAGAAATTAAAGGCATGGTTAAGTAAAACCAAAAAGATGAAGTCGAAAAAATAATAAAGAAGAAAGGTAATCAATATTTAGTGGATATCCTGATGAATTGAATTCTTGGGTTGATAAAAAAGATACCCTGAAATTGATGTAAAAACTGAATTGATTTTATCAAAGAATACTGGCGAGTCAGGTTTTTTAAAAATTCTATAAAATTATAATGAAATATCCCCAATATCACTACTTAAACGGTGAAGAAATTAAAGGAATGGTTAAATACAACCTAAAAGATGAAGTCGAAAAAATAAAAAAAAAGAAATGTAATCAATATTTAGTGGATATCCTGATGAATTGAATTCTTGGGTAGATAAAAAATATACACTAAAATTGGTGTAAAAACTAAATTGATTTTATCAAAGAATACGGGCCAATGAGGTTGTTTAAAATTTATATAAAATTATGATGAAATATCTCCAATATCACTACTTAAACGGTGATGAAATTAAAGAATGGTTAAATACAACCAAAAAGATGAAGTCGAAAAAACAATAAAAAGAAAGGTAATCAATATTTAGTGGATATCCTTTTGAATTGCATTTTTGGTAGATAAAAACGATACCCTGATATTGATGTAAAAACTAAATTGATTTTATCAAAGAATGCGGGTCAATGAGATTGTTTAAAAATTATATAAAATTATAATAAAATATCTCCATTATCACTACTTAAACGGTGAAGAAATTAAAGGAATAGTTAAATACAACCAAAAAGATGAAGTCGAAAAAAAAAAAAGATAGCTAATTAATATTTAGTGGATATCCTGATGAATTGAATTTTTTGGGTAGAAAAAAAAGATACCCTGAAAATCTTGAAAAAACTAAATTGATTTTATCAAAGAATACGGGCCAATGAGGTTGTTTAAAATTTATATAAAATTATGATGAAATATCTCCAATATCACTACTTAAACGGTGATGAAATTAAAGAATGGTTAAATACAACCAAAAAGATGAAGTCGAAAAAACAATAAAAAAGGAAGGTAATCAATATTTAGTGGATATCCTGTTGAATTGCATTTTTAGGTAGAAAAAAAGATTCCCTGAAAATCTTGAAAAAACTAAATTGATTTTATCAAAGAATACGGACCAATTAGGTTGTCTAAAAATTATATAAAATTATAATAAAATATCTCCAATATCACTACTTAAACGGTGATGAAATTAAAGAATGGTTAAATACAAACAAAAAGATGAAGTCGAAAAAACAATAAAAAAGAAAGGTAATCAATATTTAGTGGATATCCTGATGAATTGAATTTTTGGGTAGAACAGAAAGATTCCCTGAAAATCTTGAAAAAACTAAATTGATTTTATCAAAGAATACGGGCCAATGAGGTTGTCTAAAAATTATATAAAATTATAATAAAATATCTCCAATATCACTACTTAAACGGTGATGAAATTAAAGAATGGTTAAATACAACCAAAAAGATGAAGTCGAAAAAACAATAAAAAAGAAAGGTAATCAATATTTAGTGGATATCCTGATGAATTGAATTTTTGGGTAGAAAAAAAAGATTCCCTGAAAATCTTGAAAAAACTAAATTGATTTTATCAAAGAATACGGGCCAATGAGGTTGTCTAAAAATTATATAAAATTATAATAAAATATCTCCAATATCACTACTTAAACGGTGATGAAATTAAAGAATGGTTAAATACAACCAAAAAGATGAAGTCGAAAAAACAATAAAAAGAAAGGTAATCAATATTTAGTGGATATCCTGTTGAATTGAATTTTTGGTAGATAAAAAAGATACCCTGAT
This sequence comes from Amaurobius ferox, assembly GCA_951213105.1. NCBI lineage: Eukaryota > Metazoa > Arthropoda > Arachnida > Araneae > Amaurobiidae > Amaurobius > Amaurobius ferox. Next base: position 3,797,179 of record OX578141.1, read on the forward strand.
ATGGATGTAAAAACTAAATTGATTTTATCAAAGAATGCGGGTCAATGAGATTGTTTAAAAATTATATAAAATTATAATAAAATATCTCCATTATCACTACTTAAACGGTGAAGAAATTAAAGGAATGTTTAAATACAACCAAAAAGATGAAGTCGAAAAAAAAAAATAGCTAATTAATATTTAGTGGATATCCTGATGAATTGAATTCTTGGGTAGATAAAAAAGATACCCTAAAATTGATGTAAAAACTAAATTGATTTTATCAAAGAATGCGGGTCAATGAGGTTGTTTAAAAATTATATAAAATTATAATAAAATATCTCCATTATCACTACTTAAACGGTGAAGAAATTAAAGGAATGGTTAAATACAACCAAAAAGATGAAGTCGAAAAAAAAAAAAAAAGAAAGCTAATCAATATTTAGTGGATATACTGATGAATTGAATTCTTGGGTAGATAAAAAAGATACACTAAAATTGGTGTAAAAACTAAATTGTTTTTATCAAAGAATACGGGTCAATGAGGTTGTTTAAAAATTATATAAAATTATAATGAAATATCTCTATTATCACTACTTAAACGGTGAAGAAATTAAAGGAATGGTTAAATACAACCAAAAAGATGAAGTCGAAAAAATAATAAAAAAGAAAGGTAATCAATATTTAGTGGATATCCTGATGAATTGAATTTTTGGGTAGAAAAAAAAGATACCCTGAAAATCTTGAAAAAACTAAATTGATTTTATCAAAGAATACGGGTCAATGAGGTTGTTTAAAAATTATATAAAATTATAATGAAATATCTCTATTATCACTACTTAAACGGTAGAAGAAATTAAAGGAATGGTTTAATGCAACCAAATAGATGAAGTCGAAAAAATAATATAAAAGGAAGGTAATCAATATGTAGTGGATATCCTGATGTATTGAATTCTTGGGTAGACAAAAAAGATACCCTAAAAATTGATGTAGAAACTGAATTGATTTTTTCAAAGAATACGGGCGAATCAGGTTTTTTAAAAATTATATAAAATTATCGTGAAATATCCCCAATATCGCTACTTAAACGGTGAAGAAATTAAAGGAATGGTTAAATACAACCAAAAAGATGAAGTCGAAGAAATAATACAAAAGGAAGGTAATCAATATTTAGTGGATATCCTGATGAATTGAATTCTTGGGTAGATAAAAAAGTTACCCTGAAATTGATGTAAAAACTGAATTGATTTTATCTCTGCAAGTACCTCTGCCTAGAACACTCACTAGTATTTATAGGTGCTTACCAAGGATATTCTAAATGTATCCTGCAAAATTAAAATAAATACAGTTTACCTTGTTAAATTAGAATTAATGAATATAAAATAAGTTAGAAGTCACATGAGGAATTATTTAATGAAAGATAATTTAAGATTGAATAAATATGATAGGTTATGAATATAAGAAATTGATATAGTATATGAGTTAAATTGAGGATATTAAATTTGGAATATGGTGAATTTTGATACATTTGAGTTTGAATGATTTTTTTTATTTCTTTTAAGAAAGGTTTTGAGAAATATGAAAATATAACTCAAATTAAAAAGTTTAAAATAAATACAATTTACCTTGTTAAATTAGAATTAATGAATATAAAATAAGTTAGAAGTCACATGAGGAATTATTTAATGAAAGATAATTTAAGATTGAATAAATATGATAGGTTATGAATATAAGAAATTGATATAGTATATGAGTTAAATTGAGGATATTAAATTTGGAATATGGTGAATTTTGATACATTTGAATTTGAATGATTTTTTTAATTTCTTTTAAGAAAGGTTTTGAGAAATATGAAAATATAACGTGTGTCTAAACAAAATATCTAAGGTTATAATGAAGGTGTTTATCTAAGTAAAACTGTCAATGATATTTATGATAAAATGGTAAAATTAAGGATAATTAGTAATTATAAAATACATGCTATAACAGCAAATTGGTGTTATGAAATTGAATAGATGATATAAAGAGGTAAACACAATGTTGCTGATGATAAATATAAGTGAAATTACATTTAGTCAAAGAAGGTATTTATTTGAAAATATAGAATGATTGATATGCATATAATAAAATTGAATTGGTACCCAACTTGATGTTTTTATTTGTTTATAATTTATCTTATAATATTGAGTATGAAATAAGGTAAGATTTCTAGGTAATGGAGCAGAGAGAAGTATGCTAGACGACTATGATCTTCATCACGTTGACTGATTCCCATGTCAGTTTATTCCAATTGGATTCACTTTTTCTTACCTCAGCTAGCGGTCGATATTTTAATCACCGTTGGTGAAGGAATATGTGTGTTACGTTATCTCTTTTACGATTTTTCCCACAGGATTTAAGTGGAAAAACGATATAGAAAAAGAAACAATTTTGAAAACTTCTGATGATTCTAATATTGGATATACAGGGTAATTATAATTAAAGTTCCCTCTTTGAAAATGGTTTCAAATAAAAAGCACTAGTCAGAATGATTTGAAATTTTGCGTAAACACTCGTGGAGCAATGGAATTTTGTTTGGTGAAGAAAAAAACAGTAGTTCAAAAAGTCGCCGCTAGGAGAATAATTGACGCTTTACTACACTAGAATGCAATACAAAAGCAATAAACGTTGACTTACTCATTGGCTAATGACGTAATAAATGTTCAATATGCTGTCCTTCGAATACTGAATTAAAAGTCGATCTTTCATCATCATATGCACGCAAATAATGAAAAAAAATTTCATCCATTGAAACAATGTTAAATTCTAAGCTAACGTAAGCCGTATCTTTTTTCACAAAAAGTGGATTTAACTTGTTTTGCATAATTGCTCTTCAAATGCTGCTGCAAATTTGCATAAGACAGTGACGTTGCAATAAACGTTTGCTATAAAAAAGGAAGAACGGAACTTGTTTCTCTAACTTAATGAAAAATCTCTATTGTTCTGTAGCAATGACTCTATCATTAAAAGATCGTGCTCTTCTTGTCAAATTGTTTTATGAGAATAACAGCTCTTGTTTAGTAGCTCTTAGAAAGTTCAGAACGTTGAAAAAGTTAAAATCTGGTCCTCTGTGTGGCAAAAGCTTGCGCAAAATGATTTTAAAATTTGAAGAGACTGGCTCTTTGGACATCAAACCTGGCAGGGGAAGGAAAGCAGTCGATGGAGCGATAGTGGAAGACGTAGCTACAGCATTAGAAGAAGAGCGTAACGCTAATGCATCTACGAGTGCACGTGGAATTCCTCGATCATTAGACGTACCCTCCAGTACGGTGTAAAAACATGTGATTTTAGGCTTTGGGGGCATCTGAAGAATGTGGTGTTTAATGAACACATTACCAATTTAACGGAACTTAAAGCTAGCATCACGCACCACATCCACAACATTTCTACAGAAACACTCAAATCTGTTGTTGAACAAGCTATTTTGCGCTTTCAGCTTGCTTCAGAATGCGAAGGACAGCATATTGAACATTTATTACGTCATTAGCCAATGAGTAAGTGAACGTTTATTACTTTTGTATTGCATTCCAGTGTAGTAAAGCGCCAATTATTCTCCTAAAGGCGACTTTTTGAACTACTGTTTTTTTCTTCACCAAACAAAATTCCATTGATCCACGAGTGTTCACGCTAAATTTCAAATCATTCTGACCAGTGCTTTTTATTTGAGACCATTTTCAAACCGGGAACTTTAATTATAATCACCGTGTATACTAGACGTTGATTTAGAATATTCAAGAGAATTACATGATTATCTTATCAACAACTTTGTATGATAAAACTAATTATGTCATACATTATAAAAGTTTGAAACCGTATTTAGAAATGGGTTTAAAATTGACGAAAGTACATAGAGTTTTAGAATTTAATCAAAAAGATTGGTTAGCAAAATATATAGATTTAAATACTCATTTGAGAACTGAAGTTACTAATGATTTTGAGAAATATTTTTATAAAATAATGAACAATTCCGTTATTGGAAAAACTATTGAAAACATAAGAAAATGAATTGATGTAAGATTATGCTCTAGTTATGAACAAGCTAAAAATTGATTGCTAAACCAAATTTTAAAGGTAGAACAAATTTTAAAGGTTTTGGTGAAAATCTAGTAGCTATTTTTATGAATAAAACTAAAATAAAATTTGATAAACCAATATATGTAGGACTGCGCATTTTAGATTTATCAAAGCATTTAATGTATGATTTTCATTATAACGTCATGAGACCTAAATATGAAGATGAACTAATACTATTGTATATGGAAACAGATAGTTTAACATACAATATTAAAACAGATGACTTTTATGAAGATATGAAAACTATGAGTGATTATTTTGATACTTCATATTATCATAAAAATAATAAATACAATATAGAAAGAAAAAATAAAAAGTATTAGGTAAAATGAAAGATGAAAACAATGGTGTGATTATGGAAGAATTTGTAGGTTTAAGATCTAAATTATATGCTAATAAACTAAACGAATTGAGTGTTGAAGAATATAATAAAAACGGAAAAGATAAAGATCATAAAAAAATTAATTCTAAAAAATCCAAAGGAGTTAAAAAATGTGTAGTTAAATATAGAATATCATTCGAAGATTATAAAGACTATTTATTTAATAAAACTGATCATTATAGAACTATGAATCTAATTAGAAGTATTAAACATGAATTATATTCAGTTCAAGTAAATAAATTCGCTTTATCTGCAAAGGATGTATATTAGAAGATGGAATTCATACGAGAGCATTAGGTCATTATAAAAATGTTTGTCTTTAATAAAAAATTTCTAATAAATATGGATGATATAACACTGATCATAAATATACAAGGATTTATTTTTCAAACAGAATAATATACAGAGAAATAAGCTGGGTTCATTTAAAACTAGATATTGATGAAACTATATCTGTTTTTGCACCTGATTGTAAATTAAATGAAAAAGAGTCACGAATTGTTCATTCATGTGTAAAGGAAGTACACGGTTTAAGATTTAAAAAATAAGCGATTGATAAACAAGGTTTATGAATCAGTAATAATGATGTTAAAAATTATATTAAGCAATTACATGAATTATATGGAGGTATATTTTCACATAGAGGACAATAATTTTTTGCTGAATGAGAAATTCCTGTTATGAATTTAGATGTTCCAAAATGCGTAAAAGTATTGGGACCTGGTTGTTCAATGTATAGATGTATGTTTTATAAAAATTATATTCTAAAAAATAATTCTAAATAAATGATTGATCTTCATGAACCTCTTGATATGCTTAGAAAAGAGATTTGTTTGAATCAAAACTTTACTTTGAAAGTCAAATAGGGGGAGATATATGTAAAAGAGCTAGACTTTGCGAACAATTATTGAAACTACATAAAGATGAAAAATCGCCTGATCTTTTAAAATTAATTTCTAAATATTTAAGAGAATTAAATAAATTAATAAATACAATGAAGAATGAAGAAGTGAAACAAATGAGTTTAAAATTTCTTAAAACAAACTGAATTTCATAAATATTCTAAAAAATAATTCTGATATAAATAATAAAGACATTAAAAATTACTTTCAAAATATTTTATTCAAATGTATGAAATATTTAAAAACGAAAAAGATGAAGAAATTAAAATATCTGGTTTAAGTATTTCTAATGAATTGGATAAAAATTTTGCTCTGTCTGTTGCGAATGTTGGATTTTTACCCTCCCCCCCCCCCTTGTTTCATGGGTCATCATATTTTAACCGAAAAGATCTTGATTTCTATCAGGATGCAAAGGCCGTAATTACTCCTGATAAAAATTAAAGAAGCATATAGACCACGTAAAACTTCTCAATAATTAAATAACTAAAAATGCATACTTCATTAAGATATAATTAATTTGGTTTATTACATAATTTATAAGATCAACAAGTGGTTAGCATTTTAAAAGGGAGACTTACACTCCAAAGTATCTGAAAATCAAGCATAATTATAATTAATTAATTCCATAAGATTATGAGTCAAAATAAGAAACAGGTGTGGATCCAAAATTATCATTTATTATATATATATAATTTACAAATGTAAAGTAAGTCTGAGATAACTACATGAAAAAAATTCTCATACGTAAAATATGCAAACATGGCCCTATGCTGCCCTTGTACATATTTACAAATATAATTTCTAAAAAGAATACCTAATTCACAGAAAAGCAAAAGATGAATGTGAAAAACGAAAAGTATCACAAGTGGCCGGGGGGAGTTGTGACCCCCACTCTCCGGTTAAGCAATGCTTTAAGCCATATCAACACTCCCGGAAGCCGATACATATTCAAAGAATGGCCTTATTACCATCAACAACCGAACAGCAAAAACTTTTAGCAAAAATTCAAAATCTCTAGATGGAAGACACATGAAAAAACTTTCCAAGTCACTCAATGTGCTTACACATGAACGTGCCTATAAAAACCCGTCTCTACAAATTCCAAAATTCTTACCAAAACTGTTAGATGTTGTTGTTGAAACCCAGACCGTCCGACCTACCAGAAAGGTGTAAGGTAACTGTTTGGACGGTCGGGAAGTGCCACCCAATTTGGACCGGAACCCAGTGGGGGAGGCATCCACAGGGACCGTACCCTCCTTCCCCTACCACCAACTTCTCGGAAGGACTTTCGGACCCACATGTTTAACGTGATCGTACTCCGCATGAACACGGCGGCAGTTTTGGCAGCGGCTGGAATCGAACCCGGGCCTACCGAGTGCAACTCCAGCGCGCTAACCAATGGGCTACCGCGCCCCAAAACTGTTAGATATGTAAAACTCCAACCTGTAGTCTATTTTACCACCACCCATTCTTGCTACTCGTGAGTCGACCCTTTCTAATGACTCTGCTTCAACTGTTTAAATATTTGCCTTTACATTCAGTTACAGTTAACCCAGTGAATCCTGAAAGTATTTTGATTACAAAGCCCATGGGGTAACCGTGTTTTACTGCTTCATTTATAAACTCTGTATCGTGATGCTTTTGATCACTTTCCCTACTATTCAAACGTTTATTGTCTAGTCAATTGGTTAATGATAATATTACGAAAAACATTTTTATGTAAATTACTTGACCAAGGTGTAATGAAGTTTATTTTAAATTGAAAATTTTTTCTTTTATCAAAAATTTTGAAAAAAGTTTTATTATTAGTTTTAAGTCTAATAATTTTATTAAGTCTAAATAATTTAAACTTTCATTTAAATTGCAAGGAGTTTCTATTAGGTTTAAAGCTTGTGGATAAAAACTAAAATCCATTTAGAAATCTGCATCATTACAACATAAAATCGCATCATCCACGTATCGCATGTAGACCATTTCATTTAATATATGGGTTCCTGTTTCATACTTATCTAGATAGATGTCTGCTAGAACCGAAGAACAACTTCCTCCCATAGGGATACCTTTAATCTGCTTATAATAGCCTATTCCGTTGTAAAGTACGGTTTCGAAAAGGACCAGCTTCACCAGTGCTGTGTACCTAGTCAGCGACATCAAAAATTGGAATTTATGTGTATAGTATAATTCGATCACAATTTTAAACAAATCATTTGTATCAATGTTATTGTAAAGAACGCTAAAATCAAAGCTCTTATACATCACATTTTTTCAACGGTTATGGAGAATTGTCATCGATGTGTCCAAATTGGACATCTGTCAATCCTATTAGATCTTTATATTTACTTCATTGAAAGGACCAGTTTCACCAGTGCTGTGTACCTAGTCAGCGACATCAAAAATTGGAATTTATGTGTATAGTATAATTCGATCACAATTTTAAACAAATCATTTGTATCAATGTTATTGTAAAGAACGCTAAAATCAAAGCTCTTATACATCACATTTTTTCAACGGTTATGGAGAATTGTCATCGATTTGTCCAAATTGGACATCTGTCAATCCGATTAGATCTTTATATTTACTTCATTGAAAGGACCAGTTTCACCAGTGCTGTGTACCTAGTCAGCGACATCAAAAATTGGAATTTATGTGTATAGTATAATTCGATCACAATTTTAAAAAAATCATTTGTATCAATGTTATTGTAAAGAACGCTAAAATCAAAGCTCTTATACATCACATTTTTTCAACGGTTATGGAGAATTGTCATCGATGTGTCCAAATTGGACATCTGTCAATCCTATTAGATCTTTGTATTTACTTCATTGGAAGTGTATATATATGTATTTCAACATCTTCTTATCGATTATTGATAAATAGTTTGGACCCACGTCCACTATATAGAGGTGTAATCTGCATTTTAAAATCGATTGTATTCATCCTCTGTACTTTGGATTCCGCGGTTCCCCCCTTTTTTCACGGTGAGCCTTCCCCCGTTCTTGATAGTGGAACCTCCCTCTTACCCGCTTGTTAGAGAAATTGTTCTCTTCTTCTCTTTACTACAGATTTCATAAATTCATATCTTGTAATGCTTGCTGTTTCCGTCCCTCCCCCCCTTTTTCATGAGTTTTTATAATTTTCTCGAAAATAAAGCCTCATACACGTGATTTTTATTTCAGATCTGGAATTTTCTCTTTAAATTGAACATTTTAAAAGGTCATGTCCCAAGGTTTAATTAATATTTTAACTTCTTTTAAATTTTAAAATTTTTTTAAAATCTTCAACTGCAAATATCTCGAAAACTAAGCGTCCTAGTTCAATTTTGATAAAAATGTTCTTGCCCTAACATCTCCATCTACTTTTTAATTTGCTTTAATTTGATACCCATGGTTACCCTGTTACTGCTCGTTTTCGCTCACCATCCCTCCTGCTCACGTTGAATTTTTTCCTTTTTTCGTATTTTTTCATTTTTTTTCTTATCCCCCTTGTACTTTAAAGCTTACCTTTCACTAGATCACACATCTCGGCTTACTCATTCATCTATTAAACGTATAACCTTGTCATGTTACAAACCATTTTACATAGTATTCTGAAATTTTCTATTGTCATTTCATTCATAAATTTATTATGATTTGTACCCAATTCCTTTTGTAACTATGGATAAATCTTCTTCCCCTGATTTTCCCCCCCTGTCTCCCGCTGGTGATCCCTTCTCCAACAGACTCAACGCTATCGCACGTGTGGTTCACTCTCCATCTCCGGTGGTCCAGTCCCAAACTTCCTCTGTTACAACCTCACCAAACAGTGTATCTTCAATTAGCAGCTCAAATATGCAACCTACTGTCAACCTTATAGACCTTAAAGCCTGTTCCTCTTCTTCAAATATGTTATATTCATCGGCAGTCACGTCTCCTCACACTATTCTTCCTGCTCTTCCTCAACGTACCTCATTACTCACAACCCCCATTCATCAATTTACGGTGATTTCCAAGCCTCCGGCGTCTAGATCAACAAATCGAAATCTCAAACTGTCCTCTCCAGACCAAAATCTGAATCTTAAAGACGATATTGAAAAACCTCAAAAGAGTTCCAAAGATGAAGATGACACCTCAATCGTCACGACTGACTTAATTGACGATCCTTCTGACCACAATAACTGTTTCCTCTTGAAAGTGCTACGATTCTCGAACCAGATTCGCAATTACATCTCGCGATACATTAAACCATCGCCTGCTCTACGTAAATATCTGGACGAGAAACTTTCATTCCTGAGGGATGCTTGCACTATCTTCGAAAGTCAAACTCAGAACTCATCACCTATCCTTGGTCCAAATCCTTCAGAAACTCAAAATTCGATGAACGAAGAGCTGAAGACCTTGAAAGCCTCCATTTCAACCAACTTAGAAAACTTTACGAAAAACCTCTCAGACAATTTACCAAACTTGATCAACAACTCAGTCAAAGAAAACCTTGCAGAGCTCTCGACAACCCTCAGCAACACATTTCAACCCTCAACCGCTTCACAACCAGCCGCTCCAATCCGTCCAAGCAGACCTTCATATTCAAGCATACTATTACAAGGCAAAGACCGCACTAAAAACAACAGTCAACTAAAATCTGACCTAATGTCTCTTCGCTGTCCCTCTGATATAAGAATAAAAAATGTATCGGCCTTGAGCTATGGTACACTCAGAATCACTTGCTGCAATGGTGACGTGGACGCCCTATTGCCCAAATTTGTCAACTCCACCATTGGAGAAAAATTCACAGTATCAAAACCTCCATCAAAGAAGATCAACCTGATCATTTTCAACCTCCCTGTGAACTTTAGAGAGGACGATGTAAAACTTTTAATATCCAAAAACATTCCTCCAGGCCTCCATTCAGAACTCAGAATTATTAGAAACTTTAGGAACCGCAATGGTTCAGTGAACTGGGTGTTCGTCGTCAACGAATCTGCTGCCAAATACTTAGAGGAAACTAAAAAATCTTTCACAATTTTACCTACTACTTAGTGAAAAATATATTGGTTTCCAATTATGTTTTAAATGCCAAGGCTTCGGCCACACTGCAAACTATTGTCCCTGGACCTCCGGGAACTGTAGTAACTGTTCATTAAGTGACCACACCCACAAAACATGCAAAGCCACCATACCTACGTGCATTAACTGCTCATCGGCAAACGCATCCGATCCTGACCTACAATGGAAAACCTCTCATAACTCGAGAGACAAGAACTCCTGTTGTGCCTGGAAACAGGAACTTTCACGTATCCGGGATCTCCAGCGCTCCCTTTGATATGTATTCTCTTTGTTGTATATAGGTTGTTTTGTTATATTTCTATTGTTCTAATATGTATCATTTTTGTTGTATATATATTGCTTTTTATATTCTGATTTGTATATCCTTTTCCCCCTCTGTGTTCTGTCGTTTTTACATTCTACATGGTTCTTAACTTTCTGCAAATTAATGCAAACCATTCACTAGCAGCCCACAACAATCTACTACAATTTGGAATAGAAAACTCCTATGACATAATTTGTGTTCAGGAACCTTATGTTTCCGGTGACAAAATCCTTTCTCCCCCTTTTGGCATCAAGCAATACAACTCCCACTCTAATAAAACCGCTATATTGATTATTAACCCTGATCTTAAAACTACTCTTAAATTCCAATCTAACTCTTTTGTCTTGATCGAAATTCTCCTCCCCTCCCGGCCTCCCCTTAATGTTGTTTCCCTTTATTCCCCCCCCCCCCCGTGATCCTCTTCCTCCCCTTTTGACGGAACTTTCCGCTCTTAACTTTCTCCTTGCCGACTTTCTGATACTCGGCGATTTTAATGCCAGGGCACAGATGTGGGGATAAGATTTTATCTATCACCGGGTCTACGAGGTCATAGACTGCTGCCTTGAAAACAATCTGGTCGTTTTGAATGATCCTGCATGTGGTCCAACATTCTGTTCACACTCCGGTAAAGGATTCCCATATTTATCTCTTGTCTCTTTCGGCCTTTACGACCTTATTCAAAATTGGGAAATTCTCCCAAGTGATTCCTTCAGCGACCACCGCTTCATTAAAATTACCCTTTGTACCCCCCTCAGACAACTCCTTCTTTTTCAAAACTTCATATAGTCTTGGTAAGTTCATTTTTAACTTTAAACCCTACTTAAAATCCCTTTCAACTCAATTAAATCAAATCTAAAACCATTCCATGCTAAATTCTTTCATTGAAAACTTAATTAACATAACTCAATCCTGTGCCTTCACCCATATCAAAAAGAAGAAATCTCCCCCCCGCCCTAGATTCAATTGGTGGAGTAAAGAACTTGCATCTTTTAGAAACTTTGTTACTGCCTTGTATAAACGGATCAAATCACTTGAGAGAAATTCCGCTTCCTCGGAGATAATCTCCGAGGCAAAAATTAAACATAAACTAAACCGTGCCAAATATAAAAAACTAATAAACAAAGCAAAATTGGAATCCTGGAAAAAATTTTGTACTAATTGCTCTTCCAAATTCGGCACACAATTTAAATTCTCATTCCAAAAGCACAATAAATTTAACAACATCTCCTTACAATTCCCTGAGGATATCAACTTAGATTATGATACAAAAATTCAACGCCTTTTGGACCACTATTTTAAAAACGATCCAACTTTTACAGATTTCCCCCGGCCTCCAGTTCCCCCACTGGGACTGGGACCGGTTTCGGATGAAGAGTTCTCATTGGTATTTAACAATCTTCCCTCTGGTAAAGCCCCTGGCCCCGATAACTTAGATTTTAAAATTTGGAAGTCCCTTTTTTCCGCTTTTCCCTTTTTGTTTTCACAAACCTTCAACCTCTGTCTCAAATTCTTCTACTTCCCCATCTGCCTAAAAAATGCAAAAGTTCTCTTTCTTAATAAACCTGGCAAGGACCCTGCTCAAATTTCTTCTTACCGCCCTATTTGTCTCCTCCCCACCCTAGGCAAAATACTCGAAAAACTTTTCGCAAACAAATTAAACTACTGGCTCTCCTCCTCTGAGGCTCTTCATCCATTGCAATTTGGATTTAAAGAACTTGTCAGCTGCGAAACAGCCACTCACAGACTCATTTCCACTATTGAAGGTCTCAGACCGGGTAACTACGTCTCTCTCACCACCGTGGACATCTGCGGAGCATTCGACAATCTTAACTGGACTACCCTACCTTCCACCCTAGACAGCATTCATCTTCCTACAGAATTTCAACTATTTATCTATTCTTACCTCGTTTCTCGCTCCATAACCTACTCAGATGGAATATGCTCTTCTAAAAAAGCCCTATCTACCGGCGCTCCACAGGGTTCGGTTTTATCCCCGATCCTGTGGAGCATCTATTTCAACAAAATACTGAATCTTAACAATGATAATTTTTACATTCAGGCCTTCGCAGATGATCTTGCGGTGGTGACCTCCGGTAATTCCCTTGTCCATGTCACACGTTCCACCTCTTCCAATCTTGCCTCCCTGTCCTCCTCCCTTTCCCTCTCGGTATCACCCGAAAAATCCAAATGCATTATATTCAACAAAACAAGAACCAGACGTAGATATACTCCTGCTGTTAAATTACTTAACAAGAGTATCAAAATTACCCGACACCTCAATTACTTAGGCCTAATCTTCGATGACAACCTCACATGGAGCCCCCATGTATTTTACTTAAAAGAGAAATGCTTTAAGCTCTCTTCTACTTTCAGGAAAATCTCGGGTAACAACTGGGGTGTAAACAAATCATTCTTAAAAATCTGGTACCTTTCTGTGATTGAAAAAATTATCACTTTTGGGTCGGGAATCTAGGGTAAACGATTAACTGGGGATCAAATATCCAAACTCACTTCTCTGCAACGGATCTTCCTCTTGAAAATTTCAACCGGTTTTAGAACAACTTCAAGCATTTCCCTTTACTCCATTACTGGCATCCCCCCGTACATCTGGTTATTCAAAACCTCTACAAAAAATTTAACTTCTGGCACCTAAAATCCAATCTCTTCCCCTCCTCTTCCCTCCCCGCTCTCTCTCTATTTGACTTCAACTGTCCCCCTTCTAGTACCCCTCCTTCCCATCGTATTGTATCCCTCCCGGTCCTTGACCTCTCTTCCTTTTCAGAAATAAACATCTATACAGACGGTTCTAAACTCAATAACCATACTGGATTTTCTGTTTACATTTTTCGAGGGTTGGACCTCTCTGAGACTTTTACATACAAACTCAGTGACGGGAATACAGTCTTTCAGGCTGAACTTGCAGCCATTAGATTCGCAATTAAATGGGCATTGGATAACTCTGTTAAGTAAATATATTCACTGACAGCTTATCCTCTATTTTGGTCTTCAAATCAACAAAAAATAAATCTCACTTCCTTCGAGAAGTGAAACTCCCGGCACATTCGGCTAAAACCCAAAATTTAATAAACCTCCAATGGATTAAAGCCCATGCTGGCAACCTCGGTAACGAAACAGCAGACAAACTCGCTAAAGAAGCCACCCTCTCTGGTTCCCCTCCTTACTCCCTTTTCCTTACTCCCTCTTAACGTCCTTCTGCAAAACTAATCTTTTAAATTCATGGCAAAGTCTTCTCGATGACTACGTCTCGCCTAGAACTCACGATCCCTCTCGTATCTCTATTTTCCTCCCTCTTATGAACCCTTCTCTCCAAATCTTCAACAAATTCCTAATTTACTTTATTACCGGCCATGGCCCTTTCCTTGATTATCTGAAATTCTTTAAATTTAAAAAAACCTCTAACTGCCCCTGTAACTCTTTCGGTGATGCAGATCACTACGTTTTTTCCTGTCCCCTCACTAAAAGTTACCACTTAATTAAACCTGCCCCCTCTTCCCGTGCTGCTTGGTTCACCGGGGTTTGTCGACAACCTGCATTACTTAACAAATTGAAGAACTGTATTCTCATTGCTAGAGATATCACTAACCGAGTTCAATAGGAGACTGAGAGTGCCTGTTTTTCCCGGGTGATCTTCGGTTTGTACTGTTCCTGGGTCCTTACAGTTCATTCTGTCTTTGTTGTTTTATTTTCATTGTTCATTGTCGGATGTTTTATTTCTGTTTCGTCCCATTATATCTGAAAGTTCGAAGCTCATGTAATATACAGAAACACTGCACTTCCAATAACTTAATGGAACCCCTATTTGTATCTAAAAATTCATATATTTTAAAGAACATCTCTCACTTCCAAAGCCAACTTATTTATGTACATATCTGCATATATAGATACTCTCCTACAATGTTCTATCGAAAAAGTTATATTCTACATGATAATTCCCCCTGCATATAAATCCTATACATAATTCCTACATATATATCCTACATTTAAATCCTGTATATAATTTAAATTCTACTGTAATCCCTGTATATAATTTCTACATATAATCCTATACCTACGATCTACCGATATATCCAAACTGAAAAATCCAAACGATGTATATAATTTCTACATATTATATTATATTTGCCTCCAACCTGATGTTTCCTTGCTTTCCGGCATCCATGTTTTGCTGGCTTCTGTAGCCCTTGTGGCATTTTGTAAACTTCTTTATAACTCAATAAACTACTGGTACACTCTGGACAGCTCGTGGGTGACTATGGGAGACGGACTCCACTACTAAAATTTTTCCCTGACGTCCTTTTTGCTGCTCATGTCTTCGGACGAGTCGGTCGTCTTGGGTTTTCGACACCACATTATGCGGTATGCTCTTTAACTTATTTATTGCTTCAAAACTATTTTTAATAAAATAAGATCCCTGTTTTCTAAGTCCTGCAATAACTGGCCTGAGCACCATTAGTAACCTTTTGTTTGCATTGGTTAAGTAAGATGTATATCCTATTGTTACAGGTCGAAATTTAATGCGACTCTTATGCAGTTTAGGAATGAGGGTGATATAAGGGAATTGAAGGAGTGAATGTAA
Source organism: Amaurobius ferox (assembly GCA_951213105.1). NCBI lineage: Eukaryota > Metazoa > Arthropoda > Arachnida > Araneae > Amaurobiidae > Amaurobius > Amaurobius ferox. Next base: position 3,812,495 of record OX578141.1, read on the forward strand.
AGGCAAATATTTAAACAGTTGAAACAGAGTCATTAGAAAGGGTCGACTCACGAGTAGCAAGAATGGAAGGTGGTGAAATGGACTACAGGTTGGAGTTTTACACATCGGACAGTTTTGTTAAGAATTTTGGAATTTGTAGAGACGAGTTTTTATAGGCACGTTCATATATAAGCACATTGAGTGACTTGGAAAGTTTTTTCATGTGTCTTCCATCTAGAGATTTTGAATTTTTGCTAAAAGTTTTTGCTGTTCGGTTGTTGATGGTAATAAGGCCATTCTTTGAATATGTATCGGCTTCCGGGAGTGTTGATATGGCTTAAAGCATTGCTTAACCGGAGAGTGGGGGTCACAACTCCCCCCGGCCACTTGTGATACTTTTCGTTTTTCACATTCATCTTTTGCTTTTCTGTGAATTAGGTATTCTTTTTAGAAATTATATTTGTAAATATGTACAAGGGCAGCATAGGGCCATGTTTGCATATTTTACGTATGAGAATTTTTTTCATGTAGTTATCTCAGACTTACTTTACATTTGTAAATTATATATATATAATAAATGATAATTTTGGATCCACACCTGTTTCTTATTTTGACTCATAATCTTATGGAATTAATTAATTATAATTATGCTTGATTTTCAGATACTTTGGAGTGTAAGTCTCCCTTTTAAAATGCTAACAACTTGTTGATCTTATAAATTATGTAATAAACCAAATTAATTATATCTTAATGAAGTATGCATTTTTAGTTATTTAATTATTGAGAAGTTTTACGTGGTCTATATGCTTCTTTAATTTGTATCAGGAGTAATTACGGCCTTTGCATCCTGATAGAAATCAAGATCTTTTCGGTTAAAATATGATGACCCATGAAACAAGGGGGGGGGAGGGTAAAAATCCAACATTCGCAACAGACAGAGCAAAATTTTTATCCAATTCATTAAAAATACTTAAATATATATATATATATATATATATATATATATATATATACATATATATATATATACATTTTTATTTATATGCATGAGAAATGAATAAAGTTATTCATCATCCTTAATAAGGATGTGCCAACATTTTATTATAGTGATTCAAATTTTCATTATCACAATCCTAACAAAGGAATTCATTTAGTTTCTCATTCAAAGTATTCTATAATAAATATATTAAAGGTATATATTTTTCCAATGTACGTCCGGGGTGGCCTTTAAAGGTCTTACTTAAATATTCCATATATACTCTAAATAGAGCTCTATAATTAATTATAATTCTCATTCCTTAAGATTGGTTATCATCACCAAGTGTATGCTTAAAAGACTAATTGCTTAAAGAGAAAGATACATTTGAAATTTTCATATAATTTAGTTAAAAACCTTGTGAGGTCGTATCAACAAATAAAGTGCATATGCATTAAACTTACATAAATGAAGTGCTTAAGGTCAATGTCTGGACTTGGTTGGGTCTCGCACATTTTGTAGCATCAGAAACTACATAGTTCTTATTCTTGGATATGGTCAGAGTTTACAATCTGCCTCCAAGGGCATTAATCGTTAATAGGGTTGCATTCGCTGGTTTGTTTTCACTTCATCATAAGTCAGTATATCCATCAGTGGGCAGAAGTAGCTCATCGTGAGAGTTTATGTGTTGCATATTGCCATCAGATATTCATTAGTGAATCAAAAACAAATGGGCCTCTATGGACCAAGTACTTTACCATGCGTCTACGGCTCATAAGCCTAAGTACGGTTCAAGTCCTCCGGTCGCATGTCCGACATCTTAGACACTCAAATAGCATAGCCGCGCTCTGGGTTTGCAGCTGACCAAAAAAATGCAACCATCTAGTCTTGAAATAAAATTTGCCCATTGTGAGTTTCAGATGCCTGTATAGTTTCAGTCCTCGATAGAATCTTAGGACTTTTGTCCTGAAATATTTAGCTCTAGTTTGGAGCCATGGTACCGAGGTCTGTCAGACCAAGATTTTTTTTTAGATCATAATCCCAATATGAAAAGTGAGAATAGTGACCGCCCTAGGCCGTCACGCCCTTTCGTCGATCTCAAGACTCCCTTCTTTATTATTTTTGGCTCCCCTAGTGATGGCACTGTCTCGGAACACACTTCATTGACTACTCCTGGACTTATAGTGGCTGTCATTGGTCATAGCCTGTTGTAATGCTAAAATCAGAGGGGGAAAAGATGTGGTGATTTCTCTCTTGAAGCATCATGCCCATCTGCGAATTCTGTCCAGCTGTATTGTTAAGTGGGTGTAACAATTAGCCATTATTTTCTGAAGTTGACAGTGAAAATGGGCTTCTTCATATGACTGCCCATGTTATCGTGAAAGTAGCAGAATTCCAGTATAGTATTTCTGTGGGAAACAAAATCTGTGGCTGCAAAGGAATTTTGACCGTTATGGGTTAAGCAAGAAAATCCTTGCACGTGTTTATAGAGGGGGGTGTTGACTTTTAACTGTTCTCTTGAATTTTCAGCTATGAGCTCATCCTGCAGATGTTAAATCAACGTGGGAAAGCAAAAGGAAAATGGCTCTTTGGCCAGGTAAATGCCATTTAGAATTATTTAAAAGGATAAACTGGTACTATACAATTTTTGTAAAAAATTAAATTCATAAATTCATTCATTCATTTATCAAGAAAAGGTCATCATTTTATCAAGAAAAGGTTGAAAGTTTTAGAAAACAATGCACATTATTTCAAATTGCACAAAATGTCATATTCACTATAACATATCCCCCGGGAACCAGAGGAAGAATATTTGACATTTGGATTTCTTATCAACAAATAAAATTTCATTAACATTCAATTATGCAATTTTGGCTATAAATGTTACATATTCATCATTGTGCAAGTTATCATTGTCAACATCAATTATATTCATGGCATCATATATGTACACTTCACTTCTCTATTAGTTCACAAGTTAAATTTCATTAGTAATTATAAAATATTTAAGCAAAGGATATTTACACATATGCACAATTCAAATTTTCGATAATCGATACATAATTATCGTTAAGTAATTTTCAATCATCAATACATTGTCATCATTATGTGCTAATTTTCTCACAATTTTCTATTCGTATATTCACAACTTTCTATTTGTATAATCACAATAATTAGAAAAAAATCGCGTGTTATTCTATCAGTACAGTGTAGGATGTGCCTCTAAATTTACTTCACTCAAAACAAAAACAACGAAATAAGTCGCTGACCAACGTGGATTAATATTAAACTACACGCTTTCTGTCTTGCAATCAAAACAAGCACACGCCGCTTGAATAACGTCGATCAATTGGCAACTGCAAACTTTTCTCTTCTCCCGGAAATTTTTGCCTAGCTCCGATTGGTTGAAAGCGCTGTCAATCAAAATCTTTCTTTCACTGTTCTCTCTCCGTGAGCGATGAAACGAAGAAGAGAAAATTAGCGCTAATCCTCTAGGGAAGAAATTCGACGTGACCTTCAATTTTCCCGTCGTTAGTGAGGAGGCATCAATACCACTACGAATATTTAACTTTGCGGTAAAAAAAAGGATTACGGCTTTTTCGTGACATATCGTAAAGAGTCGAAGATTTACATTTAAAATTAGTTCTACTGCTAATTTTTATTTAGTCTTGCATATAAACACTTTCTGCAATTCAAATTGGGCACTGATTGCTCGCAGTTGTTCACCACACAACGCTATCAACACATCCCAAAGCTACATCAAGCATAGCCTTAAGCACTGGCTAGTGACCTGGAGAATCAAAATTAATGCTTCTAAGAGTGCAATGTGCATTTTCAAACCCAACTACCGAGAAGTAAATCACAGTTTCACTTCAAAAATCTTCGATGAATCAATCCCATTGTGCAACTCTGTCAAGTACTTGGGGGTCACTCTTGACTCCCATATGCTTTTCAGCGAGCATATTGTCTACAACCAAATCATTGCACCAGCGTTTTTGTATACCTGCCCTGTCTGGGGGTCGGCTGCAAATACGCACATTGAGAAATTGCAAGTATTCCTAAACAAAGCATTACGATGCATTGTGAATGCTCCTCGATTTGTACAAAACGAAGTCATTCACCATGACCTCAAAGTCTCGAAAGTTGTAGAGCAGATTAAGCGATTCACTCGAAATTTCTACAAGAAGAATTCAAGCAAACCATGATTGAGAGACACAGACCAAAGTTACGACAACACTTCCCTTAGTTATCTAAGGAAGCGGCGTCCAAGGAACCTTCTGGCTGGACCGTTAAAAGTCCCCTGGAAAAAGACGAGGTTTGTGTCTCCCCAATCTGGTGTCACTTAGCTGAATTCGATCTACATGACGGCGATAGATGGCGCCACTTCTGCGTCCGGTCGTCACTAGATCAAAGCCTACTTGCATGGCACGATTGCTTTTTAGCTAGCTTCTCCTGTCGCCAGCCCGCTTGCAATCCACTCACGTGTATTATTTATTTTATATTTAATTGTAAATTTATCTTTTTTCGTGATGTTACTCGACTTATGCTCACATCGTCTGTTGTATTAAACTCTCTATTTACCTGACCTTACAACTCTCGTTGATCTTCAATAATTGTTTTCGCAAAAAAATTCTGCAACATCCTCGTAGTAAACAAATGTAATCAAAATGAAGTTATATACACATTTCATATTTTTAAAATCATCAAATCATAATTTTTTGCAATACTTATGCTTTACAAAGTTGTACACTCAATATATATATAAAATAAAATAGCACATTCAATACGTTTCAATAATCTTGCACACTAATATACATTATAAATTGTAAAAATATTTCATTCATTATCCAATATGTGCATTCAATTGCAATTGTAGTTCCTCATATAGTTTCTCATAGAATTTATATATCCTGTAATTCATGATGTACCGGTACTTTATTTACATCCTTATCGTTAGCTATCATTTTCTTTTTATTCATCATTGTTAATCAATAGATATGTGATTCCTTACTTTTGATCACTTTCATTCATTAATCTCCATATATGTACACATTATCGCTCATTCTCATTTAATAGTTCAAAATTCTCGTAGTATTCTTTTGTTTGTTCAGACATACTTTTTAAACTGTCTCTATTGGAGTTTATCATTTTCATCGATTTATTAAATACCTGGTTTATATAATGCATATTTATTATGAAAAAAGTTTTTAGTGCATGTTAAAATTCCTAAATTGATTTTATTTTGAGTTTTGTTTACTATCAATCAGCAACATATAATTTCATCAAAGGAAATTAGTAAAAGCAAAATCAAGGGGATGCTTGTCGATCGTTCAAGCAGACTTTACTTGATAATTAAATTTTCCTAATTAACTACTGTCGCACAAAAATTATCTAAATCGAAATTTTAGATAAAAGGGAGGAACTCCACATTGAAATAAGTGCATGAAAGTTAGCAGGGTAATAATAATAATCTCAAAAATGAGTTAAACAACACTTGTAGTTGATAAAGTTCTGATTTACATTATGCAGTTTTAGTTATGGTGGTGGTTTGTAAAGGGAAGCCTTGATTTCATTAAACAAATTTTTACATTAAATTGAATATTATATTTATCATTTAGTAGAGAATATTACACAGAATTATACGAACTAGCCAGGCGACCGTGGAGGTTTACGCTGTATTAAGGCTAGCTGCGTGCAGGTTTCAATCTCTCATCCAGAAAAGCCGCAGCCGCAGTCGCGTACTCGGCGGGATCATTCACCGGGTAGGGTCCGAAGAACACCCGCCAATCCCGACCCCAGTCGTCGGCCAAATTCGCTCGCCTTAGCTAAGTAAAATATGGCAAAAGAAAAAAATTCTTATGAATGCAAATCAACCCAGCATGAAGTGCAACAGTCTCCGTCATATGTTTCGCGACACATAATAAAGGACACCTACCAACTTTTAACTTTACTTGTCTACTTCAGTGTTATCTTTCAGATGTGCTTTAATTTTAGGCACTACGAATAGTTTATCAAAATATACTTTTATTGTTTTCTCTTCATTCTCAATTATTGCATTTTTATTTCTTATAATTGTTTTTATAGTATATGGACCTGAAAATTCAGGTTTTAGAGGTGCTGCAGGTATAAAATTTTTCAGATATACAATGTCACCAATTTTGAATTCATAAGTTCTTGCAGCTTTAAAATATCTCTTTTGCGTTGAATTGGCTTCTGCCTGATTTTTGTAAACTTTTTGCATTATCTCTTGGTGGGCTTTCTTGGTTTCCTCTACAAATTGCTTTAAAGTTAAATTAGTGAATTTAGTGTCCATATGCATGTCAAAAAGTGTTCTTATTTCTCTGTCGAAAAAAATTGCCAGTGATAATATGTTCTGAGTTGTTATACTCATTTTTAAACACTAGAAGTTGCTTGGCCCAGTTTAATGACTCATTAGCTAAGCATGCAATTGAATTGTGGAGTATATAGTGACATTTCTCCTTGTCTCCTTCTCCTTGACATTTCTCTCATTTGGAGTATATAGTGACATTTAGTCCATTACTCGCTGGACGCTGATGCTGAGATGCTACTGCGATACTGAGAGATATTCATATCCTTCAGGAAGCCTGTGAATTCCTTAGCAGTAAATTGCGTTACGTTATCTGAAATTAAGACTTTTGGAGCCCCGAATCTCACAATATAATGAGAAAGTACATTAATTATGCTCTGTGCAGTTATTGATCTTCCAGGGATTGCTTCCAGGAATCTGCTCAAGTGATTGACGACAGTAACAATGTAATGGTGCTGACCAGATGATCTCAGAAGCTTTCCTACTAGGTCTATGGCGATTTGCTCTCCTACTCGTATATTTTTGTTTTGCAACTGTATGTTTTGTCTCTTGATTTGCTTGGGTTTGAATTTTAGGCATCTCTCATAATTTAAACAGAAATTTTTAGTATCAGAGAACATTCCACTCCAGAAGTCCAGTCTTTTGATTTTGTTATATGTTTTACTTATGCCAAAGTGGGCAACATGACCAGCTTGTATAGTTGCTCTTTGTAAATTTCTTGGAATTACTATCTTTATTGCATTAGGTGATTTACTATTGGTTTTAAGTTTAAATTTTAATAGGTTATCATTAGGGTCAATTCTGTAATTCTTATATCTTGAGTTAAATTCATTATCTTCCAATATTTTTCTAATTTTACTTAATTTCTTATCTTTTAATTGCTCTCTTAATATATTCTTATGATTTAATTTTTTTTCAGTTTCAAATATATGATTGGTTAATTCATTTACTGTATTTTGTGAAATATTTTTCTTGACATGCAATCTGCAGGGTTATCTGTTACTTGGATCTACTTGATTTTGAATTTGAATGATTGCAGGAATAACAACCATCTGCTTTCTATATCATTAGCTTTTTCCAATGCTAAATGATAAAATAATGCCTTTGCATCGCTTTGAATGTCAAATTCTGCACAGACCAAGTAATCCTGGAAATGTTTCACTCCCTCATAAATTGCAAGAAGTTCTCTTTTTATGCTGAGATATCTAGATTATGCATCTCTGAGTTTTCCCAAGAAGAATTGTACAGGGTGCATTTGTCCATTATATTCTTGAGACAAAGTGGCTGAAATAGCTTGTAATGAGACATCACAAATAAGAAAGAAGGATTTCTTGAAGTTGGCATTTTTAACTATGGGCTCTTTTAAAATTATATTTAGCAGTTTTTCAAGTGCTTCCTGACATTCTCTGGACCAAATAAATTTTTGACTTTTCTTGGTTAAATTTACTAAAGGTTGTACAATACCTGCATAATTATCAATAAGTGTTCTAAAATAATTAGTCATGCCTAAAATAGTTTTAACTTGTTAAGTTGAATTTGGTACAGGGAAACTTTGGATTTTTCTAATGTTTTTATCTCAAGGTGAGTATCCTCTATTGTTAATTTTAAATCCCAAGTACTCTATATCTGTCTTGAATAGCTGCACTTTCTTCGGATCAAGGGGCAAGTTGTAAGATATCAGCCTGTCGAACACTAATTGTAAGGTTTCGAGTACTTGTTGGAAAGTATCGCCTGCGACAATTATGTCTTCCAAGAAATATCTTACTCCTCTGTCTCTAATATCACCCAGGCACTTATGTATTAATTTAGCGCGAAGTAACTAGTGCTGTTAGCAGTCCCGAACGGGAGTCTAGTAGGACCCCACTCAGTTACCCCACTCAATTATGAAGCTCAGGAGGTTTTGTCGTCAGGTCTTAATTTTATCTGAAAAAAGGCACTTTTAAGGTCTAGGACACAGTACAACTTTGACACTTCCTGTAGTATATCATGAATTTGGTCTACTGAGAAGTGATATTTTACAAGATAACTGTTGAGTAAACTGTAATCGATGGTCATTCTTAGCTTCTGATTCTCTGGTTTCTCAGATTTACTTAAATCCTTCTTTCTAATAAATAAGACGGGGAATGCTACTGCCTGCTAGTACTGCCTGCTAGTACTGCCTGCTGGTAGTCTCCTCGATTATGCCACTCTTAAATCAATTTGGAATTCCTTTAAATGCTATGCTCTTTAATAAATGTGGTATTTTATATGGCTTACATTGAATAGGATATTCGTTTAAAACATCAAATTCAGGTACAACTTTATCTGTACAGCCTAAAGTTGAAGTGTTGAAAACCCAGACCACACGACAGACCCGAAGGTTTACTGTAGCTAAGTGTGTGGCCGGGAACTTTATTTTAGATTCAAAACATTACAAAACAGGTTAAAATTGAATCACAACACAGTTACAACAAGACAAATAAAAGAATGGCAACGACAAAACAAAACATAAAAACTATACAATACAATACAAGAGAGACATAAGAAAGAAAAAAAGAAAAGAGGGGGAAACCCCGAAGGGAAAAAAACCCAAGCACTAACGAATTCTTTACAACATCACAACAAGTAAGTAACACAAACAAGGAAACAAAACAACACCAATTATTTACAACATCACAACAAGTAAGTAACATAAACAGGGAAACAAGGCAGTAAGACAAAATGACGTCACCACCGAGTAAAATTAAGGACAAAAAAGGAGACACCGATCAGAAAAAATTAAACAGCCTAAAGTTAATTAAGTACAGCCTAAAGTGTCATAATTTTTCAAAAATGCAGCTGAATTTTGTTTCAGCATGCAGTTGGTTTTTGCTTCTGGTCTAAATGATCCAAATTGAAGTCATTTATGGCCACATCTATCAAAGTCTCTATTCGAAATTTGGTCCCGATTGCATTTGCTTCAGTGTATATCCCGCCTGCTAATAATACTAGATTATCTTCGTCTGAGCTTGAAGCACTCTTAGGATTTAGCAGTAATATTGTCATCGCTGGTGATCTAAATTCTCGCCATTGTTCCTGGGACATAGCTTCGAACAGTAAAGGCAATGAACTGAAACGATTGGCCCAGTGCGCCAACTTTAAGATCGTAGCTTCACCCACCCCACTCACTTCTTTACAGGAAGGACCCCCTACCATAATTGATCTGGCTCTTTTCAGAAATATTCCTTTCCAACATACGATCAGCGTCGATGACAAACTGACGTCTGATCACCTTCCTGTAATACTGACCCTTAATTTTAATAGTTTATCTTTGGACTACCCTGTGGAGCTATTTACAAATTGGGACGATTTTTGTCACATTCTTAATACTTTTAGTACTGCCCTCCCTCTCAAAATTACCAGCAAGGACGACATTGATAAAAGAGTCCACGATTTTAATCACTTACTGCTAGAGACGGTAGCTGCAGCCTCGAAACCAAATCATTCACGACCGAATTATCACTCTCTCCTGAGTAATATCAAAGACAAAATTGAGCAGCGTAATCGGTTACGGAGGGATTGGCAGAGCAGTAGGTATCCTCCATTTGGTGCGCAACTCCGTAAACTTCATAGCGAGGTCAAGTCTATGATTCAAACTCACACCCAGCAACACTGGCGTACTCACCTTGAGGGACTCACACCCACGAATCACAGTCTCTGGCGAGCAGCTAAAAACATGAGAACTACGAGAACAATAATTCCGCCCATTAATGGCTAGCACTCTCTCGCCCAGATTGCAGAGGAAAAAGCTAATCCTATTGCTGACAGCTTGGAACTCCAATTTTCGCCACACGAAGACCCTAACTTTATCCTACAGAATTTCGTCCAGAAAAGGGCAACAGGCGCGAAGCGCCTTTAATCTCCAATCTCTAGCTGTGGTTCTTATCTTTATACTGTGACATAATTTCATTTGCCCATAGTTGGAGGTTAGAGGTTTTTGATTTACTGTTTTTATTATTTGACCTAGCTCTTAGTGTGGCAGTTTGTTGCACATTTAGAGTTTGAGTAGTTTTGGGGAGTTGATGCAGATCTAAGGATTTCCTAGCAATTTGGCAGTTTAAGGTTTAAAAACATTTTTTAGAAAAACATTGATCGCAGTTTTTATTTAATTTCAACTATTCCAGGTGGGACTTACCTAATTCCGATTTTCAATATTAAGTACCGCGCGGGCTCTCTTACGTGATTTGGCCTTGCGCTGATCATAGTCATGCAGATTGAATAGTAGTTCATTTGGAGCAGATGGCAGATTTTTGTAGAATTTAAGCGCTAGCTTTTTAATTTGGGCTCTAACAGTTTTTATTTTGAAGTCTTTCCTAATTACCGAGTTTCTTAAGTATCTAGGGGCTTTCCTTATAATCCTTAGGGTTTTGTTTTGTTTTCTCTCTAGTAAGTCTATAGTAGTTTTACAGGCATATATATCCCCATACGGGTGCTGCATACAGCATTCCCGGGCGGATGACCGATTTATAAATTAGAAGTTTATTTTGATAACTTAGATTTCCGTTTCCTATCATTGGGTATAAGGCTCCTGTGGCTATATACGCTTTTTTGATTAAGTTCGTTACGTGCTGTTTCCAGGTTAGGTGTAATCTATCGTTACACCTAGGTATTTAGTAGATTTTTACGCTTTTAGGGCATGGCTGTTTATGTACAGAGGCAGCGGAGGTTTGCGTTTTCTAGAGAAATAAATCCAATGACATTTATTGGAGTTTAATTTTATTCGCCATTTTTCCAGGTATGTTTGTAGTATGTCTAAGTGTTTTTGTAGCTGTCTGTGCATTACTGAGACGTAAGGGTGTTTTGCAAGTATCGCACTGTCGTCTGCATAGAGTGCCAGGTCCGTGTCTGGGATCCTGGGAATGTCATTTAGATATATGTTAAAGAGTGTCGGGCCCAGGATGGATCCTTGCGGTACACTACTTTTAATGAGCTTGGGTGTAGACAAGTTATCTTTTACTTTAACTTGGAAGTGTCTGTTACTTAGGTATGAGATTTAAAGTTTGACAAGTGCGTCAGGGACTCTTAGAGTGATCAATTTGTATGCTAATCCACAGTGCCACACTTTATCAAATGCTTATTGTATGTCAAGAAAAATCGCAGCTGTGGGTGTCTTACTATTAAGTCCAGAAGATATGTACTCTACCACTCTCAGCAATTGATGAGTGGTGGAGTGTTTTGGCCGAAATCCAACCTGCTCCGTAATGATAATATCATTCTCACTAAGGTGCGTGTTCAGTCTATTAAGAATTATTTTCTCAGTAATTTTACTAAGTGTCGGTAGTAAGCTGATTGGTCTGTAGTTGGCTGGAATTGTGGCATCCTCACCAGGCTTATGGATCGCTATAATTACCTTGAGTTCTCAATCCATGAGAACAATGACTCTGCTTTGCTCGCGAAATTTTTTGCCAGCCTAGTCTTCTCTTCAGTAGTGAATCAGCACAAGCTGATCGTTTTTGCAAATATTCAAATAACAGTGTTTAAATTGTAAATTTTGTAAAATTGTGGGCCTGAAAAAGGCCTTCTTTTTCACGTCACTAAAATTAACTGTAAATCCAATAACTCTTAAACTTTCATTATAAACTTCTAATTATCTTTGACTGCATCTGCAAATTGTAAATCTTAAACTTGTAATTCAATCTTAACTTCTTAATCCTAACCTTGTATTTTAATAATTTTAAATTCTTAAGTAATCTCAAATTTATACTTCAAGTTGTATCTTAAAATCTGTAAACTTTAGACTTCTCATTCACCAATACCTTGGTGATTTTCTATTGGCCCGCTCGTATGCCTGGCCCCGCCCTCCCCTTCTCTTACAGCCACAACTCAGCACTCAGCCATCAGTAGCCACTCCAAGACGAAGGCGGTACACCAGCCGCCTCTCACTCCTACACAGCAACCTCTCGAAGATGAATGCTATCCCATATTGCTATTACTGGAAAAAAACATCTACAGTGAACTTTTATGCATTCGATGTGGCCGTGGAAGGTCGTAAGCAAGCGTCTTGTCTTGGCTTTGATTTAGGCTTTGTTTACAATTTACATTTTCGTCATTTACTTGGATCTTATTTATATTATTTACTTTTTCTGTTGGTTCTAATTCAATGTCACAATTTGACATAATTAATTTATTAGTGGACATATCTAAAATAATCTTATTTATCGCCAGAAAGTCAAATCCTAAGATTGCATCATAGGTGGTATACCATGAGTCATTTGTGACAAAATAGGTGTTCTTAAAATATTTCTTCTCGATTTTGAATCCCAATTCTATGGCATGTCTGAATGGAATTTTTGATCCATTAATTGCACGTATGGATACACACTTTGAAAGATATATTATTTTCATGCCTGATTCCTTAATTTTGTCAAACAGGTCATTGCTAATGAGGCAAATCGTGGATCCTAAATCTACCATTGATGTTACTTTGAAGTTATTTACAGAAATATTTAGTAAAGGTAGTTTATTTGCTTGTAATAAGGTTTCATTAGTTGCACATGAAGCTATAGTTTCTCTAATATTACTCTGTATACCTTTGTTTACATTTAAATTTTGAGTTTGTGTATATTTACTAGAATTAAATTTTGCTGTTAGTGTGAAGGTATAGTTTTAATAAGAAGGTGTTTAAATTACTAGTTTGAGAAGATGTGTCAAATTTATTTTGAAAATTCTAATTTATAAGTCTTCGATTTTGCTTATAATCATTAGTTTGAATTTTATTATCCCTTGCACTCATTTCTGCGGAAGAGGCGGGGTAACTAGATTGATAATACTCATTTTGCCTTTCCCTGTTAGACTTCCGTTGCTGATAGTTAGGGTAATTAATATATATTTGGTAATTCTCATCATTACGATAGTTCCTTCTTCTATAATTGTTATAGTAATAACTGTTAGATGTAAAGTTTTCTCTATAGTTTCCTTGCCCATTATCATTTCTCATTTTAAAGTTTCGATTATATTTATTCCCTTAATATGGGTAGTTTCTATAAGTACTGAATGACCCCTTCTGCTGTTTATTTTGATTTTTCTTCATGTTCTTATATTGATTACACTTGACTGTGTTAAGAGTTTCAGGCCACATAATAGGCAACAAAGTTTATCATAGTTTTCTTCATATGGAATATCTTGAATTGCATTGGCATTGGCATTTCTAGAATCATTGACTGATTCCTTTTTCTGATTGTTTTGCTTTTGGTTTATTTTCTCATATTGATGACAATTTATGGTTAAATGTTTTAGGCCACATAATAGGCAACAAAGTTTATCATAGTTTTCTTCATATGGAATATCTTGAATTGCATTGGCATTGGCATTTCTAGAATCATTGGCTGACCCCTTTTCTGATTGTTTTGCTTTTGATTTATCTTCTCATATTGATGACAATTTATGGTTAAATGTTTTAGGCCACATAATAGGCAACAAAGTTTATCATAGTTTTCTTCATATGGAATATCTTGAATTGCATTGGCATTGGCATTTGTAGAATCATTGACTGACCCCTTTTTCTGATTGTTTTGCTTTTGATTTATTTTCTCATATTGATGACAATTTATGGTTAAATGTTTTAGGCCACATAATAGGCAACAAAGTTTATCATAGTTTTCTTCATACGGAATATCTTGAATTGCATTGGCATTGGCATTTCTAGAATCATTGACTGACCCCTTTTCTGATTGTTTTGCTTTTGATTTATCTTCTCATATTGATGACAATTTATGGTTAAATGTTTTAGGCCACATAATAGGCAACAAAGTTTATCATAGTTTTCTTCATACGGAATATCTTGAATTGCATTGGCATTGGCATTTCTAGAATCATTGACTGACCCCTTTTCTGATTGTTTTGCTTTTGATTTATCTTCTCATATTGATGACAATTTATGGTTAAATGTTTTAGGCCACATAATAGGCAACAAAGTTTATCATAGTTTTCTTCATATGGAATATCTTGAATTGCATTGGCATTGGCATTTCTAGAATCATTGACTGACCCCTTTTTCTGATTGTTTTGCTTTTGATTTATTTTCTCATATTGATGACAATTTATGGTTAAATGTTTTAGGCCACATAATAGGCAACAAAGTTTATCATAGTTTTCTTCATATGGAATATCTTGAATTGCATTGGCATTGGCATTTCTAGAATCATTGACTGACCCCTTTTTCTGATTGTCTTGCTTTTGATTTATTTTCTCATATTGATGACAATTTATGGTTAAATGTTTTAGGCCACATAATAGGCAACAAAGTTTATCATAGTTTTCTTCATATGGAATATCTTGAATTGCATTGGCATTGGCATTTCTAGAATCATTGATTGACCCCTTTTTCTGATTGTCTTGCTTTTGATTTATTTTCTTATATTGATGACAATTTATGGTTAAATGTTTTAGGCCACATAATAGGCAACAAAGTTTATCATAGTTTTCTTCATACGGAATATCTTGAATTGCATTGGCATTGGCATTTCTAGAATCATTGACTGACCCCTTTTCTGATTGTTTTGCTTTTGATTTATCTTCTCATATTGATGACAATTTATGGTTAAATGTTTTAGGCCACATAATAGGCAACAAAGTTTATCATAGTTTTCTTCATACGGAATATCTTGAATTGCATTGGCATTGGCATTTCTAGAATCATTGACTGACCCCTTTTCTGATTGTTTTGCTTTTGATTTATCTTCTCATATTGATGACAATTTATGGTTAAATGTTTTAGGCCACATAATAGGCAACAAAGTTTATCATAGTTTTCTTCATATGGAATATCTTGAATTGCATTGGCATTGGCATTTCTAGAATCATTGACTGACCCCTTTTTCTGATTGTTTTGCTTTTGATTTATTTTCTCATATTGATGACAATTTATGGTTAAATGTTTTAGGCCACATAATAGGCAACAAAGTTTATCATAGTTTTCTTCATATGGAATATCTTGAATTGCATTGGCATTGGCATTTCTAGAATCATTGATTGACCCCTTTTTCTGATTGTCTTGCTTTTGATTTATTTTCTCATATTGATGACAATTTATGGTTAAATGTTTTAGGCCACATAATAGGCAACAAAGTTTATCATAGTTTTCTTCATATGGAATATCTTGAATTGCATTGGCATTGGCATTTCTAGAATCATTGATTGACCCCTTTTTCTGATTGTTTTGCTTTTGATTTATTTTCCCATATTGATGATAATTTATGGTTAAATGTTTTAGGCCACATATTAGGAAACAAAGTTTATCATAGTTTTCTTCATATGGAATATCTTGAATTGCATTGGCATTGGCATTTCTAGAATCATTGACTGACCCCTTTTTCTGATTGTTTTGCTTTTGATTTATTTTCTCAAATAGATGACAATTTATGGTTAAATGTTTTAGGCCACATAATAGGCAACAAAGTTTATCATAGTTTTCTTCATATGGAATATCTTGAATTGCAATGGCATTGGCATTTCTGGAATCATTGACTGACCCCTTTTTCTGATTGTTTTGCTTTTGATTTATTTTCTCATATTGATGACAATTTATGGTTAAATGTTTTAGGCCACATAATAGGCAACAAAGTCAATCATAATTTTCTTCACATGGAATATCTTGAATTGCATTGGCATTTCTAGAATCATTGACTGACCCCTTTTTCTGATTGTTTTGCTTTTGATTTATTTTCTCACATTGATGACAAATTATGGTTAAATGTTTTAGGCCACATAATAGGCAACAAAGTTTATCATAGTTTTCTTCATATGGAATATCTTGAATTGCATTGGCATTGGCATTTCTAGAATCATTGACTGACCCCTTTTTCTGATTGTTTTGCTTTTGATTTATTTTCTCATATTGATGACAATTTATGGTTAAATGTTTTAGGCCACATAATAGGCAACAAAATTTATCATAGTTTTCTTCATATGGAATATCTTGAATTGCATTGGCATTGGCATTTCTAGAATCATTGACTGACCCCTTTTTCTGATTGTTTTGCTTTTGATTTATTTTCTCTTATTGATGACAATTTTCGGTTAAATGTTTTAGGCCACATAATAGGCAACAAAGTTTATCATAGTTTTCTTCATATGGAATATCTTGAATTGCTTTGGCATTGGCATTTCTAGAATCATTGACTGACCCCTTTTTCTGATTGTTTTGCTTTTAATTTATTTTCTCATATTGATGACAATTTATGGTTAAATGTTTTAGGCCACATAATAGGCAACAAATTTTATCACTGTTTTCTTCATATGGAATATCTTGAATTGCATTGGCATTGGCATTTCTAGAATCATTGACTGACCCCTTTTTCTGATTGTTTTGCTTTTGATTTATTTTCTCATATTGATGACAATTTATGGTTAAATGTTTTAGGCCACATAATAGGCAACAAAGTTTATCATAGTTTTCTTCATATGGAATATCTTGAATTGCATTGGCATTGGCATTTCTAGAATCATTGACTGACCCCTTTTTCTGATTGTTTTGCTTTTGATTTATTTTCTCACATTGATGACAAATTATGGTTAAATGTTTTAGGCCACATAATAGGCAACAAAGTTTATCATAGTTTTCTTCATATGGAATATCTTGAATTGCATTGGCATTGGCATTTCTAGAATCATTGACTGACCCCTTTTTCTGATTGTTTTGCTTTTGATTTATTTTCTCATATTGATGACAATTTATGGTTAAATGTTTTAGGCCACATAATAGGCAACAAAATTTATCATAGTTTTCTTCATATGGAATATCTTGAATTGCATTGGCATTGGCATTTCTAGAATCATTGACTGACCCCTTTTTCTGATTGTTTTGCTTTTGATTTATTTTCTCTTATTGATGACAATTTTCGGTTAAATGTTTTAGGCCACATAATAGGCAACAAAGTTTATCATAGTTTTCTTCATATGGAATATCTTGAATTGCTTTGGCATTGGCATTTCTAGAATCATTGACTGACCCCTTTTTCTGATTGTTTTGCTTTTAATTTATTTTCTCATATTGATGACAATTTATGGTTAAATGTTTTAGGCCACATAATAGGCAACAAATTTTATCACTGTTTTCTTCATATGGAATATCTTGAATTGCATTGGCATTGGCATTTCTAGAATCATTGACTGACCCCTTTTTCTGATTGTTTTGCTTTTGATTTATTTTCTCATATTGATGACAATTTATGGTTAAATGTTTTAGGCCACATAATAGGCAACAAAGTTTATCATAGTTTTCTTCATATGGAATATCTTGAATTGCATTGGCATTGGCATTTCTAGAATCATTGACAGACCCCTTTTTCTGATTGTTTTGCTTTTGATTTATTTTCTCATATTGATGACAATTTATGGTTAAATGTTTTAGGCCACATAATAGGCAACAAAGTTTATCATAATTTTCTTCATATGGAATATCTTGAATTGCATTGGCATTGGCATTTCTAGAATCATTGACTGACCCCTTTTTCTGATTGTTTTGCTTTTGATTTATTTTCTCATATTGATGACAATTTATGGTTAAATATTTTAGGCCACATAATAGGCAACAAAGTTTATCATAGTTTTCTTCATATGGAATATCTTGAATTGCATTGGCATTGGCATTTCTAGAATCATTGACTGACCCCTTTTTCTGAATGTTTTGCTTTTGATTTATTTTCTCATATTGATGACAATTATGGTTAAATGTTTTAGGCCACAAAATAAGCAACAAAGTTAATCATAATTTTCTTCATATGAAATATCTTGAATTGTATTGGCATTTCTAGAATCATTGACTGACTCCTTTTTCTGATTGTTTTGCTTTTGATTTATTTTCTCACATTGATGACAAATTATGGTTAAATGTTTTAGGCCACATAATAGGCAACAAAGTTTATCATAGTTTTCTTCATATGGAATATCTTGAATTGCATTGGCATTGGCATTTCTAGAATCATTGACTGACCCCTTTTTCTGATTGTTTTGCTTTTGATTTATTTTCTCATATTGATGACAATTTATGGTTAAATGTTTTAGGCCACATAATAGGCAACAAAATTTATCATAGTTTTCTTCATATGGAATTTCTTGAATTGCATTGGCATTGGCATTTCTAGAATCATTGACTGACCCCTTTTTCTGATTGTTTTGCTTTTGATTTATTTTCTCTTATTGATGACAATTTTTGGTTAAATGTTTTAGGCGACATAATAGGCAACAAAGTTTATCATAATTTTCTTCATATGGAATATCTTGAATTGCTTTGGCATTGGCATTTCTAGAATCATTGACTGACCCCTTTTTCTGATTGTTTTGCTTTTAATTTATTTTCTCATATTGATGACAATTTATGGTTAAATGTTTTAGGCCACATAATAGGCAACAAATTTTATCACTGTTTTCTTCATATGGAATATCTTGAATTGCATTGGCATTGGCATTTCTAGAATCATTGACTGACCCCTTTTTCTGATTGTTTTGCTTTTGATTTATTTTCTCATATTGATGACAATTTATGGTTAAATATTTTAGGCCACATAATAGGCAACAAAGTTTATCATAGTTTTCTTCATATGGAATATCTTGAATTGCATTGGCATTGGCATTTCTAGAATCATTGACTGACCCCTTTTTCTGATTGTTTTGCTTTTGATTTATTTTCTCATATTGATGACAATTTATGGTTAAATGTTTTAGGCCACATAATAGGCAACAAAGTTTATCATAGTTTTCTTCATATGGAATATCTTGAATTGCATTGGCATTGGCATTTCTAGAATCATTGACTGACCCCTTTTTCTGATTGTTTTGCTTTTGATTTATTTTCTCATATTGATGACAATTTATGGTTAAATATTTTAGGCCACATAATAGGCAACAAAGTTTATCATAGTTTTCTTCATATGGAATATCTTGAATTGCATTGGCATTGGCATTTCTAGAATCATTGACTGACCCCTTTTTCTGAATATTTTGCTTTTGATTTATTTTCTCATATTGATGACAATTATGGTTAAATGTTTTAGGCCACAAAATAAGCAACAAAGTTAATCATAATTTTCTTCATATGAAATATCTTGAATTGTATTGGCATTTCTAGAATCATTGACTGACTCCTTTTTCTGATTGTTTTGCTTTTGATTTATTTTCTCATATTGATGACAATTTATGGTTAAATGTTTTAGGCCACATAATAGGCAACAAAGTTTATCATAGTTTTCTTCATATGGAATAACTTGAATTGCATTGGCATTGGCATTTCTAGAATCATTGACTGACCCCTTTTTCTGATTGTTTTGCTTTTGATTTATTTTCTCATATTGATGACAATTTTTGGTTAAATGTTTTAGGCCACATAATAAGCAACAAAGTTTATCATAGTTTTCTTCATATGGAATATCTTGAATTGCATTGGCATTGGCATTTCTAGAACCATTGGCTGACCCCTTTTTCTGATTGTTTTGCTTTTGATTTACTTTCTCATATTGATGACAATTTATGGTTAAATGTTTTAGGCCACATAATAGGCAACAAAATTTATCATAGTTTTCTTCATATGGAATATCTTGAATTGCATTGGCATTGGCATTTCTAGAATCATTGACTGACCCCTTTTTCTGATTGTTTTGCTTTTGATTTATTTTCTCATATTGATGACAATTTATGGTTAAATGTTTTATGCCACATAATAGGCAACAAAATTTATCATAATTTTCTTCATATGGAATATCTTGAATTGCATTGGCATTGGCATTTCTAGAATCATTGACTGACCCCTTTTTCTGATTGTTTTGCTTTTGATTTATTTTCTCATATTGATGACAATTTATGGTTAAAAGTTTTAGACCACATAATAGGCAACAAAGTTTATCATAGTTTTCTTCATGATAATATCTTGAATTGCTTTGGCATTGGCATTTCTAGAATCATTGACTGACTACTTTTTCTGATTGTTTTGCTTTTGATTTATTTTCTCATATTGATGACAATTTATGGTTAAATGTTTTAGGCCACATAATAGGCAACAAAGTTTATCATAGTTTTCTTCATATGGAATATCTTGAATTGCATTGGCATTGGCATTTCTAGAATCATTGACTGACCCCTTTTTCTGAATGTTTTGCTTTTGATTTGTTTTCTCATATTGATGACAATTTATGGTTAAATGTTTTAGGCCACATAATAGGCAACAAAGTTAATCATAATTTTCTTCATATGGAATATCTTGACTTGTATTGGCATTTCTAGAATCATTGACTGACCCCTTTTTCTGATTGTTTTGCTTTTGATTTATTTTCTCATATTGATGACAATTTATGGTTAAATGTTTTAGGCCACATAATAGGCAACAAAGTTTATCATAGTTTTCTTCATATGGAATATCTTGAATTGCATTGGCATTAGCATTTCTAGAATCATTGACTGACCCCTTTTTCTGATTGTTTTGCTTTTGATTTATTTTCTCTTATTGATGACAATTTTTGGTTAAATGTTTTAGGCCACATAATAGGCAACAAAGTTTATCATAATTTTCTTCATATGGAATATCTTGAATTGCTTTGGCATTGGCATTTCTAGAATCATTGACTGACCCCTTTTTCTGATTGTTTTGCTTTTAATTTATTTTCTCATATTGATGACAATTTATGGTTAAATGTTTTAGGCCACATAATAGGCAACAAAGTTTATCATAGTTTTCTTCATATGGAATATCTTGAATTGCATTGGCATTGGCATTTCTAGAATCATTGACTGACCCCTTTTTCTGATTGTTTTGCTTTTGATTTATTTTCTCATATTGATGACAATTTATGGTTAAATGTTTTAGGCCACATAATAGGCAACAAAGTTTATCATAGTTTTCTTCATATGGAATATCTTGAATTGCATTGGCATTGGCATTTCTAGAATCATTGACTGACCCCTTTTTCTGATTGTTTTGCTTTTGATTTATTTTCTCATATTAATGACAATTTATGGTTAAATATTTTAGGCCACATAATAGGCAACAAAGTTTATCATAGTTTTCTTCATATGGAATATCTTGAATTGCATTGGCATTGGCATTTCTAGAATCATTGACTGACCCCTTTTTCTGAATGTTTTGCTTTTGATTTATTTTCTCATATTGATGACAATTATGGTTAAATGTTTTAGGCCACAAAATAAGCAACAAAGTTAATCATAATTTTCTTCATATGAAATATCTTGAATTGTATTGGCATTTCTAGAATCATTGACTGACTCCTTTTTCTGATTGTTTTGCTTTTGATTTATTTTCTCATATTGATGACAATTTATGGTTAAATGTTTTAGGCCACATAATAGGCAACAAAGTTTATCATAGTTTTCTTCATATGGAATAACTTGAATTGCATTGGCATTGGCATTTCTAGAATCATTGACTGACCCCTTTTTCTGATTGTTTTGCTTTTGATTTATTTTCTCATATTGATGACAATTTTTGGTTAAATGTTTTAGGCCACATAATAAGCAACAAAGTTTATCTTAGTTTTCTTCATATGGAATATCTTGAATTGCATTGGCATTGGCATTTCTAGAACCATTGGCTGACCCCTTTTTCTGATTGTTTTGCTTTTGATTTACTTTCTCATATTGATGACAATTTATGGTTAAATGTTTTAAGCCACATAATAGGCAACAAAATTTATCATAGTTTTCTTCATATGGAATATCTTGAATTGCATTGGCATTGGCATTTCTAGAATCATTGACTGACCCCTTTTTCTGATTGTTTTGCTTTTGATTTATTTTCTCATATTGATGACAATTTATGGTTAAATGTTTTAGGCCACATAATAGGCAATAAAATTTATCATAATTTTCTTCATATGGAATATCTTGAATTGCATTGGCATTGGCATTTCTAGAATCATTGACTGACCCCTTTTTCTGATTGTTTTGCTTTTGATTTATTTTCTCATATTGATGACAATTTATGGTTAAAAGTTTTAGGCCACATAATAGGCAACAAAGTTTATCATAGTTTTCTTCATGATAATATCTTGAATTGCATTGGCATTGGCATTTCTAGAATCATTGACTGACTACTTTTTCTGATTGTTTTGCTTTTGATTTATTTTCTCATATTGATGACAATTTATGGTTAAATGTTTTAGGCCACATAATAGGCAACAAAGTTTATCATAGTTTTCTTCATATGGAATAACTTGAATTGCATTGGCATTGGCATTTCTAGAATCATTGACTGACCCCTTTTTCTGATTGTTTTGCTTTTGATTTATTTTCTCATATTGATGACAATTTTTGGTTAAATGTTTTAGGCCACATAATAAGCAACAAAGTTTATCATAGTTTTCTTCATATGGAATATCTTGAATTGCATTGGCATTGGCATTTCTAGAACCATTGGCTGACCCCTTTTTCTGATTGTTTTGCTTTTGATTTACTTTCTCATATTGATGACAATTTATGGTTAAATGTTTTAGGCCACATAATAGGCAACAAAATTTATCATAGTTTTCTTCATATGGAATATCTTGAATTGCATTGGCATTGGCATTTCTAGAATCATTGACTGACCCCTTTTTCTGATTGTTTTGCTTTTGATTTATTTTCTCATATTGATGACAATTTATGGTTAAATGTTTTAGGCCACATAATAGGCAACAAAATTTATCATAATTTTCTTCATATGGAATATCTTGAATTGCATTGGCATTGGCATTTCTAGAATCATTGACTGACCCCTTTTTCTGATTGTTTTGCTTTTGATTTATTTTCTCATATTGATGACAATTTATGGTTAAAAGTTTTAGACCACATAATAGGCAACAAAGTTTATCATAGTTTTCTTCATGATAATATCTTGAATTGCATTGGCATTGGCATTTCTAGAATCATTGACTGACTACTTTTTCTGATTGTTTTGCTTTTGATTTATTTTCTCATATTGATGACAATTTATGGTTAAATGTTTTAGGCCACATAATAGGCAACAAAGTTTATCATAGTTTTCTTCATATGGAATATCTTGAATTGCATTGGCATTGGCATTTCTAGAATCATTGACTGACCCCTTTTTCTGAATGTTTTGCTTTTGATTTGTTTTCTCATATTGATGACAATTTATGGTTAAATGTTTTAGGCCACATAATAGGCAACAAAGTTAATCATAATTTTCTTCATATGGAATATCTTGACTTGTATTGGCATTTCTAGAATCATTGACTGACCCCTTTTTCTGATTGTTTTGCTTTTGATTTATTTTCTCATATTGATGACAATTTATGGTTAAATGTTTTAGGCCACATAATAGGCAACAAAGTTTATCATAGTTTTCTTCATATGGAATATCTTGAATTGCATTGGCATTAGCATTTCTAGAATCATTGACTGACCCCTTTTTCTGATTGTTTTGCTTTTGATTTATTTTCTCTTATTGATGACAATTTTTGGTTAAATGTTTTAGGCCACATAATAGGCAACAAAGTTTATCATAATTTTCTTCATATGGAATATCTTGAATTGCTTTGGCATTGGCATTTCTAGAATCATTGACTGACCCCTTTTTCTGATTGTTTTGCTTTTAATTTATTTTCTCATATTGATGACAATTTATGGTTAAATGTTTTAGGCCACATAATAGGCAACAAAGTTTATCATAGTTTTCTTCATATGGAATATCTTGAATTGCATTGGCATTGGCATTTCTAGAATCATTGACTGACCCCTTTTTCTGATTGTTTTGCTTTTGATTTATTTTCTCATATTGATGACAATTTATGGTTAAATGTTTTAGGCCACATAATAGGCAACAAAGTTTATCATAGTTTTCTTCATATGGAATATCTTGAATTGCATTGGCATTGGCATTTCTAGAATCATTGACTGACCCCTTTTTCTGATTGTTTTGCTTTTGATTTATTTTCTCATATTAATGACAATTTATGGTTAAATATTTTAGGCCACATAATAGGCAACAAAGTTTATCATAGTTTTCTTCATATGGAATATCTTGAATTGCATTGGCATTGGCATTTCTAGAATCATTGACTGACCCCTTTTTCTGAATGTTTTGCTTTTGATTTATTTTCTCATATTGATGACAATTATGGTTAAATGTTTTAGGCCACAAAATAAGCAACAAAGTTAATCATAATTTTCTTCATATGAAATATCTTGAATTGTATTGGCATTTCTAGAATCATTGACTGACTCCTTTTTCTGATTGTTTTGCTTTTGATTTATTTTCTCATATTGATGACAATTTATGGTTAAATGTTTTAGGCCACATAATAGGCAACAAAGTTTATCATAGTTTTCTTCATATGGAATAACTTGAATTGCATTGGCATTGGCATTTCTAGAATCATTGACTGACCCCTTTTTCTGATTGTTTTGCTTTTGATTTATTTTCTCATATTGATGACAATTTTTGGTTAAATGTTTTAGGCCACATAATAAGCAACAAAGTTTATCTTAGTTTTCTTCATATGGAATATCTTGAATTGCATTGGCATTGGCATTTCTAGAACCATTGGCTGACCCCTTTTTCTGATTGTTTTGCTTTTGATTTACTTTCTCATATTGATGACAATTTATGGTTAAATGTTTTAAGCCACATAATAGGCAACAAAATTTATCATAGTTTTCTTCATATGGAATATCTTGAATTGCATTGGCATTGGCATTTCTAGAATCATTGACTGACCCCTTTTTCTGATTGTTTTGCTTTTGATTTATTTTCTCATATTGATGACAATTTATGGTTAAATGTTTTAGGCCACATAATAGGCAATAAAATTTATCATAATTTTCTTCATATGGAATATCTTGAATTGCATTGGCATTGGCATTTCTAGAATCATTGACTGACCCCTTTTTCTGATTGTTTTGCTTTTGATTTATTTTCTCATATTGATGACAATTTATGGTTAAAAGTTTTAGGCCACATAATAGGCAACAAAGTTTATCATAGTTTTCTTCATGATAATATCTTGAATTGCATTGGCATTGGCATTTCTAGAATCATTGACTGACTACTTTTTCTGATTGTTTTGCTTTTGATTTATTTTCTCATATTGATGACAATTTATGGTTAAATGTTTTAGGCCACATAATAGGCAACAAAGTTTATCATAGTTTTCTTCATATGGAATATCTTGAATTGCATTGGCATTGGCATTTCTAGAATCATTGACTGACCCCTTTTTCTGAATGTTTTGCTTTTGATTTGTTTTCTCATATTGATGACAATTTATGGTTAAATGTTTTAGGCCACATAATAGGCAACAAAGTTAATCATAATTTTCTTCATATGGAATATCTTGACTTGTATTGGCATTTCTAGAATCATTGACTGACCCCTTTTTCTGATTGTTTTGCTTTTGATTTATTTTCTCATATTGATGACAATTTATGGTTAAATGTTTTAGGCCACATAATAGGCAACAAAGTTTATCATAGTTTTCTTCATATGGAATATCTTGAATTGCATTGGCATTGGCATTTCTAGAATCATTGACTGACCCCTTTTTCTGATTGTTTTGCTTTTGATTTATTTTCTCTTATTGATGACAATTTTTGGTTAAATGTTTTAGGCCACATAATAGGCAACAAAGTTTATCATAATTTTCTTCATATGGAATATCTTGAATTGCTTTGGCATTGGCATTTTTAGAATCATTGACTGACCCCTTTTTCTGATTGTTTTGCTTTTAATTTATTTTCTCATATTGATGACAATTTATGGTTAAATGTTTTAGGCCACATAATAGGCAACAAATTTTATCACTGTTTTCTTCATATGGAATATCTTGAATTGCATTGGCATTGGCATTTCTAGAATCATTGACTGACCCCTTTTTCTGATTGTTTTGCTTTTGATTTATTTTCTCATATTGATGACAATTTATGGTTAAATGTTTTAGGCCACATAATAGGCAACAAAGTTTATCATAGTTTTCTTCATATGGAATATCTTGAATTGCATTGGCATTGGCATTTCTAGAATCATTGACTGACCCCTTTTTCTGATTGTTTTGCTTTTGATTTATTTTCTCATATTGATGACAATTTATGGTTAAATGTTTTAGGCCACATAATAGGCAACAAAGTTTATCATAGTTTTCTTCATATGGAATATCTTGAATTGCATTGGCATTGGCATTTCTAGAATCATTGACTGACCCCTTTTTCTGATTGTTTTGCTTTTGATTTATTTTCTCATATTAATGACAATTTATGGTTAAATATTTTAGGCCACATAATAGGCAACAAAGTTTATCATAGTTTTCTTCATATGGAATATCTTGAATTGCATTGGCATTGGCATTTCTAGAATCATTGACTGACCCCTTTTTCTGAATGTTTTGCTTTTGATTTATTTTCTCATATTGATGACAATTATGGTTAAATGTTTTAGGCCACAAAATAAGCAACAAAGTTAATCATAATTTTCTTCATATGAAATATCTTGAATTGTATTGGCATTTCTAGAATCATTGACTGACTCCTTTTTCTGATTGTTTTGCTTTTGATTTATTTTCTCATATTGATGACAATTTATGGTTAAATGTTTTAGGCCACATAATAGGCAACAAAGTTTATCATAGTTTTCTTCATATGGAATAACTTGAATTGCATTGGCATTGGCATTTCTAGAATCATTGACTGACCCCTTTTTCTGATTGTTTTGCTTTTGATTTATTTTCTCATATTGATGACAATTTTTGGTTAAATGTTTTAGGCCACATAATAAGCAACAAAGTTTATCATAGTTTTCTTCATATGGAATATCTTGAATTGCATTGGCATTGGCATTTCTAGAACCATTGGCTGACCCCTTTTTCTGATTGTTTTGCTTTTGATTTACTTTCTCATATTGATGACAATTTATGGTTAAATGTTTTAAGCCACATAATAGGCAACAAAATTTATCATAGTTTTCTTCATATGGAATATCTTGAATTGCATTGGCATTGGCATTTCTAGAATCATTGACTGACCCCTTTTTCTGATTGTTTTGCTTTTGATTTATTTTCTCATATTGATGACAATTTATGGTTAAATGTTTTAGGCCACATAATAGGCAATAAAATTTATCATAATTTTCTTCATATGGAATATCTTGAATTGCATTGGCATTGGCATTTCTAGAATCATTGACTGACCCCTTTTTCTGATTGTTTTGCTTTTGATTTATTTTCTCATATTGATGACAATTTATGGTTAAAAGTTTTAGGCCACATAATAGGCAACAAAGTTTATCATAGTTTTCTTCATATGGAATATCTTGAATTGCATTGGCATTGGCATTTCTAGAATCATTGACTGACTACTTTTTCTGATTGTTTTGCTTTTGATTTATTTTCTCATATTGATGACAATTTATGGTTAAATGTTTTAGGCCACATAATAGGCAACAAAGTTTATCATAGTTTTCTTCATATGGAATATCTTGAATTGCATTGGCATTGGCATTTCTAGAATCATTGACTGACCCCTTTTTCTGAATGTTTTGCTTTTGATTTGTTTTCTCATATTGATGACAATTTATGGTTAAATGTTTTAGGCCACATAATAGGCAACAAAGTTAATCATAATTTTCTTCATATGGAATATCTTGACTTGTATTGGCATTTCTAGAATCATTGACTGACCCCTTTTTCTGATTGTTTTGCTTTTGATTTATTTTCTCATATTGATGACAATTTATGGTTAAATGTTTTAGGCCACATAATAGGCAACAAAGTTTATCATAGTTTTCTTCATATGGAATATCTTGACTTGTATTGGCATTTCTAGAATCATTGACTGACCCCATTTTCTGATTGTTTTGCTTTTGATTTATTTTCTCTTATTGATGACAATTTTTGGTTAAATGTTTTAGACCACATAATAGGCAACAAAGTTTATCATAGTTTTCTTCATATGGAATATCTTGAATTGCTTTGGCATTGGCATTTCTAGAATCATTGACTGACCCCTTTTTCTGATTGTTTTGCTTTTGATTTATTTTCTCATATTGATGACAATTTATGGTTAAATGTTTTAGGCCGCATAATAGGCAACAAAATTTATCATAGTTTTCTTCATATGGAATATCTTGAATTGCATTGGCATTGGCATTTCTAGAATCATTGACTGACCCCTTTTTCTGATTGTTTTGCTTTTGATTTATTTTCTCATATTGATGACAATTTATGGTTAAATGTTTTAGGCCACATAATAGGCAACAAAGTTTATCATAGTTTTCTTCATATGGAATATCTTGAATTGCATTGGCATTGGCATTTCTAGAATCATTGACTGACCCCTTTTACTGAATGTTTTGCTTTTGATTTATTTTCTCATATTGATGACAATTATGGTTAAATGTTTTAGGCCACAAAATAAGCAACAAAGTTAATCATAATTTTCTTCATATGAAATATCTTGAATTGTATTGGCATTTCTAGAATCATTGACTGACTCCTTTTTCTGATTGTTTTGCTTTTGATTTATTTTCTCATATTGATGACAATTTATGGTTAAATGTTTTAGGTCACATAATAGGCAACAAAATTTATCATAGTTTTATTCATATGGAATAACTTGAATTGCATTGGCATTGGCATTTCTAGAATCATTGACTGACCCCTTTTTCTGATTGTTTTGCTTTTGATTTATTTTCTCATATTGATGACAATTTTTGGTTAAATGTTTTAGGCCACATAATAGGCAACAAAGTTTATCATAGTTTTCTTCATATGGAATATCTTGAATTGCATTGGCATTGGCATTTCTAGAACCATTGGCTAACCCCTTTTTCTGATTGTTTTGTTTTGATTTATTTTCTCATATTGATGACAATTTATGGTTAAATGTTTTAGGCCACATAATAGGCAACAAAATTTATCATAGTTTTCTTCATATGGAATATCTTGAATTGCATTGGCATTGGCATTTCTAGAATCATTGACTGACCCCTTTTTCTGATTGTTTTGCTTTTGATTTATTTTCTCATATTGATGACAATTTATGGTTAAATGTTTTAGGCCACATAATAGGCAACAACGTTTATCATAGTTTTCTTCATATGGAATATCTTGAATTGCATTGGCATTGGCATTTCTAGAATCATTGACTGACCACTTTTTCTGATTGTTTTGCTTTTGATTTATTTTCTCATATTGATGACAATTTTTGGTTAAATGTTTTAGGCCATATAATAGGCAACAAAGTTTATCATAGTTTTCTTCATATCTAATATCTTGAATTGCATTGGCATTGGCATTTCTAGAATCATTGGCTGACCCCTTTTTCTGATTGTTTTGCTTTTGATTTATTTTCTCATATTGATGACAATTTATGGTTAAATGTTTTAGGCCACATAATAGGCAACAAAATTTATCATAGTTTTCTTCATATGGAATATCTTGAATTGCATTGGCATTGGCATTTCTAGAATCTTTGACTGACCCCATTTTCTGATTGTTTTGCTTTTGATTTATTTTCTCTTATTGATGACAATTTTTGGTTAAATGTTTTAGACCACATAATAGGCAACAAAGTTTATCATAGTTTTCTTCATATGGAATATCTTGAATTGCTTTGGCATTGGCATTTCTAGAATCATTGACTGACCCCTTTTTCTGATTGTTTTGCTTTTGATTTATTTTCTCATATTGATGACAATTTATGGTTAAATGTTTTAGGCCGCATAATAGGCAACAAAATTTATCATAGTTTTCTTCATATGGAATATCTTGAATTGCTTTGGCATTGGCATTTCTAGAATCATTGACTGACCCCTTTTTCTGATTGTTTTGCTTTTGATTTATTTTCTCATATTGATGACAATTTATGGTTAAATGTTTTAGGCCGCATAATAGGCAACAAAATTTATCATAGTTTTCTTCATATGGAATATCTTGAATTGCATTGGCATTGGCATTTCTAGAATCATTGACTGACCCCTTTTTCTGATTGTTTTGCTTTTGATTTATTTTCTCATATTGATGACAATTTATGGTTAAATGTTTTAGGCCACATAATAGGCAACAAAGTTTATCATAGTTTTCTTCATATGGAATATCTTGAATTGCATTGGCATTGGCATTTCTAGAATCATTGATTGACCCCTTTTTCTGATTGTTTTGCTTTTGATTTATTTTCCCATATTGATGATAATTTATGGTTAAATGTTTTAGGCCACATATTAGGAAACAAAGTTTATCATAGTTTTCTTCATATGGAATATCTTGAATTGCATTGGCATTGGCATTTCTAGAATCATTGACTGACCCCTTTTTCTGATTGTTTTGCTTTTGATTTATTTTCTCAAATAGATGACAATTTATGGTTAAATGTTTTAGGCCACATAATAGGCAACAAAGTTTATCATAGTTTTCTTCATATGGAATATCTTGAATTGCAATGGCATTGGCATTTCTGGAATCATTGACTGACCCCTTTTTCTGATTGTTTTGCTTTTGATTTATTTTCTCATATTGATGACAATTTATGGTTAAATGTTTTAGGCCACATAATAGGCAACAAAGTCAATCATAATTTTCTTCACATGGAATATCTTGAATTGCATTGGCATTTCTAGAATCATTGACTGACCCCTTTTTCTGATTGTTTTGCTTTTGATTTATTTTCTCACATTGATGACAAATTATGGTTAAATGTTTTAGGCCACATAATAGGCAACAAAGTTTATCATAGTTTTCTTCATATGGAATATCTTGAATTGCATTGGCATTGGCATTTCTAGAATCATTGACTGACCCCTTTTTCTGATTGTTTTGCTTTTGATTTATTTTCTCATATTGATGACAATTTATGGTTAAATGTTTTAGGCCACATAATAGGCAACAAAATTTATCATAGTTTTCTTCATATGGAATATCTTGAATTGCATTGGCATTGGCATTTCTAGAATCATTGACTGACCCCTTTTTCTGATTGTTTTGCTTTTGATTTATTTTCTCTTATTGATGACAATTTTCGGTTAAATGTTTTAGGCCACATAATAGGCAACAAAGTTTATCATAGTTTTCTTCATATGGAATATCTTGAATTGCTTTGGCATTGGCATTTCTAGAATCATTGACTGACCCCTTTTTCTGATTGTTTTGCTTTTAATTTATTTTCTCATATTGATGACAATTTATGGTTAAATGTTTTAGGCCACATAATAGGCAACAAATTTTATCACTGTTTTCTTCATATGGAATATCTTGAATTGCATTGGCATTGGCATTTCTAGAATCATTGACTGACCCCTTTTTCTGATTGTTTTGCTTTTGATTTATTTTCTCATATTGATGACAATTTATGGTTAAATGTTTTAGGCCACATAATAGGCAACAAAGTTTATCATAGTTTTCTTCATATGGAATATCTTGAATTGCATTGGCATTGGCATTTCTAGAATCATTGACTGACCCCTTTTTCTGATTGTTTTGCTTTTGATTTATTTTCTCACATTGATGACAAATTATGGTTAAATGTTTTAGGCCACATAATAGGCAACAAAGTTTATCATAGTTTTCTTCATATGGAATATCTTGAATTGCATTGGCATTGGCATTTCTAGAATCATTGACTGACCCCTTTTTCTGATTGTTTTGCTTTTGATTTATTTTCTCATATTGATGACAATTTATGGTTAAATGTTTTAGGCCACATAATAGGCAACAAAATTTATCATAGTTTTCTTCATATGGAATATCTTGAATTGCATTGGCATTGGCATTTCTAGAATCATTGACTGACCCCTTTTTCTGATTGTTTTGCTTTTGATTTATTTTCTCTTATTGATGACAATTTTCGGTTAAATGTTTTAGGCCACATAATAGGCAACAAAGTTTATCATAGTTTTCTTCATATGGAATATCTTGAATTGCTTTGGCATTGGCATTTCTAGAATCATTGACTGACCCCTTTTTCTGATTGTTTTGCTTTTAATTTATTTTCTCATATTGATGACAATTTATGGTTAAATGTTTTAGGCCACATAATAGGCAACAAATTTTATCACTGTTTTCTTCATATGGAATAACTTGAATTGCATTGGCATTGGCATTTCTAGAATCATTGACTGACCCCTTTTTCTGATTGTTTTGCTTTTGATTTATTTTCTCATATTGATGACAATTTATGGTTAAATGTTTTAGGCCACATAATAGGCAACAAAGTTTATCATAGTTTTCTTCATATGGAATATCTTGAATTGCATTGGCATTGGCATTTCTAGAATCATTGACAGACCCCTTTTTCTGATTGTTTTGCTTTTGATTTATTTTCTCATATTGATGACAATTTATGGTTAAATGTTTTAGGCCACATAATAGGCAACAAAGTTTATCATAATTTTCTTCATATGGAATATCTTGAATTGCATTGGCATTGGCATTTCTAGAATCATTGACTGACCCCTTTTTCTGATTGTTTTGCTTTTGATTTATTTTCTCATATTGATGACAATTTATGGTTAAATATTTTAGGCCACATAATAGGCAACAAAGTTTATCATAGTTTTCTTCATATGGAATATCTTGAATTGCATTGGCATTGGCATTTCTAGAATCATTGACTGACCCCTTTTTCTGAATGTTTTGCTTTTGATTTATTTTCTCATATTGATGACAATTATGGTTAAATGTTTTAGGCCACAAAATAAGCAACAAAGTTAATCATAATTTTCTTCATATGAAATATCTTGAATTGTATTGGCATTTCTAGAATCATTGACTGACTCCTTTTTCTGATTGTTTTGCTTTTGATTTATTTTCTCACATTGATGACAAATTATGGTTAAATGTTTTAGGCCACATAATAGGCAACAAAGTTTATCATAGTTTTCTTCATATGGAATATCTTGAATTGCATTGGCATTGGCATTTCTAGAATCATTGACTGACCCCTTTTTCTGATTGTTTTGCTTTTGATTTATTTTCTCATATTGATGACAATTTATGGTTAAATGTTTTAGGCCACATAATAGGCAACAAAATTTATCATAGTTTTCTTCATATGGAATTTCTTGAATTGCATTGGCATTGGCATTTCTAGAATCATTGACTGACCCCTTTTTCTGATTGTTTTGCTTTTGATTTATTTTCTCTTATTGATGACAATTTTTGGTTAAATGTTTTAGGCGACATAATAGGCAACAAAGTTTATCATAATTTTCTTCATATGGAATATCTTGAATTGCTTTGGCATTGGCATTTCTAGAATCATTGACTGACCCCTTTTTCTGATTGTTTTGCTTTTAATTTATTTTCTCATATTGATGACAATTTATGGTTAAATGTTTTAGGCCACATAATAGGCAACAAATTTTATCACTGTTTTCTTCATATGGAATATCTTGAATTGCATTGGCATTGGCATTTCTAGAATCATTGACTGACCCCTTTTTCTGATTGTTTTGCTTTTGATTTATTTTCTCATATTGATGACAATTTATGGTTAAATATTTTAGGCCACATAATAGGCAACAAAGTTTATCATAGTTTTCTTCATATGGAATATCTTGAATTGCATTGGCATTGGCATTTCTAGAATCATTGACTGACCCCTTTTTCTGATTGTTTTGCTTTTGATTTATTTTCTCATATTGATGACAATTTATGGTTAAATGTTTTAGGCCACATAATAGGCAACAAAGTTTATCATAGTTTTCTTCATATGGAATATCTTGAATTGCATTGGCATTGGCATTTCTAGAATCATTGACTGACCCCTTTTTCTGATTGTTTTGCTTTTGATTTATTTTCTCATATTGATGACAATTTATGGTTAAATATTTTAGGCCACATAATAGGCAACAAAGTTTATCATAGTTTTCTTCATATGGAATATCTTGAATTGCATTGGCATTGGCATTTCTAGAATCATTGACTGACCCCTTTTTCTGAATATTTTGCTTTTGATTTATTTTCTCATATTGATGACAATTATGGTTAAATGTTTTAGGCCACAAAATAAGCAACAAAGTTAATCATAATTTTCTTCATATGAAATATCTTGAATTGTATTGGCATTTCTAGAATCATTGACTGACTCCTTTTTCTGATTGTTTTGCTTTTGATTTATTTTCTCATATTGATGACAATTTATGGTTAAATGTTTTAGGCCACATAATAGGCAACAAAGTTTATCATAGTTTTCTTCATATGGAATAACTTGAATTGCATTGGCATTGGCATTTCTAGAATCATTGACTGACCCCTTTTTCTGATTGTTTTGCTTTTGATTTATTTTCTCATATTGATGACAATTTTTGGTTAAATGTTTTAGGCCACATAATAAGCAACAAAGTTTATCATAGTTTTCTTCATATGGAATATCTTGAATTGCATTGGCATTGGCATTTCTAGAACCATTGGCTGACCCCTTTTTCTGATTGTTTTGCTTTTGATTTACTTTCTCATATTGATGACAATTTATGGTTAAATGTTTTAGGCCACATAATAGGCAACAAAATTTATCATAGTTTTCTTCATATGGAATATCTTGAATTGCATTGGCATTGGCATTTCTAGAATCATTGACTGACCCCTTTTTCTGATTGTTTTGCTTTTGATTTATTTTCTCATATTGATGACAATTTATGGTTAAATGTTTTATGCCACATAATAGGCAACAAAATTTATCATAATTTTCTTCATATGGAATATCTTGAATTGCATTGGCATTGGCATTTCTAGAATCATTGACTGACCCCTTTTTCTGATTGTTTTGCTTTTGATTTATTTTCTCATATTGATGACAATTTATGGTTAAAAGTTTTAGACCACATAATAGGCAACAAAGTTTATCATAGTTTTCTTCATGATAATATCTTGAATTGCTTTGGCATTGGCATTTCTAGAATCATTGACTGACTACTTTTTCTGATTGTTTTGCTTTTGATTTATTTTCTCATATTGATGACAATTTATGGTTAAATGTTTTAGGCCACATAATAGGCAACAAAGTTTATCATAGTTTTCTTCATATGGAATATCTTGAATTGCATTGGCATTGGCATTTCTAGAATCATTGACTGACCCCTTTTTCTGAATGTTTTGCTTTTGATTTGTTTTCTCATATTGATGACAATTTATGGTTAAATGTTTTAGGCCACATAATAGGCAACAAAGTTAATCATAATTTTCTTCATATGGAATATCTTGACTTGTATTGGCATTTCTAGAATCATTGACTGACCCCTTTTTCTGATTGTTTTGCTTTTGATTTATTTTCTCATATTGATGACAATTTATGGTTAAATGTTTTAGGCCACATAATAGGCAACAAAGTTTATCATAGTTTTCTTCATATGGAATATCTTGAATTGCATTGGCATTAGCATTTCTAGAATCATTGACTGACCCCTTTTTCTGATTGTTTTGCTTTTGATTTATTTTCTCTTATTGATGACAATTTTTGGTTAAATGTTTTAGGCCACATAATAGGCAACAAAGTTTATCATAATTTTCTTCATATGGAATATCTTGAATTGCTTTGGCATTGGCATTTCTAGAATCATTGACTGACCCCTTTTTCTGATTGTTTTGCTTTTAATTTATTTTCTCATATTGATGACAATTTATGGTTAAATGTTTTAGGCCACATAATAGGCAACAAAGTTTATCATAGTTTTCTTCATATGGAATATCTTGAATTGCATTGGCATTGGCATTTCTAGAATCATTGACTGACCCCTTTTTCTGATTGTTTTGCTTTTGATTTATTTTCTCATATTGATGACAATTTATGGTTAAATGTTTTAGGCCACATAATAGGCAACAAAGTTTATCATAGTTTTCTTCATATGGAATATCTTGAATTGCATTGGCATTGGCATTTCTAGAATCATTGACTGACCCCTTTTTCTGATTGTTTTGCTTTTGATTTATTTTCTCATATTAATGACAATTTATGGTTAAATATTTTAGGCCACATAATAGGCAACAAAGTTTATCATAGTTTTCTTCATATGGAATATCTTGAATTGCATTGGCATTGGCATTTCTAGAATCATTGACTGACCCCTTTTTCTGAATGTTTTGCTTTTGATTTATTTTCTCATATTGATGACAATTATGGTTAAATGTTTTAGGCCACAAAATAAGCAACAAAGTTAATCATAATTTTCTTCATATGAAATATCTTGAATTGTATTGGCATTTCTAGAATCATTGACTGACTCCTTTTTCTGATTGTTTTGCTTTTGATTTATTTTCTCATATTGATGACAATTTATGGTTAAATGTTTTAGGCCACATAATAGGCAACAAAGTTTATCATAGTTTTCTTCATATGGAATAACTTGAATTGCATTGGCATTGGCATTTCTAGAATCATTGACTGACCCCTTTTTCTGATTGTTTTGCTTTTGATTTATTTTCTCATATTGATGACAATTTTTGGTTAAATGTTTTAGGCCACATAATAAGCAACAAAGTTTATCTTAGTTTTCTTCATATGGAATATCTTGAATTGCATTGGCATTGGCATTTCTAGAACCATTGGCTGACCCCTTTTTCTGATTGTTTTGCTTTTGATTTACTTTCTCATATTGATGACAATTTATGGTTAAATGTTTTAAGCCACATAATAGGCAACAAAATTTATCATAGTTTTCTTCATATGGAATATCTTGAATTGCATTGGCATTGGCATTTCTAGAATCATTGACTGACCCCTTTTTCTGATTGTTTTGCTTTTGATTTATTTTCTCATATTGATGACAATTTATGGTTAAATGTTTTAGGCCACATAATAGGCAATAAAATTTATCATAATTTTCTTCATATGGAATATCTTGAATTGCATTGGCATTGGCATTTCTAGAATCATTGACTGACCCCTTTTTCTGATTGTTTTGCTTTTGATTTATTTTCTCATATTGATGACAATTTATGGTTAAAAGTTTTAGGCCACATAATAGGCAACAAAGTTTATCATAGTTTTCTTCATGATAATATCTTGAATTGCATTGGCATTGGCATTTCTAGAATCATTGACTGACTACTTTTTCTGATTGTTTTGCTTTTGATTTATTTTCTCATATTGATGACAATTTATGGTTAAATGTTTTAGGCCACATAATAGGCAACAAAGTTTATCATAGTTTTCTTCATATGGAATAACTTGAATTGCATTGGCATTGGCATTTCTAGAATCATTGACTGACCCCTTTTTCTGATTGTTTTGCTTTTGATTTATTTTCTCATATTGATGACAATTTTTGGTTAAATGTTTTAGGCCACATAATAAGCAACAAAGTTTATCATAGTTTTCTTCATATGGAATATCTTGAATTGCATTGGCATTGGCATTTCTAGAACCATTGGCTGACCCCTTTTTCTGATTGTTTTGCTTTTGATTTACTTTCTCATATTGATGACAATTTATGGTTAAATGTTTTAGGCCACATAATAGGCAACAAAATTTATCATAGTTTTCTTCATATGGAATATCTTGAATTGCATTGGCATTGGCATTTCTAGAATCATTGACTGACCCCTTTTTCTGATTGTTTTGCTTTTGATTTATTTTCTCATATTGATGACAATTTATGGTTAAATGTTTTAGGCCACATAATAGGCAACAAAATTTATCATAATTTTCTTCATATGGAATATCTTGAATTGCATTGGCATTGGCATTTCTAGAATCATTGACTGACCCCTTTTTCTGATTGTTTTGCTTTTGATTTATTTTCTCATATTGATGACAATTTATGGTTAAAAGTTTTAGACCACATAATAGGCAACAAAGTTTATCATAGTTTTCTTCATGATAATATCTTGAATTGCATTGGCATTGGCATTTCTAGAATCATTGACTGACTACTTTTTCTGATTGTTTTGCTTTTGATTTATTTTCTCATATTGATGACAATTTATGGTTAAATGTTTTAGGCCACATAATAGGCAACAAAGTTTATCATAGTTTTCTTCATATGGAATATCTTGAATTGCATTGGCATTGGCATTTCTAGAATCATTGACTGACCCCTTTTTCTGAATGTTTTGCTTTTGATTTGTTTTCTCATATTGATGACAATTTATGGTTAAATGTTTTAGGCCACATAATAGGCAACAAAGTTAATCATAATTTTCTTCATATGGAATATCTTGACTTGTATTGGCATTTCTAGAATCATTGACTGACCCCTTTTTCTGATTGTTTTGCTTTTGATTTATTTTCTCATATTGATGACAATTTATGGTTAAATGTTTTAGGCCACATAATAGGCAACAAAGTTTATCATAGTTTTCTTCATATGGAATATCTTGAATTGCATTGGCATTAGCATTTCTAGAATCATTGACTGACCCCTTTTTCTGATTGTTTTGCTTTTGATTTATTTTCTCTTATTGATGACAATTTTTGGTTAAATGTTTTAGGCCACATAATAGGCAACAAAGTTTATCATAATTTTCTTCATATGGAATATCTTGAATTGCTTTGGCATTGGCATTTCTAGAATCATTGACTGACCCCTTTTTCTGATTGTTTTGCTTTTAATTTATTTTCTCATATTGATGACAATTTATGGTTAAATGTTTTAGGCCACATAATAGGCAACAAAGTTTATCATAGTTTTCTTCATATGGAATATCTTGAATTGCATTGGCATTGGCATTTCTAGAATCATTGACTGACCCCTTTTTCTGATTGTTTTGCTTTTGATTTATTTTCTCATATTGATGACAATTTATGGTTAAATGTTTTAGGCCACATAATAGGCAACAAAGTTTATCATAGTTTTCTTCATATGGAATATCTTGAATTGCATTGGCATTGGCATTTCTAGAATCATTGACTGACCCCTTTTTCTGATTGTTTTGCTTTTGATTTATTTTCTCATATTAATGACAATTTATGGTTAAATATTTTAGGCCACATAATAGGCAACAAAGTTTATCATAGTTTTCTTCATATGGAATATCTTGAATTGCATTGGCATTGGCATTTCTAGAATCATTGACTGACCCCTTTTTCTGAATGTTTTGCTTTTGATTTATTTTCTCATATTGATGACAATTATGGTTAAATGTTTTAGGCCACAAAATAAGCAACAAAGTTAATCATAATTTTCTTCATATGAAATATCTTGAATTGTATTGGCATTTCTAGAATCATTGACTGACTCCTTTTTCTGATTGTTTTGCTTTTGATTTATTTTCTCATATTGATGACAATTTATGGTTAAATGTTTTAGGCCACATAATAGGCAACAAAGTTTATCATAGTTTTCTTCATATGGAATAACTTGAATTGCATTGGCATTGGCATTTCTAGAATCATTGACTGACCCCTTTTTCTGATTGTTTTGCTTTTGATTTATTTTCTCATATTGATGACAATTTTTGGTTAAATGTTTTAGGCCACATAATAAGCAACAAAGTTTATCTTAGTTTTCTTCATATGGAATATCTTGAATTGCATTGGCATTGGCATTTCTAGAACCATTGGCTGACCCCTTTTTCTGATTGTTTTGCTTTTGATTTACTTTCTCATATTGATGACAATTTATGGTTAAATGTTTTAAGCCACATAATAGGCAACAAAATTTATCATAGTTTTCTTCATATGGAATATCTTGAATTGCATTGGCATTGGCATTTCTAGAATCATTGACTGACCCCTTTTTCTGATTGTTTTGCTTTTGATTTATTTTCTCATATTGATGACAATTTATGGTTAAATGTTTTAGGCCACATAATAGGCAATAAAATTTATCATAATTTTCTTCATATGGAATATCTTGAATTGCATTGGCATTGGCATTTCTAGAATCATTGACTGACCCCTTTTTCTGATTGTTTTGCTTTTGATTTATTTTCTCATATTGATGACAATTTATGGTTAAAAGTTTTAGGCCACATAATAGGCAACAAAGTTTATCATAGTTTTCTTCATGATAATATCTTGAATTGCATTGGCATTGGCATTTCTAGAATCATTGACTGACTACTTTTTCTGATTGTTTTGCTTTTGATTTATTTTCTCATATTGATGACAATTTATGGTTAAATGTTTTAGGCCACATAATAGGCAACAAAGTTTATCATAGTTTTCTTCATATGGAATATCTTGAATTGCATTGGCATTGGCATTTCTAGAATCATTGACTGACCCCTTTTTCTGAATGTTTTGCTTTTGATTTGTTTTCTCATATTGATGACAATTTATGGTTAAATGTTTTAGGCCACATAATAGGCAACAAAGTTAATCATAATTTTCTTCATATGGAATATCTTGACTTGTATTGGCATTTCTAGAATCATTGACTGACCCCTTTTTCTGATTGTTTTGCTTTTGATTTATTTTCTCATATTGATGACAATTTATGGTTAAATGTTTTAGGCCACATAATAGGCAACAAAGTTTATCATAGTTTTCTTCATATGGAATATCTTGAATTGCATTGGCATTGGCATTTCTAGAATCATTGACTGACCCCTTTTTCTGATTGTTTTGCTTTTGATTTATTTTCTCTTATTGATGACAATTTTTGGTTAAATGTTTTAGGCCACATAATAGGCAACAAAGTTTATCATAATTTTCTTCATATGGAATATCTTGAATTGCTTTGGCATTGGCATTTTTAGAATCATTGACTGACCCCTTTTTCTGATTGTTTTGCTTTTAATTTATTTTCTCATATTGATGACAATTTATGGTTAAATGTTTTAGGCCACATAATAGGCAACAAATTTTATCACTGTTTTCTTCATATGGAATATCTTGAATTGCATTGGCATTGGCATTTCTAGAATCATTGACTGACCCCTTTTTCTGATTGTTTTGCTTTTGATTTATTTTCTCATATTGATGACAATTTATGGTTAAATGTTTTAGGCCACATAATAGGCAACAAAGTTTATCATAGTTTTCTTCATATGGAATATCTTGAATTGCATTGGCATTGGCATTTCTAGAATCATTGACTGACCCCTTTTTCTGATTGTTTTGCTTTTGATTTATTTTCTCATATTGATGACAATTTATGGTTAAATGTTTTAGGCCACATAATAGGCAACAAAGTTTATCATAGTTTTCTTCATATGGAATATCTTGAATTGCATTGGCATTGGCATTTCTAGAATCATTGACTGACCCCTTTTTCTGATTGTTTTGCTTTTGATTTATTTTCTCATATTAATGACAATTTATGGTTAAATATTTTAGGCCACATAATAGGCAACAAAGTTTATCATAGTTTTCTTCATATGGAATATCTTGAATTGCATTGGCATTGGCATTTCTAGAATCATTGACTGACCCCTTTTTCTGAATGTTTTGCTTTTGATTTATTTTCTCATATTGATGACAATTATGGTTAAATGTTTTAGGCCACAAAATAAGCAACAAAGTTAATCATAATTTTCTTCATATGAAATATCTTGAATTGTATTGGCATTTCTAGAATCATTGACTGACTCCTTTTTCTGATTGTTTTGCTTTTGATTTATTTTCTCATATTGATGACAATTTATGGTTAAATGTTTTAGGCCACATAATAGGCAACAAAGTTTATCATAGTTTTCTTCATATGGAATAACTTGAATTGCATTGGCATTGGCATTTCTAGAATCATTGACTGACCCCTTTTTCTGATTGTTTTGCTTTTGATTTATTTTCTCATATTGATGACAATTTTTGGTTAAATGTTTTAGGCCACATAATAAGCAACAAAGTTTATCATAGTTTTCTTCATATGGAATATCTTGAATTGCATTGGCATTGGCATTTCTAGAACCATTGGCTGACCCCTTTTTCTGATTGTTTTGCTTTTGATTTACTTTCTCATATTGATGACAATTTATGGTTAAATGTTTTAAGCCACATAATAGGCAACAAAATTTATCATAGTTTTCTTCATATGGAATATCTTGAATTGCATTGGCATTGGCATTTCTAGAATCATTGACTGACCCCTTTTTCTGATTGTTTTGCTTTTGATTTATTTTCTCATATTGATGACAATTTATGGTTAAATGTTTTAGGCCACATAATAGGCAATAAAATT
Source organism: Amaurobius ferox (assembly GCA_951213105.1). NCBI lineage: Eukaryota > Metazoa > Arthropoda > Arachnida > Araneae > Amaurobiidae > Amaurobius > Amaurobius ferox. Next base: position 3,854,780 of record OX578141.1, read on the forward strand.
TATCATAATTTTCTTCATATGGAATATCTTGAATTGCATTGGCATTGGCATTTCTAGAATCATTGACTGACCCCTTTTTCTGATTGTTTTGCTTTTGATTTATTTTCTCATATTGATGACAATTTATGGTTAAAAGTTTTAGGCCACATAATAGGCAACAAAGTTTATCATAGTTTTCTTCATATGGAATATCTTGAATTGCATTGGCATTGGCATTTCTAGAATCATTGACTGACTACTTTTTCTGATTGTTTTGCTTTTGATTTATTTTCTCATATTGATGACAATTTATGGTTAAATGTTTTAGGCCACATAATAGGCAACAAAGTTTATCATAGTTTTCTTCATATGGAATATCTTGAATTGCATTGGCATTGGCATTTCTAGAATCATTGACTGACCCCTTTTTCTGAATGTTTTGCTTTTGATTTGTTTTCTCATATTGATGACAATTTATGGTTAAATGTTTTAGGCCACATAATAGGCAACAAAGTTAATCATAATTTTCTTCATATGGAATATCTTGACTTGTATTGGCATTTCTAGAATCATTGACTGACCCCTTTTTCTGATTGTTTTGCTTTTGATTTATTTTCTCATATTGATGACAATTTATGGTTAAATGTTTTAGGCCACATAATAGGCAACAAAGTTTATCATAGTTTTCTTCATATGGAATATCTTGACTTGTATTGGCATTTCTAGAATCATTGACTGACCCCATTTTCTGATTGTTTTGCTTTTGATTTATTTTCTCTTATTGATGACAATTTTTGGTTAAATGTTTTAGACCACATAATAGGCAACAAAGTTTATCATAGTTTTCTTCATATGGAATATCTTGAATTGCTTTGGCATTGGCATTTCTAGAATCATTGACTGACCCCTTTTTCTGATTGTTTTGCTTTTGATTTATTTTCTCATATTGATGACAATTTATGGTTAAATGTTTTAGGCCGCATAATAGGCAACAAAATTTATCATAGTTTTCTTCATATGGAATATCTTGAATTGCATTGGCATTGGCATTTCTAGAATCATTGACTGACCCCTTTTTCTGATTGTTTTGCTTTTGATTTATTTTCTCATATTGATGACAATTTATGGTTAAATGTTTTAGGCCACATAATAGGCAACAAAGTTTATCATAGTTTTCTTCATATGGAATATCTTGAATTGCATTGGCATTGGCATTTCTAGAATCATTGACTGACCCCTTTTACTGAATGTTTTGCTTTTGATTTATTTTCTCATATTGATGACAATTATGGTTAAATGTTTTAGGCCACAAAATAAGCAACAAAGTTAATCATAATTTTCTTCATATGAAATATCTTGAATTGTATTGGCATTTCTAGAATCATTGACTGACTCCTTTTTCTGATTGTTTTGCTTTTGATTTATTTTCTCATATTGATGACAATTTATGGTTAAATGTTTTAGGTCACATAATAGGCAACAAAATTTATCATAGTTTTATTCATATGGAATAACTTGAATTGCATTGGCATTGGCATTTCTAGAATCATTGACTGACCCCTTTTTCTGATTGTTTTGCTTTTGATTTATTTTCTCATATTGATGACAATTTTTGGTTAAATGTTTTAGGCCACATAATAGGCAACAAAGTTTATCATAGTTTTCTTCATATGGAATATCTTGAATTGCATTGGCATTGGCATTTCTAGAACCATTGGCTGACCCCTTTTTCTGATTGTTTTGTTTTGATTTATTTTCTCATATTGATGACAATTTATGGTTAAATGTTTTAGGCCACATAATAGGCAACAAAATTTATCATAGTTTTCTTCATATGGAATATCTTGAATTGCATTGGCATTGGCATTTCTAGAATCATTGACTGACCCCTTTTTCTGATTGTTTTGCTTTTGATTTATTTTCTCATATTGATGACAATTTATGGTTAAATGTTTTAGGCCACATAATAGGCAACAACGTTTATCATAGTTTTCTTCATATGGAATATCTTGAATTGCATTGGCATTGGCATTTCTAGAATCATTGACTGACCACTTTTTCTGATTGTTTTGCTTTTGATTTATTTTCTCATATTGATGACAATTTTTGGTTAAATGTTTTAGGCCATATAATAGGCAACAAAGTTTATCATAGTTTTCTTCATATCTAATATCTTGAATTGCATTGGCATTGGCATTTCTAGAATCATTGGCTGACCCCTTTTTCTGATTGTTTTGCTTTTGATTTATTTTCTCATATTGATGACAATTTATGGTTAAATGTTTTAGGCCACATAATAGGCAACAAAATTTATCATAGTTTTCTTCATATGGAATATCTTGAATTGCATTGGCATTGGCATTTCTAGAATCTTTGACTGACCCCATTTTCTGATTGTTTTGCTTTTGATTTATTTTCTCTTATTGATGACAATTTTTGGTTAAATGTTTTAGACCACATAATAGGCAACAAAGTTTATCATAGTTTTCTTCATATGGAATATCTTGAATTGCTTTGGCATTGGCATTTCTAGAATCATTGACTGACCCCTTTTTCTGATTGTTTTGCTTTTGATTTATTTTCTCATATTGATGACAATTTATGGTTAAATGTTTTAGGCCGCATAATAGGCAACAAAATTTATCATAGTTTTCTTCATATGGAATATCTTGAATTGCTTTGGCATTGGCATTTCTAGAATCATTGACTGACCCCTTTTTCTGATTGTTTTGCTTTTGATTTATTTTCTCATATTGATGACAATTTATGGTTAAATGTTTTAGGCCGCATAATAGGCAACAAAATTTATCATAGTTTTCTTCATATGGAATATCTTGAATTGCATTGGCATTGGCATTTCTAGAATCATTGACTGACCCCTTTTTCTGATTGTTTTGCTTTTGATTTATTTTCTCATATTGATGACAATTTATGGTTAAATGTTTTAGGCCACATAATAGGCAACAAAGTTTATCATAGTTTTCTTCATATGGAATATCTTGAATTGCATTGGCATTGGCATTTCTAGAATCATTCACTGATCCCTTTTTCTGATTGTTTTGTCTTTTGATTTATTTTCTCATATTGATGACAATTTATGGTTAAATGTTTTAGGCCACATAATAGGCAACAAAGTTTATCATAGTTTTCTTCATATGGAATATCTTGAATTGTATTGGCATTTCTAGAATCATTGACTGACCCCTTTTTCTGATTGTTTTGCTTTTGATTTATTTTCTCATATTGATGACAATTTATGGTTAAATGTTTTAGGCCACATAATAGGCAACAAAGTTTATCATAGTTTTCTTCATATGGAATATCTTGAATTGCATTGGCATTGGCATTTCTAGAATCATTGACTGACCCCTTTTTCTGATTGTTTTGCTATTGATTTATTTTCTCTTATTGATGACAATTTTTGGTTAAATGTTTTAGGCCACATAATAGGCAACAAAGTTTATCATAGTTTTCTTCATATGGAATATCTTGAATTGCATTGGCATTGGCATTTCTAGAATCATTGACTGACCCCTTTTTCTGATTGTTTTGCTTTTGATTTATTTTCTCATATTGATGACAATTTATGGTTAAATATTTTAGGCCACATAATAGGCAACAAAGTTTATCATAGTTTTCTTCATATGGAATATCTTGAATTGCATTGGCATTGGCATTTCTAGAATCATTGACTGACCCCTTTTACTGAATGTTTTGCTTTTGATTTATTTTCTCATATTGATGACAATTATGGTTAAATGTTTTAGGCCACAAAATAAGCAACAAAGTTAATCATAATTTTCTTCATATGAAATATCTTGAATTGTATTGGCATTTCTAGAATCATTGACTGACTCCTTTTTCTGATTGTTTTGCTTTTGATTTATTTTCTCATATTGATGACAATTTTTGGTTAAATGTTTTAGGCCACATAATAGGCAACAAAGTTTATCATAGTTTTCTTCATATGGAATATCTTGAATTGCATTGGCATTGGCATTTCTAGAACCATTGGCTGACCCCTTTTTCTGATTGTTTTGTTTTGATTTATTTTCTCATATTGATGACAATTTATGGTTAAATGTTTTAGGCCACATAATAGGCAACAAAATTTATCATAGTTTTCTTCATATGGAATATCTTGAATTGCATTGGCATTGGCATTTCTAGAATCATTGACTGACCCCATTTTCTGATTGTTTTGCTTTTGATTTATTTTCTCTTATTGATGACAATTTTTGGTTAAATGTTTTAGACCACATAATAGGCAACAAAGTTTATCATAGTTTTCTTCATATGAAATATCTTGAATTGCTTTGGCATTGGCATTTCTAGAATCATTGACTGACCCCTTTTTCTGATTGTTTTGCTTTTGATTTATTTTCTCATATTGATGACAATTTATGGTTAAATGTTTTAGGCCGCATAATAGGCAACAAAATTTATCATAGTTTTCTTCATATGGAATATCTTGAATTGCATTGGCATTGGCATTTCTAGAATCATTGACTGACCCCTTTTTCTGATTGTTTTGCTTTTGATTTATTTTCTCATATTGATGACAATTTATGGTTAAATGTTTTAGGCCACATAATAGGCAACAAAGTTTATCATAGTTTTCTTCATATGGAATATCTTGAATTGCATTGGCATTGGCATTTCTAGAATCATTGACTGATCCCTTTTTCTGATTGTTTTGACTTTTGATTTATTTTCTCATATTGATGACAATTTATGGTTAAATGATTTAGGCCACATAATAGGCAACAAAGTTTATCATAGTTTTCTTCATATGGAATATCTTGAATTGTTTTGGCATTTCTAGATTCATTGACTGACCCCTTTTTCTGATTGTTTTGCTTTTGATTTATTTTCTCATATTGATGACAATTTATGGTTAAATGTTTTAGGCCACATAATAGGCAACAAAGTTTATCATAGTTTTCTTCATATGGAATATCTTGAATTGCATTGGCATTGGCATTTCTAGAATCATTGACTGACCCCTTTTTCTGATTGTTTTGCTTTTGATTTATTTTCTCATATTGATGACATTTTATGGTTAAATGTTTTAAGTCTCATAATAGGCAACAAAGTTTATCATAGTTTTCTTCATATGGAATATCTTGAATTGCATTGGCATTGGCATTTCTAGAATCATTGACTGACCCCTTTTTCTGATTGTTTTGCTTTTGATTTATTTTCTCATATTGATGACAATTTATGGTTAAATGTTTTAGGTCTCATAATAGGCAACAAAGTTTATCATAGTTTTCTTCATATGGAATATCTTGAATTGCATTGGCATTGGCATTTCTAGAATCATTGACTGACCCCTTTTTCTGATTGTTTTGCTTTTGATTTATTTTCTCATATTGATGACAATTTATGGTTAAATGTTTTAGGCCACATAATAGGCAACAAAGTTTATCATAGTTTTCTTCATATGGAATATCTTGAATTGCATTGGCATTGGCATTTCTAGAACCATTGGCTGACCCCTTTTTCTGATTGTTTTGTTTTGATTTATTTTCTCATATTGATGACAATTTATGGTTAAATGTTTTAGGCCACATAATAGGCAACAAAATTTATCATAGTTTTCTTCATATGGAATATCTTGAATTGCATTGGCATTGGCATTTCTAGAATCATTGACTGACCCCATTTTCTGATTGTTTTGCTTTTGATTTATTTTCTCTTATTGATGACAATTTTTGGTTAAATGTTTTAGACCACATAATAGGCAACAAAGTTTATCATAGTTTTCTTCATATGGAATATCTTGAATTGCTTTGGCATTGGCATTTCTAGAATCATTGACTGACCCCTTTTTCTGATTGTTTTGCTTTTGATTTATTTTCTCATATTGATGACAATTTATGGTTAAATGTTTTAGGCCGCATAATAGGCAACAAAATTTATCATAGTTTTCTTCATATGGAATATCTTGAATTGCATTGGCATTGGCATTTCTAGAATCATTGACTGACCCCTTTTTCTGATTGTTTTGCTTTTGATTTATTTTCTCATATTGATGACAATTTATGGTTAAATGTTTTAGGCCACATAATAGGCAACAAAGTTTATCATAGTTTTCTTCATATGGAATATCTTGAATTGCATTGGCATTGGCATTTCTAGAATCATTGACTGATCCCTTTTTCTGATTGTTTTGACTTTTGATTTATTTTCTCATATTGATGACAATTTATGGTTAAATGATTTAGGCCACATAATAGGCAACAAAGTTTATCATAGTTTTCTTCATATGGAATATCTTGAATTGTTTTGGCATTTCTAGATTCATTGACTGACCCCTTTTTCTGATTGTTTTGCTTTTGATTTATTTTCTCATATTGATGACAATTTATGGTTAAATGTTTTAGGCCACATAATAGGCAACAAAGTTTATCATAGTTTTCTTCATATGGAATATCTTGAATTGCATTGGCATTGGCATTTCTAGAATCATTGACTGACCCCTTTTTCTGATTGTTTTGCTTTTGATTTATTTTCTCATATTGATGACAATTTATGGTTAAAAGTTTTAGGCCACATAATAGGCAACAAAGTTTATCATAGTTTTCTTCATATGGAATATCTTGAATTGCATTGGCATTGGCATTTCTAGAATCATTGACTGACTACTTTTTCTGATTGTTTTGCTTTTGATTTATTTTCTCATATTGATGACAATTTATGGTTAAATGTTTTAGGCCACATAATAGGCAACAAAGTTTATCATAGTTTTCTTCATATGGAATATCTTGAATTGCATTGGCATTGGCATTTCTAGAATCATTGACTGACCCCTTTTTCTGAATGTTTTGCTTTTGATTTGTTTTCTCATATTGATGACAATTTATGGTTAAATGTTTTAGGCCACATAATAGGCAACAAAGTTAATCATAATTTTCTTCATATGGAATATCTTGACTTGTATTGGCATTTCTAGAATCATTGACTGACCCCTTTTTCTGATTGTTTTGCTTTTGATTTATTTTCTCATATTGATGACAATTTATGGTTAAATGTTTTAGGCCACATAATAGGCAACAAAGTTTATCATAGTTTTCTTCATATGGAATATCTTGACTTGTATTGGCATTTCTAGAATCATTGACTGACCCCATTTTCTGATTGTTTTGCTTTTGATTTATTTTCTCTTATTGATGACAATTTTTGGTTAAATGTTTTAGACCACATAATAGGCAACAAAGTTTATCATAGTTTTCTTCATATGGAATATCTTGAATTGCTTTGGCATTGGCATTTCTAGAATCATTGACTGACCCCTTTTTCTGATTGTTTTGCTTTTGATTTATTTTCTCATATTGATGACAATTTATGGTTAAATGTTTTAGGCCGCATAATAGGCAACAAAATTTATCATAGTTTTCTTCATATGGAATATCTTGAATTGCATTGGCATTGGCATTTCTAGAATCATTGACTGACCCCTTTTTCTGATTGTTTTGCTTTTGATTTATTTTCTCATATTGATGACAATTTATGGTTAAATGTTTTAGGCCACATAATAGGCAACAAAGTTTATCATAGTTTTCTTCATATGGAATATCTTGAATTGTATTGGCATTTCTAGAATCATTGACTGACTCCTTTTTCTGATTGTTTTGCTTTTGATTTATTTTCTCATATTGATGACAATTTATGGTTAAATGTTTTAGGTCACATAATAGGCAACAAAATTTATCATAGTTTTATTCATATGGAATAACTTGAATTGCATTGGCATTGGCATTTCTAGAATCATTGACTGACCCCTTTTTCTGATTGTTTTGCTTTTGATTTATTTTCTCATATTGATGACAATTTTTGGTTAAATGTTTTAGGCCACATAATAGGCAACAAAGTTTATCATAGTTTTCTTCATATGGAATATCTTGAATTGCATTGGCATTGGCATTTCTAGAACCATTGGCTAACCCCTTTTTCTGATTGTTTTGTTTTGATTTATTTTCTCATATTGATGACAATTTATGGTTAAATGTTTTAGGCCACATAATAGGCAACAAAATTTATCATAGTTTTCTTCATATGGAATATCTTGAATTGCATTGGCATTGGCATTTCTAGAATCATTGACTGACCCCTTTTTCTGATTGTTTTGCTTTTGATTTATTTTCTCATATTGATGACAATTTATGGTTAAATGTTTTAGGCCACATAATAGGCAACAACGTTTATCATAGTTTTCTTCATATGGAATATCTTGAATTGCATTGGCATTGGCATTTCTAGAATCATTGACTGACCACTTTTTCTGATTGTTTTGCTTTTGATTTATTTTCTCATATTGATGACAATTTTTGGTTAAATGTTTTAGGCCATATAATAGGCAACAAAGTTTATCATAGTTTTCTTCATATCTAATATCTTGAATTGCATTGGCATTGGCATTTCTAGAATCATTGGCTGACCCCTTTTTCTGATTGTTTTGCTTTTGATTTATTTTCTCATATTGATGACAATTTATGGTTAAATGTTTTAGGCCACATAATAGGCAACAAAATTTATCATAGTTTTCTTCATATGGAATATCTTGAATTGCATTGGCATTGGCATTTCTAGAATCTTTGACTGACCCCATTTTCTGATTGTTTTGCTTTTGATTTATTTTCTCTTATTGATGACAATTTTTGGTTAAATGTTTTAGACCACATAATAGGCAACAAAGTTTATCATAGTTTTCTTCATATGGAATATCTTGAATTGCTTTGGCATTGGCATTTCTAGAATCATTGACTGACCCCTTTTTCTGATTGTTTTGCTTTTGATTTATTTTCTCATATTGATGACAATTTATGGTTAAATGTTTTAGGCCGCATAATAGGCAACAAAATTTATCATAGTTTTCTTCATATGGAATATCTTGAATTGCTTTGGCATTGGCATTTCTAGAATCATTGACTGACCCCTTTTTCTGATTGTTTTGCTTTTGATTTATTTTCTCATATTGATGACAATTTATGGTTAAATGTTTTAGGCCGCATAATAGGCAACAAAATTTATCATAGTTTTCTTCATATGGAATATCTTGAATTGCATTGGCATTGGCATTTCTAGAATCATTGACTGACCCCTTTTTCTGATTGTTTTGCTTTTGATTTATTTTCTCATATTGATGACAATTTATGGTTAAATGTTTTAGGCCACATAATAGGCAACAAAGTTTATCATAGTTTTCTTCATATGGAATATCTTGAATTGCATTGGCATTGGCATTTCTAGAATCATTGATTGACCCCTTTTTCTGATTGTTTTGCTTTTGATTTATTTTCCCATATTGATGATAATTTATGGTTAAATGTTTTAGGCCACATATTAGGAAACAAAGTTTATCATAGTTTTCTTCATATGGAATATCTTGAATTGCATTGGCATTGGCATTTCTAGAATCATTGACTGACCCCTTTTTCTGATTGTTTTGCTTTTGATTTATTTTCTCAAATAGATGACAATTTATGGTTAAATGTTTTAGGCCACATAATAGGCAACAAAGTTTATCATAGTTTTCTTCATATGGAATATCTTGAATTGCAATGGCATTGGCATTTCTGGAATCATTGACTGACCCCTTTTTCTGATTGTTTTGCTTTTGATTTATTTTCTCATATTGATGACAATTTATGGTTAAATGTTTTAGGCCACATAATAGGCAACAAAGTCAATCATAATTTTCTTCACATGGAATATCTTGAATTGCATTGGCATTTCTAGAATCATTGACTGACCCCTTTTTCTGATTGTTTTGCTTTTGATTTATTTTCTCACATTGATGACAAATTATGGTTAAATGTTTTAGGCCACATAATAGGCAACAAAGTTTATCATAGTTTTCTTCATATGGAATATCTTGAATTGCATTGGCATTGGCATTTCTAGAATCATTGACTGACCCCTTTTTCTGATTGTTTTGCTTTTGATTTATTTTCTCATATTGATGACAATTTATGGTTAAATGTTTTAGGCCACATAATAGGCAACAAAATTTATCATAGTTTTCTTCATATGGAATATCTTGAATTGCATTGGCATTGGCATTTCTAGAATCATTGACTGACCCCTTTTTCTGATTGTTTTGCTTTTGATTTATTTTCTCTTATTGATGACAATTTTCGGTTAAATGTTTTAGGCCACATAATAGGCAACAAAGTTTATCATAGTTTTCTTCATATGGAATATCTTGAATTGCTTTGGCATTGGCATTTCTAGAATCATTGACTGACCCCTTTTTCTGATTGTTTTGCTTTTAATTTATTTTCTCATATTGATGACAATTTATGGTTAAATGTTTTAGGCCACATAATAGGCAACAAATTTTATCACTGTTTTCTTCATATGGAATATCTTGAATTGCATTGGCATTGGCATTTCTAGAATCATTGACTGACCCCTTTTTCTGATTGTTTTGCTTTTGATTTATTTTCTCATATTGATGACAATTTATGGTTAAATGTTTTAGGCCACATAATAGGCAACAAAGTTTATCATAGTTTTCTTCATATGGAATATCTTGAATTGCATTGGCATTGGCATTTCTAGAATCATTGACTGACCCCTTTTTCTGATTGTTTTGCTTTTGATTTATTTTCTCACATTGATGACAAATTATGGTTAAATGTTTTAGGCCACATAATAGGCAACAAAGTTTATCATAGTTTTCTTCATATGGAATATCTTGAATTGCATTGGCATTGGCATTTCTAGAATCATTGACTGACCCCTTTTTCTGATTGTTTTGCTTTTGATTTATTTTCTCATATTGATGACAATTTATGGTTAAATGTTTTAGGCCACATAATAGGCAACAAAATTTATCATAGTTTTCTTCATATGGAATATCTTGAATTGCATTGGCATTGGCATTTCTAGAATCATTGACTGACCCCTTTTTCTGATTGTTTTGCTTTTGATTTATTTTCTCTTATTGATGACAATTTTCGGTTAAATGTTTTAGGCCACATAATAGGCAACAAAGTTTATCATAGTTTTCTTCATATGGAATATCTTGAATTGCTTTGGCATTGGCATTTCTAGAATCATTGACTGACCCCTTTTTCTGATTGTTTTGCTTTTAATTTATTTTCTCATATTGATGACAATTTATGGTTAAATGTTTTAGGCCACATAATAGGCAACAAATTTTATCACTGTTTTCTTCATATGGAATAACTTGAATTGCATTGGCATTGGCATTTCTAGAATCATTGACTGACCCCTTTTTCTGATTGTTTTGCTTTTGATTTATTTTCTCATATTGATGACAATTTATGGTTAAATGTTTTAGGCCACATAATAGGCAACAAAGTTTATCATAGTTTTCTTCATATGGAATATCTTGAATTGCATTGGCATTGGCATTTCTAGAATCATTGACAGACCCCTTTTTCTGATTGTTTTGCTTTTGATTTATTTTCTCATATTGATGACAATTTATGGTTAAATGTTTTAGGCCACATAATAGGCAACAAAGTTTATCATAATTTTCTTCATATGGAATATCTTGAATTGCATTGGCATTGGCATTTCTAGAATCATTGACTGACCCCTTTTTCTGATTGTTTTGCTTTTGATTTATTTTCTCATATTGATGACAATTTATGGTTAAATATTTTAGGCCACATAATAGGCAACAAAGTTTATCATAGTTTTCTTCATATGGAATATCTTGAATTGCATTGGCATTGGCATTTCTAGAATCATTGACTGACCCCTTTTTCTGAATGTTTTGCTTTTGATTTATTTTCTCATATTGATGACAATTATGGTTAAATGTTTTAGGCCACAAAATAAGCAACAAAGTTAATCATAATTTTCTTCATATGAAATATCTTGAATTGTATTGGCATTTCTAGAATCATTGACTGACTCCTTTTTCTGATTGTTTTGCTTTTGATTTATTTTCTCACATTGATGACAAATTATGGTTAAATGTTTTAGGCCACATAATAGGCAACAAAGTTTATCATAGTTTTCTTCATATGGAATATCTTGAATTGCATTGGCATTGGCATTTCTAGAATCATTGACTGACCCCTTTTTCTGATTGTTTTGCTTTTGATTTATTTTCTCATATTGATGACAATTTATGGTTAAATGTTTTAGGCCACATAATAGGCAACAAAATTTATCATAGTTTTCTTCATATGGAATTTCTTGAATTGCATTGGCATTGGCATTTCTAGAATCATTGACTGACCCCTTTTTCTGATTGTTTTGCTTTTGATTTATTTTCTCTTATTGATGACAATTTTTGGTTAAATGTTTTAGGCGACATAATAGGCAACAAAGTTTATCATAATTTTCTTCATATGGAATATCTTGAATTGCTTTGGCATTGGCATTTCTAGAATCATTGACTGACCCCTTTTTCTGATTGTTTTGCTTTTAATTTATTTTCTCATATTGATGACAATTTATGGTTAAATGTTTTAGGCCACATAATAGGCAACAAATTTTATCACTGTTTTCTTCATATGGAATATCTTGAATTGCATTGGCATTGGCATTTCTAGAATCATTGACTGACCCCTTTTTCTGATTGTTTTGCTTTTGATTTATTTTCTCATATTGATGACAATTTATGGTTAAATATTTTAGGCCACATAATAGGCAACAAAGTTTATCATAGTTTTCTTCATATGGAATATCTTGAATTGCATTGGCATTGGCATTTCTAGAATCATTGACTGACCCCTTTTTCTGATTGTTTTGCTTTTGATTTATTTTCTCATATTGATGACAATTTATGGTTAAATGTTTTAGGCCACATAATAGGCAACAAAGTTTATCATAGTTTTCTTCATATGGAATATCTTGAATTGCATTGGCATTGGCATTTCTAGAATCATTGACTGACCCCTTTTTCTGATTGTTTTGCTTTTGATTTATTTTCTCATATTGATGACAATTTATGGTTAAATATTTTAGGCCACATAATAGGCAACAAAGTTTATCATAGTTTTCTTCATATGGAATATCTTGAATTGCATTGGCATTGGCATTTCTAGAATCATTGTCTGACCCCTTTTTCTGAATATTTTGCTTTTGATTTATTTTCTCATATTGATGACAATTATGGTTAAATGTTTTAGGCCACAAAATAAGCAACAAAGTTAATCATAATTTTCTTCATATGAAATATCTTGAATTGTATTGGCATTTCTAGAATCATTGACTGACTCCTTTTTCTGATTGTTTTGCTTTTGATTTATTTTCTCATATTGATGACAATTTATGGTTAAATGTTTTAGGCCACATAATAGGCAACAAAGTTTATCATAGTTTTCTTCATATGGAATAACTTGAATTGCATTGGCATTGGCATTTCTAGAATCATTGACTGACCCCTTTTTCTGATTGTTTTGCTTTTGATTTATTTTCTCATATTGATGACAATTTTTGGTTAAATGTTTTAGGCCACATAATAAGCAACAAAGTTTATCATAGTTTTCTTCATATGGAATATCTTGAATTGCATTGGCATTGGCATTTCTAGAACCATTGGCTGACCCCTTTTTCTGATTGTTTTGCTTTTGATTTACTTTCTCATATTGATGACAATTTATGGTTAAATGTTTTAGGCCACATAATAGGCAACAAAATTTATCATAGTTTTCTTCATATGGAATATCTTGAATTGCATTGGCATTGGCATTTCTAGAATCATTGACTGACCCCTTTTTCTGATTGTTTTGCTTTTGATTTATTTTCTCATATTGATGACAATTTATGGTTAAATGTTTTATGCCACATAATAGGCAACAAAATTTATCATAATTTTCTTCATATGGAATATCTTGAATTGCATTGGCATTGGCATTTCTAGAATCATTGACTGACCCCTTTTTCTGATTGTTTTGCTTTTGATTTATTTTCTCATATTGATGACAATTTATGGTTAAAAGTTTTAGACCACATAATAGGCAACAAAGTTTATCATAGTTTTCTTCATGATAATATCTTGAATTGCTTTGGCATTGGCATTTCTAGAATCATTGACTGACTACTTTTTCTGATTGTTTTGCTTTTGATTTATTTTCTCATATTGATGACAATTTATGGTTAAATGTTTTAGGCCACATAATAGGCAACAAAGTTTATCATAGTTTTCTTCATATGGAATATCTTGAATTGCATTGGCATTGGCATTTCTAGAATCATTGACTGACCCCTTTTTCTGAATGTTTTGCTTTTGATTTGTTTTCTCATATTGATGACAATTTATGGTTAAATGTTTTAGGCCACATAATAGGCAACAAAGTTAATCATAATTTTCTTCATATGGAATATCTTGACTTGTATTGGCATTTCTAGAATCATTGACTGACCCCTTTTTCTGATTGTTTTGCTTTTGATTTATTTTCTCATATTGATGACAATTTATGGTTAAATGTTTTAGGCCACATAATAGGCAACAAAGTTTATCATAGTTTTCTTCATATGGAATATCTTGAATTGCATTGGCATTAGCATTTCTAGAATCATTGACTGACCCCTTTTTCTGATTGTTTTGCTTTTGATTTATTTTCTCTTATTGATGACAATTTTTGGTTAAATGTTTTAGGCCACATAATAGGCAACAAAGTTTATCATAATTTTCTTCATATGGAATATCTTGAATTGCTTTGGCATTGGCATTTCTAGAATCATTGACTGACCCCTTTTTCTGATTGTTTTGCTTTTAATTTATTTTCTCATATTGATGACAATTTATGGTTAAATGTTTTAGGCCACATAATAGGCAACAAAGTTTATCATAGTTTTCTTCATATGGAATATCTTGAATTGCATTGGCATTGGCATTTCTAGAATCATTGACTGACCCCTTTTTCTGATTGTTTTGCTTTTGATTTATTTTCTCATATTGATGACAATTTATGGTTAAATGTTTTAGGCCACATAATAGGCAACAAAGTTTATCATAGTTTTCTTCATATGGAATATCTTGAATTGCATTGGCATTGGCATTTCTAGAATCATTGACTGACCCCTTTTTCTGATTGTTTTGCTTTTGATTTATTTTCTCATATTAATGACAATTTATGGTTAAATATTTTAGGCCACATAATAGGCAACAAAGTTTATCATAGTTTTCTTCATATGGAATATCTTGAATTGCATTGGCATTGGCATTTCTAGAATCATTGACTGACCCCTTTTTCTGAATGTTTTGCTTTTGATTTATTTTCTCATATTGATGACAATTATGGTTAAATGTTTTAGGCCACAAAATAAGCAACAAAGTTAATCATAATTTTCTTCATATGAAATATCTTGAATTGTATTGGCATTTCTAGAATCATTGACTGACTCCTTTTTCTGATTGTTTTGCTTTTGATTTATTTTCTCATATTGATGACAATTTATGGTTAAATGTTTTAGGCCACATAATAGGCAACAAAGTTTATCATAGTTTTCTTCATATGGAATAACTTGAATTGCATTGGCATTGGCATTTCTAGAATCATTGACTGACCCCTTTTTCTGATTGTTTTGCTTTTGATTTATTTTCTCATATTGATGACAATTTTTGGTTAAATGTTTTAGGCCACATAATAAGCAACAAAGTTTATCTTAGTTTTCTTCATATGGAATATCTTGAATTGCATTGGCATTGGCATTTCTAGAACCATTGGCTGACCCCTTTTTCTGATTGTTTTGCTTTTGATTTACTTTCTCATATTGATGACAATTTATGGTTAAATGTTTTAAGCCACATAATAGGCAACAAAATTTATCATAGTTTTCTTCATATGGAATATCTTGAATTGCATTGGCATTGGCATTTCTAGAATCATTGACTGACCCCTTTTTCTGATTGTTTTGCTTTTGATTTATTTTCTCATATTGATGACAATTTATGGTTAAATGTTTTAGGCCACATAATAGGCAATAAAATTTATCATAATTTTCTTCATATGGAATATCTTGAATTGCATTGGCATTGGCATTTCTAGAATCATTGACTGACCCCTTTTTCTGATTGTTTTGCTTTTGATTTATTTTCTCATATTGATGACAATTTATGGTTAAAAGTTTTAGGCCACATAATAGGCAACAAAGTTTATCATAGTTTTCTTCATGATAATATCTTGAATTGCATTGGCATTGGCATTTCTAGAATCATTGACTGACTACTTTTTCTGATTGTTTTGCTTTTGATTTATTTTCTCATATTGATGACAATTTATGGTTAAATGTTTTAGGCCACATAATAGGCAACAAAGTTTATCATAGTTTTCTTCATATGGAATAACTTGAATTGCATTGGCATTGGCATTTCTAGAATCATTGACTGACCCCTTTTTCTGATTGTTTTGCTTTTGATTTATTTTCTCATATTGATGACAATTTTTGGTTAAATGTTTTAGGCCACATAATAAGCAACAAAGTTTATCATAGTTTTCTTCATATGGAATATCTTGAATTGCATTGGCATTGGCATTTCTAGAACCATTGGCTGACCCCTTTTTCTGATTGTTTTGCTTTTGATTTACTTTCTCATATTGATGACAATTTATGGTTAAATGTTTTAGGCCACATAATAGGCAACAAAATTTATCATAGTTTTCTTCATATGGAATATCTTGAATTGCATTGGCATTGGCATTTCTAGAATCATTGACTGACCCCTTTTTCTGATTGTTTTGCTTTTGATTTATTTTCTCATATTGATGACAATTTATGGTTAAATGTTTTAGGCCACATAATAGGCAACAAAATTTATCATAATTTTCTTCATATGGAATATCTTGAATTGCATTGGCATTGGCATTTCTAGAATCATTGACTGACCCCTTTTTCTGATTGTTTTGCTTTTGATTTATTTTCTCATATTGATGACAATTTATGGTTAAAAGTTTTAGACCACATAATAGGCAACAAAGTTTATCATAGTTTTCTTCATGATAATATCTTGAATTGCATTGGCATTGGCATTTCTAGAATCATTGACTGACTACTTTTTCTGATTGTTTTGCTTTTGATTTATTTTCTCATATTGATGACAATTTATGGTTAAATGTTTTAGGCCACATAATAGGCAACAAAGTTTATCATAGTTTTCTTCATATGGAATATCTTGAATTGCATTGGCATTGGCATTTCTAGAATCATTGACTGACCCCTTTTTCTGAATGTTTTGCTTTTGATTTGTTTTCTCATATTGATGACAATTTATGGTTAAATGTTTTAGGCCACATAATAGGCAACAAAGTTAATCATAATTTTCTTCATATGGAATATCTTGACTTGTATTGGCATTTCTAGAATCATTGACTGACCCCTTTTTCTGATTGTTTTGCTTTTGATTTATTTTCTCATATTGATGACAATTTATGGTTAAATGTTTTAGGCCACATAATAGGCAACAAAGTTTATCATAGTTTTCTTCATATGGAATATCTTGAATTGCATTGGCATTAGCATTTCTAGAATCATTGACTGACCCCTTTTTCTGATTGTTTTGCTTTTGATTTATTTTCTCTTATTGATGACAATTTTTGGTTAAATGTTTTAGGCCACATAATAGGCAACAAAGTTTATCATAATTTTCTTCATATGGAATATCTTGAATTGCTTTGGCATTGGCATTTCTAGAATCATTGACTGACCCCTTTTTCTGATTGTTTTGCTTTTAATTTATTTTCTCATATTGATGACAATTTATGGTTAAATGTTTTAGGCCACATAATAGGCAACAAAGTTTATCATAGTTTTCTTCATATGGAATATCTTGAATTGCATTGGCATTGGCATTTCTAGAATCATTGACTGACCCCTTTTTCTGATTGTTTTGCTTTTGATTTATTTTCTCATATTGATGACAATTTATGGTTAAATGTTTTAGGCCACATAATAGGCAACAAAGTTTATCATAGTTTTCTTCATATGGAATATCTTGAATTGCATTGGCATTGGCATTTCTAGAATCATTGACTGACCCCTTTTTCTGATTGTTTTGCTTTTGATTTATTTTCTCATATTAATGACAATTTATGGTTAAATATTTTAGGCCACATAATAGGCAACAAAGTTTATCATAGTTTTCTTCATATGGAATATCTTGAATTGCATTGGCATTGGCATTTCTAGAATCATTGACTGACCCCTTTTTCTGAATGTTTTGCTTTTGATTTATTTTCTCATATTGATGACAATTATGGTTAAATGTTTTAGGCCACAAAATAAGCAACAAAGTTAATCATAATTTTCTTCATATGAAATATCTTGAATTGTATTGGCATTTCTAGAATCATTGACTGACTCCTTTTTCTGATTGTTTTGCTTTTGATTTATTTTCTCATATTGATGACAATTTATGGTTAAATGTTTTAGGCCACATAATAGGCAACAAAGTTTATCATAGTTTTCTTCATATGGAATAACTTGAATTGCATTGGCATTGGCATTTCTAGAATCATTGACTGACCCCTTTTTCTGATTGTTTTGCTTTTGATTTATTTTCTCATATTGATGACAATTTTTGGTTAAATGTTTTAGGCCACATAATAAGCAACAAAGTTTATCTTAGTTTTCTTCATATGGAATATCTTGAATTGCATTGGCATTGGCATTTCTAGAACCATTGGCTGACCCCTTTTTCTGATTGTTTTGCTTTTGATTTACTTTCTCATATTGATGACAATTTATGGTTAAATGTTTTAAGCCACATAATAGGCAACAAAATTTATCATAGTTTTCTTCATATGGAATATCTTGAATTGCATTGGCATTGGCATTTCTAGAATCATTGACTGACCCCTTTTTCTGATTGTTTTGCTTTTGATTTATTTTCTCATATTGATGACAATTTATGGTTAAATGTTTTAGGCCACATAATAGGCAATAAAATTTATCATAATTTTCTTCATATGGAATATCTTGAATTGCATTGGCATTGGCATTTCTAGAATCATTGACTGACCCCTTTTTCTGATTGTTTTGCTTTTGATTTATTTTCTCATATTGATGACAATTTATGGTTAAAAGTTTTAGGCCACATAATAGGCAACAAAGTTTATCATAGTTTTCTTCATGATAATATCTTGAATTGCATTGGCATTGGCATTTCTAGAATCATTGACTGACTACTTTTTCTGATTGTTTTGCTTTTGATTTATTTTCTCATATTGATGACAATTTATGGTTAAATGTTTTAGGCCACATAATAGGCAACAAAGTTTATCATAGTTTTCTTCATATGGAATATCTTGAATTGCATTGGCATTGGCATTTCTAGAATCATTGACTGACCCCTTTTTCTGAATGTTTTGCTTTTGATTTGTTTTCTCATATTGATGACAATTTATGGTTAAATGTTTTAGGCCACATAATAGGCAACAAAGTTAATCATAATTTTCTTCATATGGAATATCTTGACTTGTATTGGCATTTCTAGAATCATTGACTGACCCCTTTTTCTGATTGTTTTGCTTTTGATTTATTTTCTCATATTGATGACAATTTATGGTTAAATGTTTTAGGCCACATAATAGGCAACAAAGTTTATCATAGTTTTCTTCATATGGAATATCTTGAATTGCATTGGCATTGGCATTTCTAGAATCATTGACTGACCCCTTTTTCTGATTGTTTTGCTTTTGATTTATTTTCTCTTATTGATGACAATTTTTGGTTAAATGTTTTAGGCCACATAATAGGCAACAAAGTTTATCATAATTTTCTTCATATGGAATATCTTGAATTGCTTTGGCATTGGCATTTTTAGAATCATTGACTGACCCCTTTTTCTGATTGTTTTGCTTTTAATTTATTTTCTCATATTGATGACAATTTATGGTTAAATGTTTTAGGCCACATAATAGGCAACAAATTTTATCACTGTTTTCTTCATATGGAATATCTTGAATTGCATTGGCATTGGCATTTCTAGAATCATTGACTGACCCCTTTTTCTGATTGTTTTGCTTTTGATTTATTTTCTCATATTGATGACAATTTATGGTTAAATGTTTTAGGCCACATAATAGGCAACAAAGTTTATCATAGTTTTCTTCATATGGAATATCTTGAATTGCATTGGCATTGGCATTTCTAGAATCATTGACTGACCCCTTTTTCTGATTGTTTTGCTTTTGATTTATTTTCTCATATTGATGACAATTTATGGTTAAATGTTTTAGGCCACATAATAGGCAACAAAGTTTATCATAGTTTTCTTCATATGGAATATCTTGAATTGCATTGGCATTGGCATTTCTAGAATCATTGACTGACCCCTTTTTCTGATTGTTTTGCTTTTGATTTATTTTCTCATATTAATGACAATTTATGGTTAAATATTTTAGGCCACATAATAGGCAACAAAGTTTATCATAGTTTTCTTCATATGGAATATCTTGAATTGCATTGGCATTGGCATTTCTAGAATCATTGACTGACCCCTTTTTCTGAATGTTTTGCTTTTGATTTATTTTCTCATATTGATGACAATTATGGTTAAATGTTTTAGGCCACAAAATAAGCAACAAAGTTAATCATAATTTTCTTCATATGAAATATCTTGAATTGTATTGGCATTTCTAGAATCATTGACTGACTCCTTTTTCTGATTGTTTTGCTTTTGATTTATTTTCTCATATTGATGACAATTTATGGTTAAATGTTTTAGGCCACATAATAGGCAACAAAGTTTATCATAGTTTTCTTCATATGGAATAACTTGAATTGCATTGGCATTGGCATTTCTAGAATCATTGACTGACCCCTTTTTCTGATTGTTTTGCTTTTGATTTATTTTCTCATATTGATGACAATTTTTGGTTAAATGTTTTAGGCCACATAATAAGCAACAAAGTTTATCATAGTTTTCTTCATATGGAATATCTTGAATTGCATTGGCATTGGCATTTCTAGAACCATTGGCTGACCCCTTTTTCTGATTGTTTTGCTTTTGATTTACTTTCTCATATTGATGACAATTTATGGTTAAATGTTTTAAGCCACATAATAGGCAACAAAATTTATCATAGTTTTCTTCATATGGAATATCTTGAATTGCATTGGCATTGGCATTTCTAGAATCATTGACTGACCCCTTTTTCTGATTGTTTTGCTTTTGATTTATTTTCTCATATTGATGACAATTTATGGTTAAATGTTTTAGGCCACATAATAGGCAATAAAATTTATCATAATTTTCTTCATATGGAATATCTTGAATTGCATTGGCATTGGCATTTCTAGAATCATTGACTGACCCCTTTTTCTGATTGTTTTGCTTTTGATTTATTTTCTCATATTGATGACAATTTATGGTTAAAAGTTTTAGGCCACATAATAGGCAACAAAGTTTATCATAGTTTTCTTCATATGGAATATCTTGAATTGCATTGGCATTGGCATTTCTAGAATCATTGACTGACTACTTTTTCTGATTGTTTTGCTTTTGATTTATTTTCTCATATTGATGACAATTTATGGTTAAATGTTTTAGGCCACATAATAGGCAACAAATTTTATCATAGTTTTCTTCATATGGAATATCTTGAATTGCATTGGCATTGGCATTTCTAGAATCATTGACTGACCCCTTTTTCTGAATGTTTTGCTTTTGATTTGTTTTCTCATATTGATGACAATTTATGGTTAAATGTTTTAGGCCACATAATAGGCAACAAAGTTAATCATAATTTTCTTCATATGGAATATCTTGACTTGTATTGGCATTTCTAGAATCATTGACTGACCCCTTTTTCTGATTGTTTTGCTTTTGATTTATTTTCTCATATTGATGACAATTTATGGTTAAATGTTTTAGGCCACATAATAGGCAACAAAGTTTATCATAGTTTTCTTCATATGGAATATCTTGACTTGTATTGGCATTTCTAGAATCATTGACTGACCCCATTTTCTGATTGTTTTGCTTTTGATTTATTTTCTCTTATTGATGACAATTTTTGGTTAAATGTTTTAGACCACATAATAGGCAACAAAGTTTATCATAGTTTTCTTCATATGGAATATCTTGAATTGCTTTGGCATTGGCATTTCTAGAATCATTGACTGACCCCTTTTTCTGATTGTTTTGCTTTTGATTTATTTTCTCATATTGATGACAATTTATGGTTAAATGTTTTAGGCCGCATAATAGGCAACAAAATTTATCATAGTTTTCTTCATATGGAATATCTTGAATTGCATTGGCATTGGCATTTCTAGAATCATTGACTGACCCCTTTTTCTGATTGTTTTGCTTTTGATTTATTTTCTCATATTGATGACAATTTATGGTTAAATGTTTTAGGCCACATAATAGGCAACAAAGTTTATCATAGTTTTCTTCATATGGAATATCTTGAATTGCATTGGCATTGGCATTTCTAGAATCATTGACTGACCCCTTTTACTGAATGTTTTGCTTTTGATTTATTTTCTCATATTGATGACAATTATGGTTAAATGTTTTAGGCCACAAAATAAGCAACAAAGTTAATCATAATTTTCTTCATATGAAATATCTTGAATTGTATTGGCATTTCTAGAATCATTGACTGACTCCTTTTTCTGATTGTTTTGCTTTTGATTTATTTTCTCATATTGATGACAATTTATGGTTAAATGTTTTAGGTCACATAATAGGCAACAAAATTTATCATAGTTTTATTCATATGGAATAACTTGAATTGCATTGGCATTGGCATTTCTAGAATCATTGACTGACCCCTTTTTCTGATTGTTTTGCTTTTGATTTATTTTCTCATATTGATGACAATTTTTGGTTAAATGTTTTAGGCCACATAATAGGCAACAAAGTTTATCATAGTTTTCTTCATATGGAATATCTTGAATTGCATTGGCATTGGCATTTCTAGAACCATTGGCTGACCCCTTTTTCTGATTGTTTTGTTTTGATTTATTTTCTCATATTGATGACAATTTATGGTTAAATGTTTTAGGCCACATAATAGGCAACAAAATTTATCATAGTTTTCTTCATATGGAATATCTTGAATTGCATTGGCATTGGCATTTCTAGAATCATTGACTGACCCCTTTTTCTGATTGTTTTGCTTTTGATTTATTTTCTCATATTGATGACAATTTATGGTTAAATGTTTTAGGCCACATAATAGGCAACAACGTTTATCATAGTTTTCTTCATATGGAATATCTTGAATTGCATTGGCATTGGCATTTCTAGAATCATTGACTGACCACTTTTTCTGATTGTTTTGCTTTTGATTTATTTTCTCATATTGATGACAATTTTTGGTTAAATGTTTTAGGCCATATAATAGGCAACAAAGTTTATCATAGTTTTCTTCATATCTAATATCTTGAATTGCATTGGCATTGGCATTTCTAGAATCATTGGCTGACCCCTTTTTCTGATTGTTTTGCTTTTGATTTATTTTCTCATATTGATGACAATTTATGGTTAAATGTTTTAGGCCACATAATAGGCAACAAAATTTATCATAGTTTTCTTCATATGGAATATCTTGAATTGCATTGGCATTGGCATTTCTAGAATCTTTGACTGACCCCATTTTCTGATTGTTTTGCTTTTGATTTATTTTCTCTTATTGATGACAATTTTTGGTTAAATGTTTTAGACCACATAATAGGCAACAAAGTTTATCATAGTTTTCTTCATATGGAATATCTTGAATTGCTTTGGCATTGGCATTTCTAGAATCATTGACTGACCCCTTTTTCTGATTGTTTTGCTTTTGATTTATTTTCTCATATTGATGACAATTTATGGTTAAATGTTTTAGGCCGCATAATAGGCAACAAAATTTATCATAGTTTTCTTCATATGGAATATCTTGAATTGCTTTGGCATTGGCATTTCTAGAATCATTGACTGACCCCTTTTTCTGATTGTTTTGCTTTTGATTTATTTTCTCATATTGATGACAATTTATGGTTAAATGTTTTAGGCCGCATAATAGGCAACAAAATTTATCATAGTTTTCTTCATATGGAATATCTTGAATTGCATTGGCATTGGCATTTCTAGAATCATTGACTGACCCCTTTTTCTGATTGTTTTGCTTTTGATTTATTTTCTCATATTGATGACAATTTATGGTTAAATGTTTTAGGCCACATAATAGGCAACAAAGTTTATCATAGTTTTCTTCATATGGAATATCTTGAATTGCATTGGCATTGGCATTTCTAGAATCATTCACTGATCCCTTTTTTTGATTGTTTTGTCTTTTGATTTATTTTCTCATATTGATGACAATTTATGGTTAAATGTTTTAGGCCACATAATAGGCAACAAAGTTTATCATAGTTTTCTTCATATGGAATATCTTGAATTGTATTGGCATTTCTAGAATCATTGACTGACCCCTTTTTCTGATTGTTTTGCTTTTGATTTATTTTCTCATATTGATGACAATTTATGGTTAAATGTTTTAGGCCACATAATAGGCAACAAAGTTTATCATAGTTTTCTTCATATGGAATATCTTGAATTGCATTGGCATTGGCATTTCTAGAATCATTGACTGACCCCTTTTTCTGATTGTTTTGCTATTGATTTATTTTCTCTTATTGATGACAATTTTTGGTTAAATGTTTTAGGCCACATAATAGGCAACAAAGTTTATCATAGTTTTCTTCATATGGAATATCTTGAATTGCATTGGCATTGGCATTTCTAGAATCATTGACTGACCCCTTTTTCTGATTGTTTTGCTTTTGATTTATTTTCTCATATTGATGACAATTTATGGTTAAATATTTTAGGCCACATAATAGGCAACAAAGTTTATCATAGTTTTCTTCATATGGAATATCTTGAATTGCATTGGCATTGGCATTTCTAGAATCATTGACTGACCCCTTTTACTGAATGTTTTGCTTTTGATTTATTTTCTCATATTGATGACAATTATGGTTAAATGTTTTAGGCCACAAAATAAGCAACAAAGTTAATCATAATTTTCTTCATATGAAATATCTTGAATTGTATTGGCATTTCTAGAATCATTGACTGACTCCTTTTTCTGATTGTTTTGCTTTTGATTTATTTTCTCATATTGATGACAATTTTTGGTTAAATGTTTTAGGCCACATAATAGGCAACAAAGTTTATCATAGTTTTCTTCATATGGAATATCTTGAATTGCATTGGCATTGGCATTTCTAGAACCATTGGCTGACCCCTTTTTCTGATTGTTTTGTTTTGATTTATTTTCTCATATTGATGACAATTTATGGTTAAATGTTTTAGGCCACATAATAGGCAACAAAATTTATCATAGTTTTCTTCATATGGAATATCTTGAATTGCATTGGCATTGGCATTTCTAGAATCATTGACTGACCCCATTTTCTGATTGTTTTGCTTTTGATTTATTTTCTCTTATTGATGACAATTTTTGGTTAAATGTTTTAGACCACATAATAGGCAACAAAGTTTATCATAGTTTTCTTCATATGAAATATCTTGAATTGCTTTGGCATTGGCATTTCTAGAATCATTGACTGACCCCTTTTTCTGATTGTTTTGCTTTTGATTTATTTTCTCATATTGATGACAATTTATGGTTAAATGTTTTAGGCCGCATAATAGGCAACAAAATTTATCATAGTTTTCTTCATATGGAATATCTTGAATTGCATTGGCATTGGCATTTCTAGAATCATTGACTGACCCCTTTTTCTGATTGTTTTGCTTTTGATTTATTTTCTCATATTGATGACAATTTATGGTTAAATGTTTTAGGCCACATAATAGGCAACAAAGTTTATCATAGTTTTCTTCATATGGAATATCTTGAATTGCATTGGCATTGGCATTTCTAGAATCATTGACTGATCCCTTTTTCTGATTGTTTTGACTTTTGATTTATTTTCTCATATTGATGACAATTTATGGTTAAATGATTTAGGCCACATAATAGGCAACAAAGTTTATCATAGTTTTCTTCATATGGAATATCTTGAATTGTTTTGGCATTTCTAGATTCATTGACTGACCCCTTTTTCTGATTGTTTTGCTTTTGATTTATTTTCTCATATTGATGACAATTTATGGTTAAATGTTTTAGGCCACATAATAGGCAACAAAGTTTATCATAGTTTTCTTCATATGGAATATCTTGAATTGCATTGGCATTGGCATTTCTAGAATCATTGACTGACCCCTTTTTCTGATTGTTTTGCTTTTGATTTATTTTCTCATATTGATGACATTTTATGGTTAAATGTTTTAAGTCTCATAATAGGCAACAAAGTTTATCATAGTTTTCTTCATATGGAATATCTTGAATTGCATTGGCATTGGCATTTCTAGAATCATTGACTGACCCCTTTTTCTGATTGTTTTGCTTTTGATTTATTTTCTCATATTGATGACAATTTATGGTTAAATGTTTTAGGTCTCATAATAGGCAACAAAGTTTATCATAGTTTTCTTCATATGGAATATCTTGAATTGCATTGGCATTGGCATTTCTAGAATCATTGACTGACCCCTTTTTCTGATTGTTTTGCTTTTGATTTATTTTCTCATATTGATGACAATTTATGGTTAAATGTTTTAGGCCACATAATAGGCAACAAAGTTTATCATAGTTTTCTTCATATGGAATATCTTGAATTGCATTGGCATTGGCATTTCTAGAACCATTGGCTGACCCCTTTTTCTGATTGTTTTGTTTTGATTTATTTTCTCATATTGATGACAATTTATGGTTAAATGTTTTAGGCCACATAATAGGCAACAAAATTTATCATAGTTTTCTTCATATGGAATATCTTGAATTGCATTGGCATTGGCATTTCTAGAATCATTGACTGACCCCATTTTCTGATTGTTTTGCTTTTGATTTATTTTCTCTTATTGATGACAATTTTTGGTTAAATGTTTTAGACCACATAATAGGCAACAAAGTTTATCATAGTTTTCTTCATATGGAATATCTTGAATTGCTTTGGCATTGGCATTTCTAGAATCATTGACTGACCCCTTTTTCTGATTGTTTTGCTTTTGATTTATTTTCTCATATTGATGACAATTTATGGTTAAATGTTTTAGGCCGCATAATAGGCAACAAAATTTATCATAGTTTTCTTCATATGGAATATCTTGAATTGCATTGGCATTGGCATTTCTAGAATCATTGACTGACCCCTTTTTCTGATTGTTTTGCTTTTGATTTATTTTCTCATATTGATGACAATTTATGGTTAAATGTTTTAGGCCACATAATAGGCAACAAAGTTTATCATAGTTTTCTTCATATGGAATATCTTGAATTGCATTGGCATTGGCATTTCTAGAATCATTGACTGATCCCTTTTTCTGATTGTTTTGACTTTTGATTTATTTTCTCATATTGATGACAATTTATGGTTAAATGATTTAGGCCACATAATAGGCAACAAAGTTTATCATAGTTTTCTTCATATGGAATATCTTGAATTGTTTTGGCATTTCTAGATTCATTGACTGACCCCTTTTTCTGATTGTTTTGCTTTTGATTTATTTTCTCATATTGATGACAATTTATGGTTAAATGTTTTAGGCCACATAATAGGCAACAAAGTTTATCATAGTTTTCTTCATATGGAATATCTTGAATTGCATTGGCATTGGCATTTCTAGAATCATTGACTGACCCCTTTTTCTGATTGTTTTGCTTTTGATTTATTTTCTCATATTGATGACATTTTATGGTTAAATGTTTTAAGTCTCATAATAGGCAACAAAGTTTATCATAGTTTTCTTCATATGGAATATCTTGAATTGCATTGGCATTGGCATTTCTAGAATCATTGACTGACCCCTTTTTCTGATTGTTTTGCTTTTGATTTATTTTCTCATATTGATGACAATTTATGGTTAAATGTTTTAGGTCTCATAATAGGCAACAAAGTTTATCATAGTTTTCTTCATATGGAATATCTTGAATTGCATTGGCATTGGCATTTCTAGAATCATTGACTGACCCCTTTTTCTGATTGTTTTGCTTTTGATTTATTTTCTCATATTGATGACAATTTATGGTTAAATGTTTTAGGTCTCATAATAGGCAACAAAGTTTATCATAGTTTTCTTCATATGGAATATCTTGAATTGCATTGGCATTGGCATTTCTAGAATCATTGACTGACCCCTTTTTCTGATTGTTTTGCTTTCGATTTATTTTCTCATATTGATGACAATTTATGGTTAAATGTTTTAGGCCACATAATAGGCAACAAAGTTTATCATAGTTTTCTTCATATGGAATATCTTGAATTGCATTGGCATTGGCATTTCTAGAATCATTGACTGACCCCTTTTTCTGATTGTTTTGCTTCTGATTTATTTTCTCATATATATGACAATTTATGGTTAAATGTTTTAGGCCACATAATAGGCAACAAAGTTTATCATAGTTTTCTTCATATGGAATATCTTGAATTGCATTGGCATTGGCATTTCTAGAATCATTGACTGACCCCTTTTTCTGATTGTTTTGCTTTTGATTTATTTTCTCATATTGATGACATTTTATGGTTAAATGTTTTAAGTCTCATAATAGGCAACAAAGTTTATCATAGTTTTCTTCATATGGAATATCTTGAATTGCATTGGCATTGGCATTTCTAGAATCATTGACTGACCCCTTTTTCTGATTGTTTTGCTTTTGATTTATTTTCTCATATTGATGACAATTTATGGTTAAATGTTTTAGGTCTCATAATAGGCAACAAAGTTTATCATAGTTTTCTTCATATGGAATATCTTGAATTGCATTGGCATTGGCATTTCTAGAATCATTGACTGACCCCTTTTTCTGATTGTTTTGCTTTTGATTTATTTTCTCATATTGATGACAATTTATGGTTAAATGTTTTAGGCCACATAATAGGCAACAAAGTTTATCATAGTTTTCTTCATATGGAATATCTTGAATTGCATTGGCATTGGCATTTCTAGAATCATTGACTGACCCCTTTTTCTGATTGTTTTGCTTTTGATTTATTTTCTCATATTGATGACATTTTATGGTTAAATGTTTTAGGTCTCATAATAGGCAACAAAGTTTATCATAGTTTTCTTCATATGGAATATCTTGAATTGCATTGGCATTGGCATTTCTAGAATCACTGACTGACCCCTTTTTCTGATTGTTTTGCTTTTGATTTATTTTCTCATATTGATGACAATTTATGGTTAAATGTTTTAGGTCTCATAATAGGCAACAAAGTTTATCATAGTTTTCTTCATATGGAATATCTTGAATTGCATTGGCATTGGCATTTCTAGATTCATTGGCTGACCCCTTTTTCTGATTGTTTTGCTTTTGATTTATTTTCTCATATTGATGACAATTCATGGTTAAATGTTTTAGGCCACATAATAGGCAACAAAGTTTATCATAGTTTTCGTCATATGGAATATCTTGAATTGCATTGGCATTGGCATTTCTAGAATCATTGACTGACCCCTTTTTCTGATTGTTTTGCTTTTGATTTATTTTCTCATATTGATGACAATTTATGGTTAAATGTTTTAGGCCACATAATAGGCAACAAAGTTTATCAAAGTTTTCTTCATATGGAATATCTTGAATTGCATTGGCATTGGCATTTCTAGAATCATTGACTGACCCCTTTTTCTGATTGTTTTGCTTCTGATTTATTTTCTCATATATATGACAATTTATGGTTAAATGTTTTAGGCCACATAATAGGCAACAAAGTTTATCATAGTTTTCTTCATATGGAATATCTTGAATTGCATTGGCATTGGCATTTCTAGAATCATTGACTGACCCCTTTTTCTGATTGTTTTGCTATTGATTTATTTTCTCATATTGATGACAATTTATGGTTAAATGTTTTAGGCCACATAATAGGCAACAAAGTTTATCATAGTTTTCTTCATATGGAATACCTTGAATTGCATTGGCATTGGCATTTCTAGAATCATTGACTGACCCCTTTTTCTGATTGTTTTGCTTTCGATTTATTTTCTCATATTGATGACAATTTATGGTTAAATGTTTTAGGCCACATAATAGGCAACAAAGTTTATCATAGTTTTCTTCATATGGAATATCTTGAATTGCATTGGCATTGGCATTTCTAGAATCATTGGCTGACCCCTTTTTCTGATTGTTTTGCTTTTGATTTATTTTCTCATATTGATGACAATTTATGTTTAAATGTTTTAGGCCACATAATAGGCATTAAGTTTATCAAGATCAATATCGTTGTTTTCCTCAGATGCATTTTCTTGAAGTGTATTGACATTTAGATTTTGTTTTGCTGTTTTTATAGCATTAATCTCTTCAACTAAGTTTAGAATCATGAAATTTGTGGCATCTTGGTTTTCTATAATTTTATTCAATTGAGGTGTTTCTGTCATATTGATATTATTTAGTAATTGCTCCTCTTCCAGTACTTTTTCTATGTTTTTAGCAATTTTTAAAGCTTCTAAATAAGTATTATAACCTCTTTTCTTAGTTTCTATTCTAATATCTTTTATTAATACTTCTAGGAATTTAGTAAGTTTAAGATTATCAATAAATTTAGAAATTTATATATCATTTTTATCTAAAGTTTTGGTGTATTTTGCAATAGCATTTTCAATTATGTCTGCGATTTCATTAATAGATTGATTTGGTACCTGTGATATGGCATTAAATTGTTTTTGTAATTCTTCAAAATTTAGAGTTTTCTGAAATTTTGCAATTAGTTTAGCTTTAAAGTTATCAGAATTATATAATTCTAAGATTTCCTTATTGTTAATTACATATTGAAGAGCCTTGCCTTTAATTAAAGATTTAGTTATAATGAATTTTTTTTTATTATACCATTGGGCAATAGTTGCAATATCTTCAAGTTGTTTGAAGAAGAACTCAATATTCTCATTATCCTCTCCATTAAATTTCTTTAATAATTGACTGAGGGGTAAATTTGCTAAATTTTGATTTTCTTCCATCGCATCAATTAAATCTTTAATGCTTTGTATCAGCTTTTTATTTTCAATACCATTATTATATTTTTTGTTAATTTACTGATTGCCATGTTTAGTTAAATTTTAAATATCTTATCAAGATCCCATTTAAATTAGTAATAATTGATATATCACTAAATTTATACACATATTATTCCTAGTTTGCACCCCCTAAAATAAAACTACACAGATACGTACACATTTCAAAATTTGTCAATATTCAGATACATCTTTCAGTTAATTCCACAGATCAAATAAATTAAATTACTATACTTAATTAATAATTGCCTAGTTTTAAAATTTTCAATTCAAAGTTGTTATTAGACAAATCAGAATCAAATCAGCACTGTACAATTAATTGTCATCATTTCTTTAAAAGTAAACACATTTCATCAGTCATATTTCAGATTGCTTATTTAAGCAAGACAGCTTTGTTTTTTTTTTTATCATGCAGTTCTTATTTTAGTCTTAATTTATGTCTTGCAATAATTCAGTACTTTGTCTCTCTTGTATTACACGTTGGTCCACACCTCATTGCCTGATTAAATTTTATTAATTTTGACTAATCGTCATTTATTACATAATTTTAATTCTACCTTTTAATATATATATACCAATTATTATAAGTTTCATTTGACATAAATTTAATATAATCGTTCTCTTTTATTTTAAATTATAAGTTTTACATTTAACTTTTTAAATTTTACAGTTCAAATTTGATTCAGAGCTTGACACAAATATTTTACCAGTACTGAGTTCAAGACAAGTTCGCCTGGTTCAAAGGCACCAAAATATTGGGATGCAAAGGCCGTAATTACTCCTGATACAAGTTAAAGAAGTATATAGGCCACGTAAAACTGCTTAGTAATTAAATAACTAAAAATGCATACTTCATTAAGATATAATTAATTTTGGTCGATTACTTAATTTATAAGATCAACAAGTGGTTAGCATTTTAAAAGGGAAACTTACACTCCAAAGTATCTGAAAATCAAGCATAATTATAATTAAATAATTCCATAAGATTATGAGTCTAAATAAGAGGCAGGTGTGGATCCAAAATTATCGTTTATTATATATATATATATATATCCATTTTTATTTATATGCATTTTATTTATATATATCCATTTTTATTTATATGCATGAAGTGAATAAAGTTATTCATCATCCTTAATAAGGATGTGCCAACATTTTATTATAGTGATCCAAATTTTCATTATCACAATCCTAACAAAGGAATTCATTTAGGTTCTCATTCAAAGTACTCTATAATAAATATATTAAAGGCATATATTCTTCCAATGTATGTCCGAGGGCGGCCTTTAAAGGTTTTACTTAAATATTCCATACATACTCAAAATAGAGCGCTATAATTAATTATAATTCTCATTCCTTAAGATTGGTTATTATCACAAAATGTATGCTTAAAAGACTAATTGCTTAAAGACAAAGATACATTTGAAATTTTCATATAATTTAGTTAAAAACCTTGTGAGGTCGTGTCAACAAATAAAGTGCATATGCATTAAACTTACATAAATGAAGTGCTTAAGGTCAATGTCTGGACTTGGTTGGGTCTCGCACATTTTGTAGCATCAGAAACAACATAGTTCTTATTCTTGGATATGGTCAGAGTTTACAATCTGCCTCCAAGGGCATTCATCGTTAATAGGGTTGTATTCGCTGGTTTGTTTTCACTTCATCATAAGTCAGTATACCCATCAGTGGGCAGAAGTAGCTCATCGTGAGAGTTTATGTGTTGCATATTGCCATCAGATATTCATTAGTGAATCAAAAACAAATGGGCCTCTATGGACCAAGTACTTTACCGTGCGTCTACGGTTCATTAGCCTAAAGTACGGTTCGGGTCCTCCGGTCTCATGTCCGACATCTTAGACACTCAAATAACATAGCCGCGCTCTGGGTTTGCAGCTGACCAAAAGAAAAGTCAACCATGTAGTGTTCAAGTTAAAATATCCCATTGTGAGTTTCAGATGCCTGTACAGGAGCTCGATAGAATCTTAGGACTTCTGTCCCGAAAAATTGAGCTCTAGGTTAGAGCCATAGTAAGATTTTTTGGTTAGTTCCTAATCCTGATATGAAAAGTGGAAATAGTGACCACCCTAGGCCGTCACGCTCTTCGTGGATCACAAGACATTCCTTTTTTTTATTATTTTTTGCTGAGCTAGTGATGGCGCTGTCTTAGAACACACGTAATTGAATACTCCTGGGCTTATAGTGGCTGTCATTGGTCATAGCCTGTTGTAATCCTAAAACCAAAGGGGGGAAAAGATGATGATTTCCCTCTTGAAGCATCATGCCCATCTGCGAATTCTGTCCAACTGTACTGTTAAGTGGGAGTAACATTTACCCATTGATTTCTGAAGTTGACAGTGAAAATTGGCTTCTTCATATGACTGCCCATGTTATCGTGAAAGTAGCAGAATTCCAGTATTACATTTCTGTGGGAAACAAAGTCTGTGGCTGCAAAGGAATTTTGAACGTTATGGGTTAAACATGAAAATCCTTGCACGTGTTTAAAGAGAGGGGGGGTGCTGACTGGTAACTGTTCTCTTGAATTTGCAGCTGTGAGCTCATCCTGCAGATGTTAAATCAACGTGGGAAAGCAAAAGGAAAATGGCTCTTTGGCCAGGCAAATGCCTTTAGAAGTATTTAAAAGGATAAACTGGTACTATGCAATTTTTTAAAGATTAAATTCATAATTAAAATTTTATCAAAAAAAGGTTAAAAGAAAACATTGTGCATTATTTCAAATTGCACAAAATGTCATATTCACTATGACAATTTCATTTTGTTTATACACTGGCGGAAAATAAAATTCCAACACTAAGAAGAAATTAGTTTAGAGGAATGAAATTTATGCAAAGCAATTGTGTAGGTAACATATTTATTTGATTAAAATTTTAAGGTCACAGGTTAAAGTATGCGCGAGAAGAGTCATTTCAAATGTGAAATGGTGGTACATTAATAACCGCTGTAGTCGCCACGATTTTGAATGCAAGCATGCAAACGCGCATGCATTGTGTCGTATAGATGCCGTATGTCATTTTGTGGGATGGAGTTCCAAGCCTGGTGCACTTGGTTAGCCAAATCAGCAACGGTTAATGCTGATTGTGGATGACGCTTCCAATAATGTCCCATACGTGCTCGATGGGAGAAAGATCTGGTTATTTCGCAGGCCAAGGCAACATGTCGATACTCTGTAGAGCACGTTGGGTGACAGCAGCGGTATGAGGACGAGCGTTATACTGTTGGAAAACACCCTCTTGAATACTGCTCATGAATGACAGCACAATCGATTTACCTACACACCAGTTTGGTGTACAAATTTGCTGCCAATGTGCTTGGGATAACGACGAGAATGCTCCTGCTGTCATAGGAAATGACTCCCCAGACCATAACTCCTGAGGTAGGCCCAGAGTGTCTACCCCGCAGACAGCTTGGTTCCAAGCGCTCACCCTGGCCTCCTTCTTACCAACATACGACCATCACTGTCACCAAGACAGAAACGGCTCTCATCTGAGAATACAACAGATCTCCACTCTGCCCTCCAATGAGCTCTAGATTGATACCACTGACGTCGCAGAAGGCAGTGATTCGGAGTGAGTGGTCTGAACGCAACAGGCCGTCTAGCTCGGAGCTGTCCCTCAAGTAATCGATTTCTTACAGTTCGCTGTGTCACTCTGGGGTCAACAGAAGCTTTAATTGCTGCTGTAGATGTAGTACGACCCGCCACAGCCATGCAGTGAATACGGCGGTCTTCCCTCTCAGTAGTGTTCCGTGTGCGGCAGGACCCCTGTCATCTTGAGACAGTGCCTTCCCGTGACCACTGTTGCCAACAATCATGCACAGTGGATACATCCCTACCACGTCTTTCTGAAATATCGCGGAAAGAAAATCCATCTTCTCGTAGCCCTATTATACGGCCTCTTTCAAACTCTCTAAGCTGCTGATACTGCCTTCTTCGTCTCCTTGAAGGCATTCTTGACTCAAACCTAACTCATAACGCCCAGTCTGGAAGATAAATAACGCTCACGAAGTATTTCAAGCACACGTGATTTGCATGATCATAGTGACTCTTAGTCGTCCAGCTCGAAATTTGAATAGGAGTCATCTTTCATATGTGCAAACGAGCCTCCCAAATTTCGTTTATCTAGCACAACTCCTTCTTGGTGTTGGGATTTTATTTTCCGCCAGTGTAGTTTATAAAATAACGTATCCGTTTTCCATAAAGAAGTATTATTTAATTTAGCCTGCGTTATTTCGAATTGCATTTTTTAAATCCCCATTTTCATTAATCCACTTCTACTACTTACGAAACATTTCGTAATCGTCAGCTGTCTGCATAAAAATGGATGTTTTACGTCATTCTCACATCAGAGAATGTTTTACGTCACTCGCATATCAGAGACTCACATATTAGATGATGTCAGTGCACAAAAAATGACCTACAAGGCTTTTGAATGTCTTTCAAGATCTAAGAAAGTCCTTCAGAAGCTCCTACTCCGTTTTGAAGGTTATTTTCTAACACATCTACTTTTACGAAACGTTTTCTTTTGATAAGTGTCGCCCTCAAGATAGAGAATTATGAATTAAAAAGATGCCTTTCTTTGGACAAATATAGCATAATTATCTGGAGACTTTAAATTATATTTCAAAAATAGCTATCACATTATCCTTTCTTTTGTATATTCATTTTTTAGCCGAAAGGTTATGGTTTAAATGTTATTTTCAAATTATTCTGGTGTGGAACCATATGAATCCGCAGTAAAATTTTTATTTTTATTTTTTCTATATATTTTAATTTCTTATTTTTCTAGCAGGGTAAATGTCTACCCCCCTGGAGCGGAGGTGAAAAAATGATGAAAATCCTCAAAATCATACTATATTTTGCAAATGAATCCGGTTTATACTGTCTTATACTTTCTTCTAAATTAAGGCTATCGTAATATATTTTATATATTGTGATACGTAAGGCGGAGACTTACATCTATTCTCTTTCTTTATTCATTTATTATTATTATTTTTCATTTATGTATAGTTTTTAAACGCGTTGCAAGAAAGGGGTCACGTTAATCTGTAATATTTCATGCCTTCATCTATGAAAAAAATGTATAGTGTTTGTATAAAATCAGTTTCTTTTTGTTGTTTTTAATCGCCTTAAAAACGTTTGATTTTGATTGATTTTATACAAAACTATACCTTTTTCTTTATTGATTTTTTTTCCCAAAAATGCTTGATTTTAGCCGATTTTTTTTTATTTGAATTTTTTCCTAAAATGCTTAATTTTAGCTGATTTTCTTTATTGATTTTTGAAATGAAGACATTTTTAACAATGTGAGCTGGATAGGGCATTTATACACGTCGGATATGTATCGCACATACTGCCACTTTAAGTGTTCCCTTTAAAAGCTTCTAAACATGTCATTTACCTAAAAATTTAAAATCCCATCTTTAAAAATTAAGTTAATTCTCCATGTCCACCACTATGTACCGCTGATTTAGTCATTTCCATTATACATACCACCTCAGTAGGCGTTTCAACCCCTTTGAAGTTTTCATGTGTTAAATTTTACTCGATGTAAAATGACTTGCTTTACTGCATACCAAATCCCATTTGTTATTTTTGAAAAGTTGAAAATCACATTTGTTAATTTTTGAAGGAAAATAGCACATGTATTAAAACCTACATTATTTTCCATAGGAAAATAGACACACTTGTTGTTTTTGAAAAGTTGAATTTCACATTTGTTGTTTTTGAAAAGTTAAATCCTCATTTGGCAATATTTGTAAAGTTAAAAGTCACATTTATTAATTTTTGAAAAGTTGAAAATCACATTTGTTAATTTTTGAAAATAAATCATTTTCCATAGGAAAATAAACACACTTGTTGTTTTTGAAAAGTTGAATTTCACAAGTGTAAAATTTTGAATAGCTGAATTTCCTAAGTGTTAGTTTTTCATAATACACCGCTCCATTAATTAATAAGAAAAGGCGGATTGAGTTTTTAGAAAAATTTATTGGGGTCACTGAATCTATATTCTCTGACTGAGTGTACACCTATCTTAACAGCAGCACTGTGGATGGTTAGTGTCACTACAGTTTTTGAATTCAATGTGTGGCTTATTAACTTATGGAGATGGTTAGGGTCACTACACTTTTTGAATTCAATGTGTTGCTTATTAACTTATGGAGATGGTTAGTGACACTACACTTTTTGATTAATTCAATGTATTACTTATGAATTTATCTATTGATTTGTTTTCTGTTATGCTTTCAATTTATTCAATGTTGTTAATCTGGATAAATTTAATTATAAAAATGTTCTAAAAGCAGTCCAAATGATACATCATGTTGAACGATTTAGTTGCAATATATATTCTAAAAGGTTCTTTTCCAGGTCTGCCGAGTAGCCTATGAACTCAAATTCGGAATGAATGGAAATTCAGCTGATGTATCAGACAAAGTTTCAAGTCTTGATATACCTCATCATTATGCATGGGTAATACCAGCATCAAGAAAGGCTATATACAATCACAAGTCAAAATCTCCAAGAGAAATTTCATTTGCAAAAGGAGATGTTATAGTTCATAAGAATGAATACATCAAACTGTATGCAGCATTGAAAGGGAAGGTTTTAGATGGTTTCAGTAAAATGGTGAATAAGATACAAAACAAAGAAGGATTTGTACCAATTTATAAAACAAGAGAAATGTTTCAATTCCGAAATATGAACTAGCATATGCTGATTGTGGAATCAGCCATCGAGTCCAAAAGGTTGGAACATTACATGGGATAGAAGTCTCCTCCTGGCAGTATCTGCTTACCCATTCGAGTGCAAAAGGTTGGAACATTACATGGGATAGAAGTCCCCTCCTGGCAGTATCTGCTTACCCCTTCGAGTGCAAAAGGTTGGAACATTACATGGGATAGAAGTCCCCTCCTGGCAGTATCTGCTTACCCATTCGAGTGCAAAAGGTTGGAACATTACATGGGATAGAAGTCCCCTCCTGGCAGTATCTGCTTACCCCTTCGAGTGCAAAAGATTGGAACATTACATGGGATAGAAGTCCCCTCCTGGCAGTATCTGCTTACCCCTTCGAGTGCAAAAGGTTGGAACATTACATGGGATAGAAGTCCCCTCCTGGCAGTATCTGCTTACCCCTTCGAGTGCAAAAGGTTGGATCATTACATGGGATAGAAGTCCCCTCCTGGCAGTATCTACTTACCCCTTCAAATACATGGATTGAAATGGGGGTCGTACCATTAACGGATTTATATGAGTGTGACAGTCGTTACAGATAACAGGCTGCATGCCAGACGCCTCAAAAGTCGATAGTTTGCAACTTTAAACATCTATACTTCAAAACTTTCGGATAGAATTTAACAAAATTTTATATTTAGAGATTTTAAAATGTGTGTACACATTAATATTATGAAAAAAATAAGTGTGTTATAATACACTTTTTTCCAACCAAAAGAAAAATTATACATATTAAAATGTAAAACGTTTAAAAATTAAACATATTAAAATGTAAAACATTTAATTAAAAGTGTTCGTCTGGGTTAACCTATTACGTATTTAAAAGTAAAAGCGATATCAATAAGTACATATTTTAATGAGATATAGATGAAAATCTCTTGGAACAAATTAGCATTGAAAAGTTCAAATTTCTGTTACTAACTGTTAGAAAAGTTTCCATCACAAAACACGAAACTTTTTTTCTAAGTATACCAAATCGAGGATCTCCATTGACACCGCGAACTTCTACCACATGCAATGTTCAAACCTTTTGTACTCGATGGGGTAGGACAAATACTAATTAATGATATTTTAATTTTTACATATTTCAAATACGATATAAAAATTATATTCGGACTGCATACAAATAAATTAAACGCTATTATATAGAACACTTTTTTGGTAAAAGGTATTAACCACTTTTGACTGTTGAAGCAGGAAGGTAGTTTTATTTATTTTTCTTTGCAAAACGTATATTTATTTTGGGATCAAATTTAGATCAAACATATAAATTTCACCTAAATTTAAATAACCGGTGGCAAAGCGTCAAGGACCTAAATAATTGATAGCCAAGTCAATTTTATTTTAATCGTATATTATTTGAAATAAATGTAAATAAATATGTATTTCTTTAAAAAAACGAAAGCAGATGTTATACACATTTTTTCTCTAACTGGCGCCAAACTCTCAAGTATCGGCGTGTTTCTCAAGACCGCCATAATATTTCAAAATATCTACCCCATGCAGTAGAATATTTTAAAATTCAATTTGGGAGGGGGAGTCCAATTTTAAATATCGATCTCAAAGGGTCCAAAATATAGGTCTGCACGGCCTCGGGTCTGACCCGTGGACTTGGGCCCGACGCCTGACTCATGGACTTAGGTCCGACCTGGACCAGTGGCCGGACTCAGGCCAAATTTTATTAAATTCGGTTCGAGTTGGGCCGGGTCATAATACATAAAAATGCCAATTGGAACTGTTTAATTAAAATTTAACACTGATATTTTACAATTTTTTCTGTAATTTTAATTTTAATTATAAGATTCCAAATGTTTTTAAATTGTCAAAATTATATGAATTCTATTCTTTAAGTAAAAAACTTCCGTCGATTTTTTTCCGATAACAAATATTGAATGAAAATTTATTTGATCAAACTGTAATAATTTAAAATTAATATATGGATATGACGAATTATTGTCTTCGAATTTATTTACATTTGTATTCTTCACATCTACCACTTTTAATATAATATAAAATTTTAAAAATATTCATAACTACATCATAATCAAAGAAAATAATACCTACGCATACTTACATAGAAAGTTCAATCGCGTTAAAAAATGTTTAAAAGTACTAACAATTGTGGCTTATGACAACTGTTTTTCATCTACTCCAGTCAAGAATATTAGGTGCTGATGAGCTCTAATGAAATGTCATTGCATTGTTCACTGATAACTTAAATGGGTGAAGAAAGCATTTTTTTTAAACATAATCTCAGTGAAGAGTCGTTTCTTCATTTAATTTCTGACATGAAACCAAAATCATAAATAAAACACTTTACAGTAATGCTCATTCTTCCTTTGGACAGATTTTTCAAATTTGGCTTCTTTTTCATTTATAACTCTATGTATTATAAATTAAAATAATTGTGTTTAATTCCTTAAATGCAGATTTGGATCATGCTACGAGGCAACTCCTGGGAGTTTGGCAAATATTTCCCAAGTATATATGTATAGCATATAGCAGAGTTGTGCACTTTCAATAAATACAAATAGTCCAGTCAGTAGATACATTGTACCTTGCAAAAGGTGGAGTAGAAGATTTTTTTTCATTTGTATATACTGATGCCAACATGAAAAAACCAAGTTATCCAACATCCGACCCCGGGAGAACTTTTGGCGGCCGAAAAACCACGAAATTTTATGACTTTTTTTGGTTTTTTCAAAATATCTCAGAAACGATCGACTTTTGCGATTCTTTTTCAATACAAAATTTAAAGATAATTAAATTTCCTACAATTTTTGCTATTACAACTATTTCATAGCACAAATAGTAAGCGCACTACAGCTTCTTAAAATCTGACATTTTTTCTCTACTTAGTAAAAAAACGCATTAACACCCCTTGCCCACCTGACCCCGCAGTCACAATTCTCCCCCTCACATTTCGCAGACGACTCGATTAGATCCCAATAACAGCACATGTTCATATTGTACAACTGCAACATATATTATATTTCACACTACATTTTATTCTGATGTTCTACCTACACAGAAGCGATATTTGAATGTGAATGAATAAATATGGGGGTGATAATAAGCGAAATAATAATAAAGCATTAATAAGCAAAAATTCATGACGTGTGTGTTGTAATTCAACTAATTTTCTAGGTATAATACATTAACATAATGAATAATAATACCAATGCACCAAATTAAATTTAAATAATCTCCACAAATGGCCAAACTTGTTTAAAGTACAAAAACAATTAATTATCTTCAAAAACACAAATTGCAGAAATTTAACATTTATATACAAATTACAAGAAGATTCATACAGGTTTGAAACAATTAAAGAAAGGAAATTAATAAGTAAAACTGAAAACATACATATTTATCTTCTTCGAAGACGTTTTGAAGATGTGTGTTCTTCTTCGGGTTCAACAACCGTCGGAGGTGGAAGGAAGTTGTCATCCTCAAGTTGTTCATCCACGTGTTGCAGTGGTTCCAAGAGCTGGTGGAGTAAGTCATCTTCCTCTTCAGTATCATCCAAAGATGAAATTGGTACGACATTGTCACACCCCATGTCACTGCAGTGTTTGCACTTGCTGGAGCATTTCAAACCTGCCTTGCGACAAGAGCAAGGTCCACTACACCCTTTCTTGCAAGCGCAAGACACACTCTTCAGAAGATTATCAGATGTTGAATTTCTTTTTGTGTCAACTGGCAATAGACCTTCTATGCTGCACGCCCAACCCCATTCCCTCGGGTTGGTGCCATTGTCTAACCAGCTTTGAACTTGATAGTAGCACCTGTAGGAATGGTAGCGTGCAGCATCGCACGTAGGTGGTAGTCGTGCGAGATGTATTTTTCTGTTGGAGACTGATTTTGCAAACAGATTAAATCGCAAAGTGTTCAAGGATTGGTCGGAATGGATGTCGCTTGTGTATAATGCTTTCAGAATTTCCTCTTCAACTGCAGCTATGTCATCGTGACTGCTGAGTGGATCCATGAATGTTTTAGTGACTTTCTTCACTTCAGGCGATTTGTTGACAATCTTGCACAATTTAATTTGGCCTTGACTAAAGATGGCTGATGTGGAATCACATCCACTAAATGCTTGTATGAACAGGATATTGTCTGGGTCGAACTTAAATGATATAGTTGAAAATAACACATTGCCAGCATTCCCTCTCCTAGGCTTAAGAAAGAATAAGTTGCTGAATGACTGGTCTAACCCTGTCATCAGAACTAGCAGATCGATATCCTTCCCAACTACGATCACATTTTCAAGTTCTTTTGCCTTTGAAGTGGCAGTGTTGACGATCAGTAAGTCAGCGTCCTCTTGAGCATGCTTGACTTCAATATCACACTCTTCAAAATTGGCTTTCAGAAGTTCGATCAGACGACTCTTGTTTTGATTATTTGCCAAAAAATTTTCTTGGGCAACTTGGTTGATCGTATTCACTTCAAAGATTACTTCAGGGAAATGGTGCATCCTCATACGCCGCAATCGCTCAGATCTTTTGGTGCCAGTACGTGCAGGATACCCATCGAATACAACCACAACTCGCGATCCATAATGTCTCTTAATAAATGAAGAATAATGTTTAGTTATGGTAGCAAAGGAAGCATTTTGAGGCCAAATAACTTTGTGTAGGAGGTATCCTCCATCTATAACAACAAACTGTTTCTTCCCTGCAATTTCTTTGCAATCGACTGGGGTGAAAGCCATGTATAATGAAGACTTTGTACATTTCCGTATGCCTTCTTCGGAGAAAAGCGATATCGGGTAGGGTGCAAGTTCATAAGTAAAAAACATTTTTAAGTCTTCATCAGACTGTTTCGAAATACACAATCTTTGGAAAAGTG
The DNA here is from genome assembly GCA_951213105.1 of Amaurobius ferox. Taxonomy (NCBI): domain Eukaryota; kingdom Metazoa; phylum Arthropoda; class Arachnida; order Araneae; family Amaurobiidae; genus Amaurobius; species Amaurobius ferox. The sequence goes on from OX578141.1 coordinate 3,897,367, forward strand.
TCAGCGGATCAATAGCAATTACTTTGAGGGTTCCTGCTTTAATACTACTGACAACCGATGCAAGGGTTACAACCTTGTCTTTCCTCTTGAAGGTCACAGTTTTAAAATTTCCCATGAGCGACCATTGTTATAACCCTTTCCATGCCAACCTCTTGAGCCAAATGACAGTTTACATCTGCTCTTCCAACAATACCACTGCTTAATGACATTATGGCATCAATGTCTGAAAAGGGGGAATGTTGAGAAAGCAACTCTTGCAGTCTAATTGAGTCACTTCTGTCTCTGTCGATACGAGAACTTCGCATGTCCACATGCTGCTCTGATGTTTCATAATGTACATCCGAGAATTGTTCAATTTCATCACACACATTTTGCATGAATATCATTGCCAAAGTCCATTTTGCCAAAACACCGTCTGAAAATCCTCTCCCACGTGTGACCCCCCCCCCCCCACAGGCTTTTGTACTCCTCATAAGTGTCTGTTCAATGGTCTGGTCAGACGAAATTCCACACCAGCACTTATTGGAGCGTCTTATGGTGAACTTCCCTTTAGTGGAGAAGTCGTGAAATTCAGTTGGGTCCATTAATTGTTCTAGTTTCAACATGTCTTGAAGGTAGAGGTGCGCACTTTTGGCGTATAAGAAATGGCCAGCTGCATGGAAAAATGGTAGTGCTTTTTGAATGGAGTCAAGATGAAGCTTCCAGTTGCCTGTACGCTCAGCCTCGGTGAACTGTTTGAGGAGTGTTGTTATACGAAAATATTGAACCCATAATTTTGCTGTGGGTCCCTTACATTCGAGCACACACAAGGCTTGTATAAATTTTGCAGCAATACCCATTAGACAGGCATTATTGGTGCAGGTTGTGAGTAATATGTCTTATCTCGCTTTCAGCTGTGAAGCATCCGCCATTCCTCAAGGCGACCCCCAACTGGCTACGTTTCCCATCTCCCTCCCCATCCTGCGACACCTTTTCATGCATCCAATATTTTACGCATCAACAATATAAGCAAAAGAAGTGTTGTGCATTTGGAGGAGAAGTAAATAGAAATAAAGAGTAAAATAAAACCGATTTTTATTTTGAGTTTTATCAAATTGAGAAAAAAATGTTAACTTTCAAAAATCTGTAGCACACTTACTATTCGTGTTATAAAAAAGTTGTAATTGTGAAAATTGTAGGAAATTTAATTATCTTTAAATTTTATATTAAGAAAAAATCGCAAAAGTCGATCGTTTCTGAGATATTTCGAAAAAATCAAAAAAAGTCGTAAAATTTCATAGTTTTTTGGCTGCCAAAATTTCTCCCGAGGTCGGCCATGTTGGATAACTTGGTTTTTTCATGTTGGCAGCAACACATACAAATACAAAAAATAAAATCTTCTACTCCACCTTTTGCACGGCAAGCCCCTTTTTCCATACCTACGGACTGTACTAAAAGTCAAGTTTCAGAAAAACCGAATCAGAGTCTTGCCATGTTGACCAGGCTGGCTGCGATAAGAGCATACAGCGTTAACATATTTACAAAGTTCAAAGTTGAAAACCTGACTAGGGAGTTCACTTTGGAAAACTCACTGATCGATTTACTCACTGCTTTCCATCGTATGTTGTTCAATTTCAATCTAATTGTAGGTCACATACTTGCACATGAGGTAACGTTAACTTGACACTTAAAGATGACAACACTCTTACACATGAGCGGTCGAGCACTTGCTTAAAGTTAAATTAAAAACTGAAAAGCACCGGGTAAAGTTTAGTGATAAATACCATCACTCACTTAGACTAACATAACTTTTACCACCATATTTGCCTTTTTCACCAAGACAACCTTTTCACGAACCGTCATTAACTAGTCATATTTCAGTCATATTTCAGACAGCAACTACTTCGATTACTTCGACTGAGGACAGCCTCTCTACTTGTCTACCGACGTTTCCAAACTGAACTTCCTATATACGATCGGCACCTACCGGAATGATTTCCGAGGTCCGCCCTAAATATGCAATGAGTTTGTGTACGCATCTGATATTGAAATTTGCATGAAGACTTCTGCTGAAAGAGTCACTCCCGAGAACGAGGTAAGCCAAGCCAAGCCAAGACGCTTGCTTTCGAAGTACCTCACCTCCACCTCAGAAAGTATAAAAAGTCCACGTAAAGTAGATTTTCCAAATAGCAATATGAGATAGCAAATTACACTCCACCTCAGAAAGTATAAAAAGTCCACGTGAAGTAGATTTTCCAAATAGCAATATGAGATAACAAATTACACTCCACCTCACCTCCACCTCAGAAAGTATAAAAAGTCCACGTAAAGTAGATTTTCCAAATAGCAATATGAGATAGCAAATTACACTCATCGTATACTCTGTAGAGGTCAGAGACAGCTGGTGATATGCCGTCTTCGTCTTCGAAAATCAGGAAGAAACTTCCAAAGTTACAAGTTAGCAAGTATTTACTTCAGGTAAATACAAATGAAATATGAGATTACAATAATAAAAAGGTTAAGAAACAATTACCATTAGATTTTAGGAATATATGGTTGAGTTTAAGTTAAATTAAATTGAGTTCAAGTTCAGATTTTTAGTAAACGAAATTAGGATTTTTATAGTTTGGCAGTTTTAATTTGTGTTTAGTTATTAATGATTAATTTTACGTTAAGAGTTTAATGAATTCTCGTCCCAATTATATTCCAATCAACATGTGTGCTGAGGTTTATCATCGGCTGGCATTAAATCGCGAACTAATGCAAAGCATTGTTCACTAGGATTGTGATCTCACGAGGACGAATCAGGAAATTTTACTTTGGAATTACCCCATTTTACTTTGGAATTGCCTAGGCAATAACCTAAGTGGAAGATAGTCGCCAACTATCGTCGCCCGGTGACGTGATTAAGAAACTCCTGCTTGGGGCGTCATATATCTGGGGCGCTTCCACGGTGGCGCCGTAGGACCAAAAAGAAGATGTCTAGGTTCTCTTTTCCTGAGATAGATAGGTGTGGAAAGGTCAGAGCTACTATCGACGTCTCTCAAGTAAGGTTTGCTGGTGTTTTTCCTGAACAAATTTCGGGAAGTTTTCCTAATATTCCCAGCAATGTGTGGGACTTTGAGATCGTGATGAATCACCTCGCTTTGGATAAACCAGGGTGCATTTACAATTTTGAAAAACTTGCAGTTTCTCGATATGGCTTTTTGCAGCAGATCCCCAGACGGAGCAAGCGTACAAAAAGGCCGGGGCGATGATTTGTTTATAGATAATCAGCTTATTAGGAAAGGCAAGGTAAGAATTTCAACCTAGAAGTGTAAAAGTTTTATTAGCAGTTGCTATTTTGTTCTAAATGTCCTCTCTGAAAGTTACTTTGGCTTCCAGTGTGACACCCAATACTTGACAGAGTTAGAAAAGGGGATCGGTTCATTGAAGATTTTAAGGATAAAGTTATGACTAAGTTCTCGGTAGTTGTGTTTAAAAATACAGACTGCACTCTTGGTCGGATTAATTTGGATTCTGTAGGTCACGAGCCAGTGCTCAAGGCTATGTTTTATGTAGCTTTGTAGAGTGTTAATAGTGTTGTATGGTGAGCAGCTTCTGGAAATCAAAGCTGTGTCCTCTGCAAAGATGGACAGCTTTACCTGTGGGATCTTGAGGATGTCATTTATAAAGATATTAAGGAGTTCCGCTTTGTGGAACCCCGACCCTGATTGGTCGAATGGAAGAGAGAGTACGCGGAAAAAACGATTAATGAGATACGAGTCGATAATGGTCAAAAGCTGTACCGAAATACCAATTCGAATCAGCTTGGTAAGCATACCAGGAATAAAACTTTTATCAAAAGCTTCACTTATATCGAAAAATACAATGCTGGTATACTGCCTGTTGATAGAGTTTTCGCGAACAGTTTCCACTACACGCATGAGTTGAGAATGCATGGAAAAATCAGATCGAAATCCGTGCTGTTCAGGTATGATAATATCTTTCGATATGCAGAAACTAATCAAATGTCTAAGCAACACAAATTCGTAGATTTTCAATGGGCTTGATAAGAGGCTAATTGGTCTGTAGCTTTCAGCTAGATTTGAATTTTGGTCATTTTTCAATAGAGGGATAACTGTGGCAGTCTGCCAACTCTGGGGAAAATAGCGAAGATCCAACATATAATTTAGTAGCACGGTGAGCCAACAAACATAAATAATGGGAAGGTTCTTGATCATCCAGTAACTGATTTTAGCAAGACCGGGTGATTTCTTTAATTTGAAGCTTTTGATAATGTCTAGAACTTCAGCCAAATGTATGATTTCGAGGTCGTTTTCTGCTTGTAAGTTAAGTGCATTCTGATTGGTCTGTTGGAGTTCGTGTAAAGTGTCTGTGTAAAGATGGCTGAAGTTTGGGGCGATGTTTGGTGAAAATTTCAGAGTTCTAAGCTGTCTGCGATAGCATAAGCTTTTTTCTCCGCAGTCTGGGCCAGTCCATGTAAGCCATTAATGAGCGGAATTAAATTTTTCGTGGATCTCATGGTTTAGCTGTTCGCCTGAGACGTGGGATGTATTCCTGGGTGTAAGTCCCTCAAGGTGAGTACCCCAGCGTTGCTGGGTGTGAGTTCTAATCATAGACTTGATCTCATTATGGAGCTTATGGAGTTGTGCGCCGTAAATTGGGTACCTAGTGCGCTCTCAATGTCTCCGTAACCGATTGCGCTGCTTAATTTTGTCTCTAATTTCACTCGGAAGGGAGTGATAATTAGGTCGAGAATGACTTGGTTTCGAAGCTGCAGCAACTGCCTCTAGCGGTAAGTTATTAAAATCCTGGACGCATTTCTCAATATCGTCCATGTTGGTAATTTTGAGAGAGGGAACAGTACTAGAATTAAGTATTAGAAGAAAAGGGTCCCATTTCATGAAAAACTCCGCCGGATATTCCAAAGATAAATTATTAAAATTAAGGGTCAGTATTACAAGAAGATGATCAGACGTCAGATTTGTATCTACGCTGATCGTATAGTTGAAAGAAATATTTCTTCCAAATCAATTATGATTGGTTTCCTTCCTGTAAAGAAGTGAGTGAGGGTGGGCGGAGCTATAATCCTGAAGTTGGCGCACTGGGCCAATCGTTTTAGAAGGATGCCATATCTGTTCGAAGCTACGTCCCATGAACAGTGGCGAGAATTTAGGTCACCAGCGATGATAATATTACTGCTAAGTCCTAAAAAAGCTTCAATTTCTGTAGTATGAAAATCCGTAGGATTTACTGGAGATATATACTGAAGCAAATGTAATCGGGACCAAATTTGGAATAATGACTTTGATAGCTTTAACATCAAGCTTCGTGAAGGCAGGGTCTCTTAATCTATGGTGACTGATGTTGATTTTAACATAGAGTGCAGTGCCGCCAATGCCGGTTGCCCCCCCCCTCGACCCAACTCTCGTTCTGTACGAGAAATAACCTGCATAATTGCAGATTGCTGGGGAGGAGCGGGAGTCAAATACGTCTCATTTATCATGAAAATATCAAAATTATTATCTATATCATAATCACGCTCTTCTCGAGTTTAGAACGCATTCCATTGGCGTTCCAGAAGCCGAATTTGAGAGACTGCAAGATACGGGTTTCCGAAAGAGAGAACATGGAGAAGCCAGGAAATGGTAAAAAAGGGGTCTTTATCTGGCAAGAGCATGATAGCTCTTGTAGATAAGCCAAACCAGATCAATTTGCTCTGACGCCTGGCACAGTTCAGGGAGCGCTCTTTCGAACGCGGCAAGTAATAATTCCTTGTCATGAGAATTTCTCATGGCCAAGAGAGATAAAAGAAAGTCGGTGTAGTTAATAGCACTAGTGCTATCAACGTTAGATTTTGAATTTGGGGTGGCGACGGCTGGGACCGACTGCTTAACAATTTGTTCGGCAATTTTGGCAGGTGGGGCGGAGTATTCCTGGATTTTGACAGAGACAACAGATGAAAAATATACATTGGGCTTAATGCCAGCAGGTCAGAAAGGACGATCTTGGTTTTCAGGGTTTAATCGTGGGGGAAAGCTAAAGTTAATCTTACATTTCTGGTGAGGTGCCCTATTTCTATTAGTCACGGACGAGTTGCTCGGGTTCTTCGAGCAACCGCGCGAATTTGCAGCAAGTTGTCTACTGCAGTTACAACAGAAAATGTAGTTGGTCTTACAATCCCTCCCCTTTTTTTGCAATCCTAGAAGATTTGAAGCCTTACAATCCTTGAATCCCTCGGGGGACCAGTGAATATTTATCAAAAGTTATTTTGTGAGTTTATAAAAGTGAAAAACGTGTTATCATTCTTGTTCTTATATATCTTTTGTATATTAGCAATCTTCTAAGTCTGGTCCATCACTCGGTGTCTTGGCGTAGCCGGGGGCCTCCAATGTTTGGGGCGAAATCCGATTCCGAACAAAATTTTTCCATCAGTGCTCATAAATCGTTCAAACTTTTTGTAAATAAAAACTTTTATTTACTCTTTTATATTTGTGATAACCATATTAGGGCTGTATCCCTGAACTTTATATATGGCAGCTGATGATGAAAGAAATGAAGATCATATTTATCAAGAGTTAGTCATTATAGATGTTGAGGTGGATTACAATAATTATGTAAATAAAGATTTAACTGTCCAATAAAATAGCATAGTTAGTATTATTTCACAAAAAGTGAATGTGGGTCCTCAGGTAGAAATTAAAGAATTGAATAACATTCTCAAAATTATCATTGAACAACAGAAAATTATTGCTGCAGAAAAAGCTAAAAAAGTGATAGAGGTAGAGGAGTAATGCCAAATTATGCAGAAAAATTAGCGGAAACGGGAAAGGCGAGATCTAGGAGCACGCCTTCAGTTCATGTAGTAACAGTAATACAGAAAACTGTTACGACAAAACAGGAAGTACAAAACATAATTAACCTTAAGAAGTTAAATACTGGAAAAAATAGCGTTAAAAAAAGCAGTAGAGGTGGAATTCTGATAGAAACAAATGCCAACAAAGATATTGATAAACTTATAAAAGAGTTTGTCGAAATCGAACAGTTGAAAACTTGATTGACTCTAAGAAGTTAAATATTGGAATAAAAGGCGTTAAGAAAATCAGTAGAGGTGGAATTCTGATAGAAACAATTACCAAAGAAGATACTGATAAACTTATAAAAGAGATTGTCGAAATCCATCAGTTGAAAACTTGATTGACCATAAGAAGTTAAATATTATATTAAAAGGCGTTAAGAAAATCAGTAGATGTGGAATTCTGAGAGAAACAATAGCAACGAAGATATTTATAAATGTATAAAAGAGTTTGTCGAAATCAAACAGTTGAAAACTTGATTAACCCTAAGAAGTTAAATATTGAAATTAAAAGCGTTAAGAAAATCAATAGAGGTGGAATTCTTATAGAAACAAATACCAACGAAGATATTGATAAACTTATAAAAGAGTTTGTCGAAATCGATCAATTGAAAACTTGATTAACCGTAAGAAGTTAAATATTGGAATAAAAAGCGTTAAGAAAATCAATAGAGGTGGAATTCTGATAGAAACAAATACCAACGAAGATATTGATAAACTTATCAAAGAGCAAAAATTAAGCACACATCCACAACATAAGGTCTTTATTTTACTTCCTATAAGATACTTACTTCCTATAAGATTTTACTTCCTATAAGATTATATAGTTTTTGATAATAATTTCAATAGCAATGTCAACGGGTATACTAGGAAATAAAGAAACAACATCAAAACTATGCAACTATATAATAAACTATATGTTGTTTTTTTATTTCCTAATATACCCGTTGACATTGGTATTGAAATTATTATCAAAAAACTGCATAATCATAATTTTAAAACTCCTACCATCGACGCAATCACTTCTGCTTTGAATATTGTTACGGAGACAAATTATTTTGGTTTCCACGATGCTATTTATCTACAAACCTCTGGTGCCCGTATGGGTAGCCCTTTATCTGGTATTTTGGCCGAGGCGGTTTTGCAGGAACTCGAGAATGAGATTTTGCCTTGTTTATCCAACCCCCCTCTCTTTGGTGCCGTTTTGTGGATGATGTGTTTATTGTTTGGGATAGTGATTTAGAAGATCTTTCTTCTCTTTTGTCTAAAGTTAATGATTTTTACCCTTCTATCAATTTTACTGTCGAACATGAAACTAATGGTCCTTTGCTTTTTCTTGATATACTGGTCACCCGTTCTGCTACTGGTTTTCAAACCTCGGTTTTCCGTAAACCTTCTTTTACTAATTCTTGTATTCCTGCTAATTCTTACCATCCTCTTTCCTCTAAAAAAGCTGCTTTTTATGCTTATTTTAATCGCGCTTTTAATGTTTGTTCATCTATCTCTGCTTTAAGTGATGAAATTGAATTTATTTTTGGCCTTGGCCGTGAGGCTGCCTACTCCTTTGAATTTATTTATAAGGTTTTCTACCAAGTTCGCCGTAAATATACCCTTTTTGAAACTAAACTTATGGCCTTAAAAGATCGTTTGACTTATAGGTCTAGTTTTCCACACAATCCTCGGATTTTCCGCTCCTTTATCCATTTTTGTTCTGAGTTTGGTTTCAGACCTGAACATTCTAATTTTTCTTCTTTATTTAACCGTATTCGGTCTGATAAATTGGGTGATAAGGATGACTTTAAAAGCTTTGCTGGGGTGTATGTTGCTCCCCTGTTGTCCACCGATGGTAATTTTAAATTTTATATTGGAAGTACTAAACTCACCGTTGGCAACCGTTTAGCAGAACATGCTCGGGATGGCAGGGATAGTACACTTTCTACGGCTCTTGCTCAATTTGTTGTAAAAGATAATTTTCAGCCTCTTTTTGAAAAGACTTTCCTTTTGATACGTTGCAATAACCCTCGTGATATTCTCATTTTTGAATCCCTTTTTATTTATATTTACCGTGAGTTCGTTTGTAATTTTGACCCTGTTATGAATTTAAGTTACGCTTGGCGAGTCATTCTCGACTCCATGCAATTCAAGTCTCTGCAAAGTTATCTTTGACGTCTTCATCTTTGGGATTATGCTTGATTGTCACCCCCCTTCCCCTTTTTCGATTTCTGTAATAAATTGTAATGTAATATGTTGTTCTTTTGTTGTTGAAATTTTTGAAACTCGAAAAACAGTTTACGGTTTATCCTTGAATAAACGTAGATCCTTTTGTAAATTGTATTTATGCAAATTTTCTCGCTATATCTGGTCAATATATGAACGATTCAAATTTTATTTTCATGTAGCCACTGATGAAGGGCGTACTTATGCTCGAAAGCGCTCTGGCCCTTTTTTTAAACTTTTGTACGTCTTATAGGAAGTAAAATAAAGACACTCTGTTGTGGATGTGTGCTTAATTCTTGCTATTATAACATTAGACGTGATGCCAAATGATTTATATATATTTATAAAAGAGTTTGTCGAAATCGATCATTTGAAAATTTGATTGACCCTAAACAGATAAATATTGGAAAAAAAGGCGTTAAAAAAGCCAGTAGGGATGGAATTCTGATAGAAACAAATACCAACGAAGATATTGATAAACTTATAAAAGAGTTTGTCGAAATCGAGCAGTTGAAAACTTGATTGACCCTAAGAAGTTAAATATTATAATAAAAGGCATTAAAAAAATCAGTAGAGGTGGAAATCTGATAGAAAAAAATACCAACGAAGATATTGATAAACTTGTAAAAGAGTTTGTCGAAATCGAGTTGTTGAAAATTTGATTGACCCTAAGCAGATAAGTATTGGAATAAAAGTCGTTAAGAAAGTCAGTAGGGATGGAATTCTGATACAAACAAATACCAACGAAGATATTGATAAGCATATAAAAGAGTTTGTCGAAATCGAGCAGCTGAAAATATGATTGACCCTAAGAAGTTAATATTATAATGAAAGGCGATAAGAAAATCAGTAGGGGTGGAATTCTGATAGAAACGAATACCAACGAATATATTGATAAACTTATAAAAGAGTATGTCGAAATCGAGCAGTTGAAAATATGATTGACCCTAAGAAGTTAATATTATAATGAAAGGCGAAAAGAAAATCAGTAAGGGTGGAATTCTGATAGAAACGAATACCAACGAAGATATTGATAAACTTATAAAAGAGTTTGTTGAAATCGAAAAGTTGAAAACTTGATTGATCCTAAGCAGATAAATATTGGAATAAAAGGCGTTAAGAAAGTCAATAGGGTTGGAATTCTGTTAGAAACAAATACCAACGAAGATATTGATAAACTTATAAAAGAGTTTGTCTAAATCGAGAAGATGAAAACTTGATTGACCCTAAGCAGATAAATATTGGAATAAAAGGCGTTAAGAAAGTCAGTAGGGGTGGAATTCTGATAGAAACAAATACCAACGAAGATATCGATAAACTTATAAAAGAGTTTATCGAAATCGAGCAGTTGAAAACTAGATTGACATTAAGCAGATTAATATTGGAATAAAAGGTTTTAAGAAAGTCAGTAGGGGTGGAATTCTGATAGAAATAAAATACCAATGAAGATATTGATAAACTTATAAAAGAGGATGTCGAAATCGATGAGTTGAAAAGTTGATTGACACTAAGCAGTTCTGTATTGGAATAAAAGGCGTTAAGACAATCAGTAGAGGTGAAATTCAGATAGAAACAAATACCAACGAAGATATTGATAAACTTATAAAAGAGTTTGGGGACATCGAGCAGTTGAAAACTGGATTGACCCTGAGAAATTAAATATTATAATAAAAGGCGTTAAGAAAATCAGTAGAGGTGGAAATCTGATAGAAACAAATACCAACGAAGATATTGATAAACTTGTAAAAGGGTTTGTCGAATTCGAGCTGTTGAAAATTTGATTGACCCTAAGCAGATAAATATTGGAATAAAAGGCGTTAAGAAAGTCAGTAGGGGTGGAATTCTGATAGAAACAAATACCTACGAAGATATTGATAAAGTTATAAAAGAGTTTGTCGAAATCCAGCAGTTGAAAACTTGATTGACCCTAAGCACATAAATATTGGAATAAAAGGCGTTAAGAAAGTCAGCAGGGATGGAATTCTGATAGAAACAAACACCAACGAAGATATTGAAAACTTGTAAAAGAGTTTGTTGAAATCGAGCAGTTGAAAACTTGATTGACCCTAAGCAGATAAATATTGGAATAAAAGGCGTTAAGAAAGTCAGCAGCTGTGGAATTCTGATAGAAACAAATACCAACGGAGATATTGATAAACTTGTAAAAGAGTTTGTCGAAATCGAGTTGTTGAAAATTTGATTGACCCTAAGCAGATAAGTATTGGAATAAAAGTCGTTAAGAAAGTCAGTAGGGATGGAATTCTGATACAAACAAATACCAACGAAGATATTGATAAGCATATAAAAGAGTTTGTCGAAATCGAGCAGCTGAAAATATGATTGACCCTAAGAAGTTAATATTATAATGAAAGGCGATAAGAAAATCAGTAGGGGTGGAATTCTGATAGAAACGAATACCAACGAATATATTGATAAACTTATAAAAGAGTATGTCGAAATCGAGCAGTTGAAAATATGATTGACCCTAAGAAGTTAATATTATAATGAAAGGCGAAAAGAAAATCAGTAAGGGTGGAATTCTGATAGAAACGAATACCAACGAAGATATTAATAAACTTATAAAAGAGTTTGTTGAAATCGAAAAGTTGAAAACTTGATTGATCCTAAGCAGATAAATATTGGAATAAAAGGCGTTAAGAAAGTCAATAGGGTTGGAATTCTGTTAGAAACAAATACCAACGAAGATATTGATAAACTTATAAAAGAGTTTGTCTAAATCGAGAAGATGAAAACTTGATTGACCCTAAGCAGATAAATATTGGAATAAAAGGCGTTAAGAAAGTCAGTAGGGGTGGAATTCTGATAGAAACAAATACCAACGAAGATATCGATAAACTTATAAAAGAGTTTATCGAAATCGAGCAGTTGAAAACTAGATTGACATTAAGCAGATTAATATTGGAATAAAAGGTTTTAAGAAAGTCAGTAGGGGTGGAATTCTGATAGAAATAAAATACCAATGAAGATATTGATAAACTTATAAAAGAGGATGTCGAAATCGATGAGTTGAAAAGTTGATTGACACTAAGCAGTTCTGTATTGGAATAAAAGGCGTTAAGACAATCAGTAGAGGTGAAATTCAGATAGAAACAAATACCAACGAAGATATTGATAAACTTATAAAAGAGTTTGGGGACATCGAGCAGTTGAAAACTGGATTGACCCTGAGAAATTAAATATTATAATAAAAGGCGTTAAGAAAATCAGTAGAGGTGGAAATCTGATAGAAACAAATACCAACGAAGATATTGATAAACTTGTAAAAGGGTTTGTCGAATTCGAGCTGTTGAAAATTTGATTGACCCTAAGCAGATAAATATTGGAATAAAAGGCGTTAAGAAAGTCAGTAGTGGTGGAATCCTGATAGAAACAAATACCAATGAAGATATTGACAGAAACAGATACCAACGAACATATTGATAAACTTACAAAAGAGTTTTTCGAAATCGAGCCGTTGAAAACTTGATTGACCCTAAGAAGATAAATATTGGAATAAAAAGCGTTAAGAAAGTCAGTAGGGGAGGAATTCTGATAGAAACAAATACCAACGAAGATATTGATAAACATATAAAAGAGTTTGTCGAAATCGAGCAGTTGAAAATTTGATTGACGATAAGGGGTTAATTTTATAAAAAAAGGCGTTAAGAAAATCAATAGCGGTGGAAATCCGATAGAAACAAATACCAACGAAGATATTGATAAACTTTTAAAAGAGTTTATCGAATTCGAGCAGTTGAAAACTAGATTGACCATAAGCAGATAAATATTGGAATAAAAGGTGTTAAGAAAGTCAGTAGGTGTGGGATTATGATAGAAACAAATACTAACGAAGATATTAATAAACTTATAAAAGAGTTTGTCGAAATCGCGCAGTTGAAAACTTGATTGACCCTAAGAAGTTAAATATTATAATAAAAGACGTTAAAAAAATCAGTAGAGGTGGAAATCTGATAGAAACAAATACCAACGAAGATATTTATAAACTTACAAAAGAGTATGTCGAAATCGATGAGTTGAAAAGTTGATTGACCCTAAGCAGTTAAGTATTGGAATAAAAGGCGTAAAGAAAATCAGTAGAGGTGAAATTCTGATAGAAACAAATACCAACGAAGATATTGATAAACTTATAAAAGAGTTTGTTGAAATCGAAAAGTTGAAAACTTGATTGACACTAAGCAGATTAATATTGGAATAAAAGACGTTAAAAAAATCAGTAGAGGTGGAAATCTGATAGAAACAAATACCAACGAAGATATTTATAAACTTACAAAAGAGTATGTCGAAATCGATGAGTTGAAAAGTTGATTGACCCTAAGCAGTTAAGTATTGGAATAAAAGGCGTAAAGAAAATCAGTAGAGGTGAAATTCTGATAGAAACAAATACCAACGAAGATATTGATAAACTTATAAAAGAGTTTGTTGAAATCGAAAAGTTGAAAACTTGATTGACACTAAGCAGATTAATATTGGAATAAAAGGCTTTAAGAAAGTCAGTAGGAGTGGAATTCTGATAGAAATAAAATACCAATGAAGATATTGATAAACTTTTAAAAGAGTTTGTCGAAATCGCGCAGTTGAAAACTTGATTGACCCTAAGCAGTTAAATATTATAATAAAAGGCGTTAAAAAAATCAGTAGAGGTGGAAATCTGATAGAAACAAATACCAACGAAGATATTTATAAACTTACAAAAGAGTATGTCGAAATCGATGAGTTGAAAAGTTGATTGACCCTAAGCAGTTAAGTATTGGAATAAAAGGCGTAAAGAAAATCAGTAGAGGTGAAATTCTGATAGAAACAAATACCAACGAAGATATTGATAAACTTATAAAAGAGTTTGTTGAAATCGAGCTGTTGAAAACTTGATTGATCCTAAGCAGATAAATATTGGAATAAAAGGCGTTAAGAAAGTCAGTAGTGGTGAAATCCTGATAGAAACAAATACCAATGAAGATACTTACAGAAACAAATACCAACTAACATATTGATAAACTTACAAAAGAGTTTTTCGAAATAGAGTCGTTGAAAACTTGATTGACCCTAAGAAGATAAATATTGGAATAAAAGGCGTTAAGAAAGTCAGTAGGGGTGGAATTCTGATAGAAACAAATACCAACGAAGATATTGATAAACATATAAAAGAGTTTATCGAATTCGAGCAGTTGAAAACTAGATTGACCATAAGCAGATAAATATTGGAATAAAAGGTGTTAAAAAAGTCAGTAGGTGTGGGATTAAGATAGAAACAAATACCAACGAAGATATTGATAAACTTATAAAAGAGTTTGTCGAAATCGAGCAGTTGAAAACTTGATTAACCATACGAAGTTAAATATTATAATAAAAGGCATTAAAAAAATCAGTAGAGGTGGAAATCTGATAGAAACAAATACCAACGAAGATATTGATAAACTTGTAAAAGAGTTTGTCGAAATCGAGTTGTTGAAAATTTGATTGACCCTAAGCAGATAAATATTGGAGTAAAAGGCGTTAAGAAAGTCAGTAGGTGTGGAATTCTGATAGAAACAAATAACAACGAAGATATTGATAAATTTATAAAAGAGTTTGTCGAAATCCAGCAGTTGAAAACTTGATTGATCCTAAGCACATAAATATTGAAATAAAAGGCGTTAAGAAAGTCAGCAGGGATGGAATTCTGATAGAAACAAACACCAACGAAGATATTCATAAACTTATAAAAGAGTTTGTCGAAATCGAGCAGTTGAAAACTTGATTGACCCTAAGCAGATAAATATTGGAATAAAAGGCGTTAAGAAAGTCAGCAGCTGTGGAATTCTGATAGCAACAAATACCAAAGAAGATATTGATAAACTTATAAAAGAGTTTGTCGAAATCGAGCAGTTGAAAACTTGATTGACCCTAAGCAGATAAATATTGGAATAAAAGGCGTTAAAAAAGTCAGCAGCTATGGAATTCTGATAGAAACAAATACCAACGAAGATATTGATAAACTTGTAAAAGAGTTTGTCGAAATCGAGTTGTTGAAAATATGATTGACCCTAAGCAGATATGTATTGGAATAAAAGGCGTTAAGAAAGAGAGTATTGATGGAATTCTGATAGAAACCAATACCAACGAAGATATTGATAAGCATATAACAGAGTTTGTCGAAATCGAGCAGTTGAAAATATGATTGACCCTAAGAAGTTAATATGATAATGAAAGGCGATTAGAAAATCAGTAGGGGTGGAATTCTGATAGAAACGAATACCAACGAATATATTGATAAACTTATAAAAGAGTATGTCGAAATCGAGCAGTTGAAAAGTTGATTGACCCTAAGCATTTAAGTATTGGAATAAAAGGCGGTAAGAAAATCAGTAGGGGTGGAAATCTGATAGAAACAAATACCAACGAAGATATCTATAAACTTATAAAAGAGTATGCCGAAATCGATGAGTTGAAAAGTTGATTGACCCTAAGCAGTTAGGTATTGGAATAAAAGGCTTTAAGAAAGTCAGTAGGGGTGGAATTCTGATAGAAACAATGTAACAATGAAGATATTGATAAACTTATAAAAGAGTATATCGAAATCGATGATTTGAAAAGTTTATTGACCCTAAGCAGTTAAGTATTGGAATAAAAGACGGTAAGAAAATCAGTAGGGGTCTGTAGGGGTGGAATTCTGATAGAAACAAATACCAACGAAGATATTGATAAACTTATAAAAGAGTATGTCGAAATCGATCAGTTGAAAAGTGGATTGACCCTAAGCAATTAAGTATTGGAATAAAAGGCGTAAAGAAACTCAGTAGAGGTGAAATTCTGATAGAAACAAATACCATAGAAGATATTGATAAACTTATAAAAGAGTTTGTCGAAATTGAGCAGTTGAAAAGTTGATTGACCCTAAGCAGTTAAGTATTGGAATAAAAGACGGTAAGAAAATCAGTAGGGGTCTGTAGGGCTACATACCAGCGAGCCCTGCTAACCAGCTTGGGTTTTTAGCATTCAGTGGGATATCGAGGCGCAACCGCTACATCTCTTTTCCAACAAAGCCGCAACCTCGGTCGCGAAACACGGCGGAATCATTCACCGGGCAGGGGCCGAAGGCTCCTGCCGGGCCCGACTCCGGTCACCTGCCAGACCTGGGCTCAGGGCATAAATAGCCACACCCTTCATCCGGCCACCTGGAAGAGTCCGGGGACTGCCTCGTCACTTCCGCGATTGCATCCGTGAGTCATCAGCAGCGAGGTTGAGATACCCCCGGATTAATTTGCCCCCCAGTTTGGAGGCTCAAGGCTACAGAGCCAACATCCGAAACCACCATCTTGGGTGGACCGCCCCGGGGGGGAGGGTCTGTAGGGGTGGAATTCTGATAGAAACAAATACCAACGAAGATATTGATAAACTTATAAAAGAGTATGTCGAAATCAATCAGTTGAAAAGTGGATTGACCCTAAGCAGTTAAGTATTGGAATAAAAGGCATAAAGAAACTCAGTAGAGGTGAAATTCTGATAGAAACAAATACCAACGAAGATATTGATAAACTTATAATAGAGTATGTCGAAATCGAGCAGTTGAAAAGTTGATTGACCCTAAGCAGTTAAGTATTGGAATAAAAGACGGTAAGAAAATCAGTAGGGGTCTGTAGGGGTGAAATTCTGATAGAAACAAATACCAAAGAAGATATTGATAAACTTATAATAGAGTATGTCGAAATCGAGCAGTTGAAAAGTGGATTGACCCTAAGCAGTTAAGTATTGGAATAAAAGACGGTAAGAAAATCAGTAGGGGTCTGTAGGTGTGGAATTCTGATAGAAACAAATACCAAAGAAGATATTGATAAACTTATAAAAGAGTATGTCGAAATCAATCAGTTGAAAAGTGGATTGACCCTAAGCAGTTAAGTATTGGAATAAAAGACGGTAAGAAAATCAGTAGGGGTCTGTAGGGGTGGAATTCTGATAGAAACAAATACCAAAGAAGATATTGATAAACTTATGAAAGAGTATGTCGAAATCAATCAGTTGAAAAGTGGATTGACCCTAAGCAGTTAAGTATTGGAATAAAAGACGGTAAGAAAATCAGTAGGGGTCTGTAGGGGTGGAATTCTGATAGAAACAAATACCAAAGAAGATATTGATAAACTTATGAAAGAGTTTGTCGAAGACGAGCAGTTGAAAAGTGGATTGACCCTAAGCAGTTAAGTATTGGAATAAAAGACGGTAAGAAAATCAGTAGGGGTCTGTAGGGGTGGAATTCTGATAGAAACAAATACCAAAGAAGATATTGATAAACTTATAAAAGGGTATGTCGAAATCAATCAGTTGAAAAGTGGATTGACCCTAAGCAGTTAAGTATTGGAATAAAAGGCGTAAAGAAACTCAGTAGAGGTGAAATTCTGATAGAAACAAATACCAACGAAGATATTGATAAACTTATAATAGAGTATGTCGAAATCGAGCAGTTGAAAAGTTCATTGACCCTAAGCAGTTAAGTATTGGAATAAAAGACGGTAAGAAAATCAGTAGGGGTCTGTAGGGGTGGAATTCTGATAGAAACAAATACCAAAGAAAATATTGATAAACTTATAAAAGAGTATGTCGAAATCAATCAGTTGAAAAGTGGATTGACCCTAAGCAGTTAAGTATTGGAATAAAAGGCGTAAAGAAACTCAGTAGAGGTGAAATTCTGATAGAAACAAATATTAAAGAAGATATTGATAAACTTATAGAAGAGTTTGTCGAAATCGAGCAGTTGAAAACTTGATTGACCCTAAGAAGTTAAATATTATAATAAAGGGCGTTAAAAAAATCAGTAGAGGTGGAAATCTGATAGAAACAAATACCAACGAAGATATTTATAAACTTATAAAAGAGTATGTCGAAATCGAGCAGTTGAAAAGTTGTTTGACCCTAAGCAGTTAAGTATTGGAATAAAAGACGGTAAGAAAATCAGTAGGGGTCTGTAGGGGTGGAATTCTGATAGAAACAAATACCAACGAAGATATTGATTAACTTATAAAAGAGTATGTCGAAATCGAGCAGTTGAAAAGTTGATTGACCCTAAGCAGTTAAGTATTGGAATAAAAGACGGTAAGAAAATCAGTAGGGGTCTGTAGGGGTGGAATTCTGATAGAAACAAATACCAACGAAGATATTGATAAACTTATAAAAGAGTATGTCGAAATCAATCAGTTGAAAAGTGGATTGGCCCTAAGCAGTTAAGTATTGGAATAAAAGGCGTAAAGAAAATCAGTAGATGTGAAATTCTGATAGAAACAAATACCAACGAAGATATTGAAAAATTATAAAAGAGTTTGTCGAAATCGAGCAGTTGAAAACTTTATTGACCCTAAGCAGATGAATATTGGAATAAAAGGCTTTAAGAAAGTCAGTAGGGGTGGAATTCTGATAGAAACAATGTACCAATGAAGATAATGATAAACTTATAAGACAGTATATCGAAATCGATGAGTTGAAAAGTTGATTGATCCTAAGCAGTTAAGTATTGGAATAAATGACGTTAAGACAATCAGAAGAGGTGAAATTCTGATAGAAACAAATACCAACGAAGATATTGATAAACTTGTAAAAAAGTTTGTCGAAATCGAGCAGTTGAAAACTTGATTGACCCTAAGAAGTTAAATATTATAATAAAAGGCGTTAAAAAAATCAGTAGAGGTGGAAATCTGATAGAAACAAATACCAGCGCAGATATTTATAAACTTATAAAAGAGTATGTCGAAATCGATGAGTTGAAAAGTTGATTAACCCTAAGCAGATAAGTAGTGGAATAAAAGACGTTAAGAAAGTCAGTAGGGATGGAATTCTGATAGAAACAAATACCAACGAAGATATTGATAAACTTGTAAAAGGGTTTGTCGAAATCGAGCTTTTGAAAATTTTATTGACCCTAAGCAGATAAATATTGGAATAAAAGGCGTTAAGAAAGTCAGTAGGGATGGAATTCTGATAGAAACAAATACCAACGAAGATATTGATAAACTTATAAAAGAGTTTGTTGAAATCGAGAAGTTGAAAACTTGATTGACCCTAAGAAATTAAATATTATAATAAAAGGCGCTAAGAAAATCAGTAGAGGTGGAAATCTGATAGAAAAAATTCCAACAAAGATATTGATAAACTTATAAAAGAATTTGTCGAAATGGAGCAGTTGAAAACTTGATTGACCCTAAGAAGATAAATATTATAATAAAAGGCGTTAAAAAAATCAGTAGAGGTGGAAATCTGATAGAAACAAATACCAACGAAGATATAGATAAACTTGTAAAAGAGTTTGTCGAAATCGAGGTGTTGAAAATTTGATTGATCCTAAGCAGATAAATATTGGAATAAAAGGCGTTAAGGCGGATTTAAACCGATCCGAAAAGTTACCTTTTTCCGATAGATGGCTCTGAATATCGCAGGTTTGGCGAGATCTGACCCTGCGCCAAACAGCGATTATTGTTCAATTTGCGGTAGCCCTTATTTCACTTCCGGATTAATCCAGAAACCGGATGTTATGAAATGCATTCAATCTCAAAGACAGAGCCTGTTTTTCTCGGCTAATAAATTCAAATAATGGACTACTATACATAAAAGTATGTAGAAACTTTCTTTCTATAAAATTTCATGTTTATATTGCATGTTCTTACGTATCAGTACAAATCCTAAAATCTTATATGCGTATTGTTACTGTAATAAATATTGATATATAAATAATGAGTGTTGATGGGAAACTGACGAGTTAATTCATATATTGCTGTTGAAGTATATTTGAAATTTTAACACTTTAAATGGATTTGCTTGTCGTGCCTATCATCTGCACTCTTAAGCATTTCATATTTTATTAGCTCTATTTCTATTGCTCATGGGTTAGCAAAATTCATTGTACCTGCATTGGTAATGTTTTATATGCGTTCATAATGATGTGCTTATTGTTTTATGCTTAATTCTAAACTATTTCAGGAAACAGGAATAAATTGGTTTCTGGTGAAACTGAGAGATTCCTATTTATTGTTATTGGAGTGTATTTGAAATTTCAGCAATTTAAATATTTTGCCTTTTCTACCTATGATGTATGCTCTTAACTATTTGTGGAGCTACTTTGTATGTTGTTTATATTCTCTTAATAACATAACAAGCCAAATTCTAAGAAATGAATACTTCATCATCATTTTATAAGGAAGTTGCTTTACTCATCTTGAACCAAAAGGTGAATAGTAGAAACCACTTCCTTATTATGGCCCTGCATCAGTGCTATTAAAACACACAGACTTAAATGAAAAAAGAACAAAATGAAAGTTGATATTGGCTTGAAATGATATTGACAATTTCATCCCTTTCCTTATTTCCTATAAACCCAGTGTTAGCGAGCATTGAAATTTTTTTCTGTTTGATTGGAGTGGATTGAGGGATTGGATCAACTGTGTGCATTTTAAATTCAATATATTAGCGGAGTCATAACAGTAAATATAATGTTCAACAGTAATTGTATTAGGGATCTATGTTCCCTGCTCTCTATACATAACCCATATATGTGCGCACAGGGGTTAAACAGGTATATTAAAATCTTTAACAATTTTACTAAAATCTAAAATTATTTTAGAATTTTCCTATTTTTCTATCCAAAGTGCTAGTCTTGATTTTTTTAATATTAAAGTGAAATATATATAAATGTTTATCAATTACTATAGAATTATCTTTAAAATATAAATCACACTAAAATCTCAAATGTAAAATCATACTAATATGGTAATATCATTTCAACCATGAATAGCAGATGCTAATTATCAAATATAAATAGAATCATAGACTAATTTAATATTCCAGAAACCCTAATGCCAAAATCTATAGAAAATTGGATTCCCTTCAGAAAATTACCAGATGCATATTATCTCTAACATTAATCATAATTTGCTATCTTCACAGCTCAAAGTACACGTCTCTATCCCTAGTCCCTATTCTTTATATTGACCAATTTTAACTAATAATAAGATATGCAAATTTAAAAAATTTCACATCCTTTTCACTTTAATGCACAATAGAAATTCCTTTCACTCAAAATGCTCATGCTATCCAGAATCCTAGGACTAATGTTGTGTTTATAATTTTTAATATTTTAGTTAAAATGGCATGTTTTAACAAGATTTCTTTTGGGAAAATGCTAAATAAAACTGGCACAGTTAAGACATTGTGTACACATCAAAGTTAAGGTGGCTTTAGAAACACCCACTACCAGCCAAGTCACCTTTTGTCAACAGATGATGCTGAATATTGCAGGTTTGATAAAATGTGGCAAAAGACGATTGTTTAATTTGCAGTAGCACTCTTCACTTCTTCCGGCCACACATCTTGCTACCATAAGCCTTCGGGTTCGTCGTGTGGTCTGGGTTTTCAACTCTTCACTTCTAATTTAATTCTGAACAAAACCCGATATTAGGGGGATAATCAAAATCAACACTCAAAATTTTTTCTCCGAGAAGTACTCAGCTTTATTTCAACATGTTTCCGAGTGTTTTTCAAATTATTTTGTATATTAATGGTAGGGTATGGCATGAAATATAGGATAACTATAGGTTTCGAAGAAGCAATTGCCTAATAAAAAAAGTAAGTTTTATCTTTTTCTTTCTTATTGATAATATTTGATGTTTACATTATATGCAAATTATCTTAGAGCCCATAGAAATAAAGTAAAATGTTGTATAACAACATTTTACATGTTCTTATAATAGTATTGAATATTAGTACAAGAACTGATGCAAAACTGACAAGTTGATTTTATTGAAGTGTATTTGAAATTTCAACACTTTAAATATATTTACTTGTTGTACCTATGTTTTGTTTTTAAGCATTGTTTGTTAAGTTTTGTATATTTTAAGAGCTTTTATTTTCTAATGCACATGAGGTAGGTAAATTCCAGTATTTGACCTAAATAATATTTTGTTTATTTTTTATGCTCAATTCTAAACTGTTTCCGACAACAAAAGTTAATAGGTTCATACAAAAATGTCAAATATTTTTTGTTGTTTAAGTTTATTCAGCATTTTAAATATGTTTGCTTGTATGTCTGCATTTTTTCAAGCTACTTCCTATAGTTAGCTTTGTATATTATATTTTGTCTTGATAATATAAGTGAACAAATGGAAATTCTGTAAAATAAAATCTTTGACCATCATCATTCTATGAAAGCATAGCCGGACTCAAGGGATTATTTCCGATAAATTTGCTCAATGAATATCACAAGTTTTTACTAATTGAAATGCAGCTGTTTATTTGGTTATACATTTTTTATTTAATAAAATAGCAGAGTTTTAACAGTAAATGTAATAAGAATATACCAATAAAATAAGAAATTTGTCAAAATACAGCATACATTACATTTTAGTAGTCAACTGGCTAAAATTTAATGTATGCTGTATTATAAAGTTTATATTTTGTTTTTTACTGCATAGTTTTGAAGTAATTTTGACAGAAAATGTAATAATCGACACACTGTATATTAGGGACCTATGTTCCTTACGCACTATGCATAACCCTATTTTTTTGTACTTCAAAATTTAAGCGAAAGCTCTATATCTTTGTATTCTCAACAGATTTGGCTAAAGCAGATTACCATATCTTGGTTGTAATGAAGGTCTGGGGTGGGGGGATTATGCTTTTTTCCAGTTGTGAACCATGGAATTTACTTTTCACTTCAACAATAAATGTTAAGGAAACTCTCCCTTAAACTTGAAAATTCAAATGTTCATTTAGTGGCAAGCGCCCAATAGGCAGTTTTAGTTTAGTAGCCACTGTATCACAATTTTTTTGTAAAATCAGTAAGTGTGGTTACATATACTTAATATATATATATATATATATATAATGTGTTATATATATATAGGTATGAGGGATAAGAATTGGGGAAATAATAAACAGTTATCAAACTTTTGGACAGTTTTCTGATTAAAACAGAATAGAAGAGGGGTGATGTGGCCTAAAGTTGTTTCATTTAATCACCACAGTGCATTGTGTAATCAACCTGTGGTAACTGGCTAGTTCCTATTTTCAGGGTTATTTTAGGATAATATTGTAAACTTGCATTTTAATTTTTATAAAATTTCTCATACCCCCCACCTTCCTTTTTTAATAATAAGCCCTTCCTATTTTTATCTGCTTATCCACTGTTTTTTCCACACTTTTAGTATATATTTTTTAATTTTCTTTTTTCTTTCTCTTATTTGTTTTTATTTGTGGTGAACGTATATTTAGTTTAAGGATAAAAGAAAATATATTAAGGAAATGAAATCAATGAAATAATTTTGGCATGAACTCGGTCATATTCTGTATCTACTTTAAATATGTTTGGTTGTATATACTTCAATTTTCAATGCATGTTTGATTTTACATATTAAAATAGTTTTAAACCATTATTGTCTTTCTGTAGTTCTGCACATGAGGCAAGAACCCCACTTTATAAGTAGGGCTCTGAATATTTCTTTGGTAGGATTTAGTACCCAAATTTCAGATACAATGTAGAATACCATGTACATGTGAAAAATCACTGGGAAGAGTGATAATGTAACTTTGCACATTGCTTAGTCCCCTAAGCTTCCTTCTAGCTCTGATTATGCCTTACTTATTTCAGGAGTAGTCACAAATTACAAGGTGTGTTACATTATATTTTATTTACGTATAATGCAGTATCTTTTTACTAAGAAATATATATAATTATATGCAAGAAATATAAATTTATTGTAATTAATAATCTTATATATATTCTACTTTCATGTTTTTGTTTCCATTCAGTGTAAGGTTTATATAAAGTATTTTGATGAAATTAAAAATTTCTAGATGTAGTTTTAATAGATGCTTTTGTAACTAGGTAACGAAAGTACAATAGACCTCTGGTCGCTATGTTAGGCTCTCTTTAAGCCACCCACCTCTAAGTCATAAGTCAACTAGGTAAAGAACATGTTTGGGGAGGATGGTAATGAGGATATATGTGATGAGTTAATTTTTGGTTCAAACAGAGCAAAAACAGTTACGAATAATGGAATGCTCGGGGAAAAGTTTCTTGTTATAAATATGTAATAAGAAAGATTGTAATGGGTTTGAAAATGTAATATACAGCTTTGATTGCATATCCACATTTTGAACCTCGCACATTACAAATTGAATGTGTATTAAATCTTTAAATGTAAAAGTGAGTATCTAATCTGAATATGAAAAAATATATTAATTTTCATTTGTATATAGTACCATTATAAGTTGATAAAATAATATGTTCTTCACTTATTATTGACATTTATATCCTGTGAAATATCAGTAATGCTAGACATTTACCTTTGGTGAATGAAATCTAATTTTTAATCTGAATTGGAGTAATTACTGATTTAAATCAGTTTTAAGATATCAAAACTTGAAATGTTAATGGAAATAGAATATTTTTTTAAACTTAATAAAATTGTAAAGATATAAAAAAAAAATTTTCACTGCTGTCAAAAAGAATCATAAGTCTACAACTTCATTAGAACACAGCATCACCTTTGTTGGGATGATGCTAATGCTGTATCTCATTTATCATGACGAAGAAGGTTCTTTATTGCTTTTGAAACCGGTTGATATTTTTTTTACAATTTTTTATGTGTTGCTAATTTTTTTTAAAGACATTTATAGCTGGGCTGCTCATAGAAATTACAAACCCACTACAAATATTTACCATGCCCCCACCCTAATTATGTTGGATTTTCTCCTCTTTGTAAACTTTTTATGTTTTCTTCAGCCTCAAAAATATTGAGGTTTGGGACCTTCACTCAAGTGGTATATGCCCCACCCACCTATGGGCGGCCTGTTAATAGAATGTAAAAATTATTTAAATTAAATGATATGACTAAATATTTTCACTTTTTATTTTTGATTTATGTGATGAAAAGGATATAAGCAAATTAGACATCATTTCATACTCAAAGTCTTTATAAGCAAGATAGAAAAATACAGATTTTTTGTTAATTAAAAAAATAATTAACTTCTTATTTTTATTTTAAATTAACAACTTTGCCATTTAAATATTTTGATTTAAAAAATATGTTTGGATGTTTTTATTAACAATCCATTGTTAAAATTGCATGACAAATGTCGAAAATAAATTTAAAGCAAATAAAATAACATTGATATTCAATTCACGAATACGTTAGCTACAGCTGTGCTATCATACACTGTCTGCATAAAGGGAATTTATTTTAACATTTGATGTAATTTACAGAAAATTATGAAATAGATTAGGTGTAGAGAAAGCATAAAAATTTATTTTCTTGGTGAAACACATATGAACCATTTGGTGAGAAAACAAAATAGAAGTAGGCCTATACACTATTTAAGAGAAAGTCCAGTGAGGACTTACATTCTCTATATATATTTTTACTCCCCCCCCCCCTCTCTCTCTCTCTGCAATACTCCTGCAATAATAATGTATAGGGGACATATTGGAATCGTGCCGAAAATCGCAACTCGAGTTTTCAACGGATTTACACGTTTCAGGATATCTAGAACACGAAAAAACTATTTTTAGCATGACGTTTGTGTGTGTCTGTGTAATGCATGTATCCACTCTAACTCAAAAACAAATCGACCGAATTTCATAAAATTTGGTAGGTAAGTAACTTGTGTATGACCTTGGTACTGATTAGTTTTGGGTAAGATTCGGGGTAAAAGAATCCGGCTTTTATTTCGAAATGGCCCTCAAAATTCGTCAAAATCTGAAATAAAAGATTACGTATGCTCAAATATGTCAATTAAATGCTTGTTTCACAAGTAACTTTTGGTGATGAAAAAATAAAGATCGACCCCATTACTCTAGGACTAGCCGTTCTCTAGATATTTTAGTTTTTTCACATTTTTGCTGCACTGGTTTGGAGAATAAGTCCAGTTACCAAATGAAAACGAAAGCTTATTTAAAAGTGCAAATTTAGTGTCATTTCAATTAATTATGCGTGCTCTTTAATGCAATTAAACTCAATTTAACGAATTATTAATGAAATGAAGTGGAAATGACTTTGAGTCTGCAGAGAAAGTCATGTGCTGTTCACATCAGATTTTGTAATTCACTAATAAAGCTTTACCGAATACGATAAGAGGTCTTTCCAAATGAGTTTCCACTCGACTTTTTATATATATTTACTAATATTCCATATTATTTACCCTGTCCATATAATGAAAAAGATGTCTGTTTGTGCAGTCTGTAGCGGAAAAATCTAATCTCCGTACGGCAATGAAATTAGATACAGAGATACCTCGACTCCTGAGAAAAAACGCCTAATAAAGATTTTTTTTTATCGGATCGAGTGCAGCCCCATGAGTTCGCGCAGCGATCGACTACGTTTTTAGAAAAATTGGATGAATGAATTTAATTAATTCTTGCTTTAAATCTCGAGCAACGTCGCATACATTTTCTGCGTGGTCGAGAGCTACTGCAAGGATGCTGTTCTAATCAAGCTCTATTAGAAAAGCGCAGCGGTCATGGTGTAAATTTAATCAAAGTTTTGCATCTTAAATTCCGAGCAACGTCGTTTATTTGTTTGAGACCCAAACCGTCCGACCTACCAGAAAGGTGTAAGGTAACCAATTGGACGACAGGGAAGTGCCACCCAATTTAGACCGGAACCCAGTGGGGGAGGCAACCACAGGGACCGTACCCTCCTTCCCCCCTACCACCAACCTCTCGGAAGAACTTTCGGACCCACATGTTTAACGTGATCGTACTCCGCATGAACACGGCGGCAGTTGTGGCAGCGTGCAAATCCAGCGCGAAAAACCACCGGGCTACCGCACCCGAAATGTGCCAACAGCACGCGGTGTTTCCAGGTGGTCACCCACCCAAGTACTAACCGCGCCCGATGCTGCTTGACTTCGGTGATCTAACGAGAATCGGTGTTTTCGGCACGGTAGGGCCGTTGGCGGCCCGAGCAACGTCGTGTACATTTTCTAGTATATATACAAGTTTCCTCGATTTTATGAAATTTAAAACTTAAATTACTTTTTAAAGGCGAAAATTTTTTAATTTACGTCCTATATTCTGTAAATGCACTTTATTTGGGACTTCTTATTACTAGTATATATTTTGATAAACTCGTGTATTGCCCATTTTTCCTTCTTCAACATCTTTGACGGTCTCGTTCTCAGCTCCCAGATCATGTAGGGAGCTAAGACTCGACACACAGTTCATCTCGCCGAACAGTTTTATTTATTAAATGTTCAAGGCATTGCGTTGCATCGTTACGTCATTTACGTATGTCATAACAATGTCCCTCTCTTTTCATGTTTTTTTTTTCTTTACAAATTGCTGCTTAGAGTTTTCAGATGAAATGTTATTTTGCTTATTACGCATCGATCTTATCTATGTATAATACTGCATAGATTTGAAAGCAGATTACGTAAAAAAAACTAAAGTATATGCTATAATATAATTAATGAAATATATACTATAATATAATTAATGCATAATATTGTGATGGTTTCGAATTCGAGTTTTCGGTTGATTTACATGTTTTAAATATCCCTGAGCTCGTTTTTGAAGCGATGTATAAACCTTCCATGGGCGAGCGATATTTCACAAACGAGTTGAAAAGAGTTATTTAAATGAAATTCGGTACGATTATTACAAATGGTGAATAACGCAATAACAGGATATTATACAATATTAAATAAATAATTATTTTTATATCATTAGAAAACACATGTATGTAGAAAATGCATGCTTATTCAAGCAAAACATTAGGGTTATATCTACATATTGCCCCGTAGATATATCTAGATTTTGTCTAGCTTATACAATAGCTAGTTTTTGTCTAGCTTATATATAGCTAGTTTTTGTCTAGCTTATATATAGCTAGTTTTTGTCTAGCTTATTGCCCCATAGATATATCTTTCTAAATACCTTGGATATATCCCATACATTCTTTATGGAAAATGGAAATGGGGTGGAAAATCTAAAATTCAAATAATTTGTGATCTAATAGTGCAAATTACAAAATATTTGATTTAGTTCTGGGTTTTTTTTACGTAATATCATGACAAAATAAGATTTCATAGCGATGCAAGCATTTGTTTTTAGCTTAGTGTTCATATCTCAGAGACACACACGCACACATGGATATCGAAAAGTGTTCGAAATGTGTTCAGGTGGTCTTAAAACGTGCTCTCCCTCAAATTATCAAATTTAAGAATTTTTGAGTAAATAATACTTACTACATGCAACATCATACTATTATATACCATAAGAAAAAAATCTGATGTGGGCAACACATGACTTTCCTTATATAATGAAATGAATTTACTACTTTTACAGTAAAATAAATAGGTTTTTCTTCTAGTAGATACTAATATCCTTTCCAAGATATTGAATTTTCGACAATTAGTCGCGATTTTCATTGATTTATCGTCATTTTTATCCATTTGGCGAGATTTTCGTTAATTTGGCAGCATTTCAAAAAGTCGCCAAGTTGGCGACATTCCGCCAATTTCGTCACCAAAATCTCGCCAAGCGTTATGGACGAAGAAATAAGTTATATATATATATATATATAACTTATTAGATATTGAATTTTCGACATATATTATATAGCTATTATTATTATATATTTATATATTATATATATATATATATATATAACTTATTCGATATTGAATTTTCGACATATATTATATAGCTATTATTATTATATATTTATATATTATATAACTTATTAAATATTGAATTTTCCACAATTAGTCGTCATTTTCATTGATTTAGCGTCATTTTTATCCATTTGGCGAGATTTTCGTTAATTTGGTAACATTTCAAAAAGTCGCCAAGTTGGCGACATTCCGCCAATTTCGTCGCCAAAATTTCGCCAAGCGTTATGGACGAAGAAATAAGTTATTCTTACAGCAGATAAATTGGCGTTCAAATGCAAAAGTATTACTCAAAGTATCTTTTTTCATGAATGGAACGAGCTAGATCCGCGAGAATGATGTCACCCAATTTATCGCATGATATTATATATGAAAAGTGAACATGTTTCTCAATAGGGAATTTTTTTTTTTCTATTTTATATGACTTTTTGATAATTTTTTTGAAAAATGTGCAATATCTCGAGAACGGTTCATGTTAGCGTTCTAAAATTTATGTCAATCGTTTTCTAATGAAAAATTACATTAGAAATGTCTATTTACGTAAATTTATTATTGGTTTTGATTTTTTGACGATTTTTTCAAAATTTCATTCGAAAATTTAGGGGGGGTTCTGAACATTCGATTGTGTATAAAAACAATAGGCTTCCAGTGTTTACAGATTGTGATTTTTGTACCAAATTTGGTCCGAATCGGTCCATTCGTTCGTCAGTTATCGTCTCCACAGACCCACTGACACACACACACACAGACATCACTTCAAAAATGTTTGATTCGTGATCAGGGATGCTTGAAACGTGCTCTCCCGTCGAAAACTCGAATTCGAATTTTCGACCCCGTCACAATACTTTTCTTATACATTATACAACTTACGTATAAGGAAAGTAATAAGCTTACCAAATTTCGAGAAATTCACTTGATTATTTTGAGATATCGCTTTTTTAGGAAAAGCAAAATTTCAAATATCTGGAGAACTATTTATAAAACTACTCATACATAAAGCAATACTATTCATACTACTTTAAAAAGTAAAAAAATAAGTAATTTTAAGGAATTTCTTAGGACCTAAAACACTTTTTAATTTGTATTAAAATAATAAAATATGTCTGCTTAGAATTTTTGGCACTAAAATTCGCGATATTTCCGGCGAAGCACTCACTCACCTTCACAATATTTTGGGAAAAAACATTAAAATTCATTAATTTTGAGTAATGATTCTAAAATTCACAATTTTAAAGAAAAGCGTTAACATTTGCAATTTAAAAAAAATGCCCAAATGTATATTTTTATTTAAAATCGCTAAAAGTAGCAATTCTATTTAAAAACTTTAAAACTTGTAATTTTAAGAAAAGCTATAAAGCTAAAATGTAAGAAAATGTGTAAAATTAAAAGTACTTCCATTCGCGAATGTCCCAGAGAACTGCGCTGATTCTAATGTTACATAAAAAAAGAAAGAAAATATTTTGTCTGGCCTTACATTACTATCTTTTACAGTGACTGTACCTCTACTGAAAAAATTAATTGCTTACGTGTTGCAACCACAGCTGCTGCTCGATAGTTTTGAGGAAGCAGTTCTAGTATTTATCAACAATCTTAGTCGCGGGAGAATCCTAGACGCGGGAAATTAAAGAATACCTTTTATCATTGAGTATGCGGTAGAAGTCTCAAGCTTTGTTTTTAACGTTTTATTTGGAACGCTCCGACCGGTTATATTCATTGAGAAAATTTTAAATTAATTTTAAGGGACGCGACAGCCCAGTGGTTAGTGCGCGTGATTTGCACTCGGTTGGCCCGGGTTCGATTGCCGCCACTGCCAAAACTGTCGCCGTGTTTTCACGCGGAATACTATCACGTTAAACATGTGGGTCCATAAGTCCTTTCAAGAGGTTGGTGGTAGGGGAAGGAGGGTACGGTCCCTGTGGATGCCTCCTCCACTGGGTTCCGGTCTAAATTGAGTGGCACTTTCCGGCAGTCCAAACAGATACCTTATACCTTTCTGGTAGGTCGGACGGTCTGGGTCGAAGAAGAAGAAATTAATTTTAATTAAGTATATTAAATTACTGTGTTTATTTCAGTTACGTAGATATACATGCTTAAAAACAAACTTTTATCTCAATTCTTCATAGAAAATTTCCCCACATTCGTGTTTTTAACACATTTGAATACAAATCATATCGGGCTGAGACTCATTAGTCTTCGGGTCGGGTCGGATCGTGAATTTATACGTTTTAGATTCGGGCTGAGTTTAAACACTAGCATTTCGGGTCTGTCCGGGTGAAAATCTGGATTTCGGCCTTGCAGACCGCTTATGTACGGATACGGATAAATAAATATAGATGAACACCGAAAACCTAAAATAGACTGAAAAAATCGTATCCGAGAACGGCTCGAGATGACTTCTGAACAATGTTGTTCATTAATTTCAGATTAAAAATATTTACAAAACATTCATTCATTTGACAATAGTGAGTTTTCTCGATGTTTTATGAATTTTCTTATTTTGGATCAAAAACGGGATATATCGCGAGAACGGCGTATGTGTGCATCTTGTAAATGATAGCATTCGCATTTATATAAATATCCACATAAATATAGGAATTTTTGTAATATTTTATAACGTAATTATGTTTCTATAACATTTTTATTGATTTTCGGAATGAAAAGTTCGTTATGTCGTGAACCTATACCGACGCATCTCATTCTCAATTTATATATATAACTTTTATGTATCTATTATTTTTACTTTCCTTATATACATAGTATAACGTATAAGGAAAGTTATTGTGACTGGGTCGAAAATTCGAATTCGAGTTTTCGACTGGAGAGCACGTTTTAAGCATCCCTGAACACGAATCAAACGTTTTTGAGGTGATGTCTGTGTGTGTGTGAAAGGATGTGTGTGTTAGTGAGTCTGTGGTGACCATAACTGACGAATGAATGCACCGATCCGAATGAAATTTGATACAAGAATTACAATCCGTGAATTCTGGAAGCCTATTGTTTTTACATGCAATCGAATGTCCAGAACCCACCTAAAATGTTAAATAAAATTTTGAAAAATCATCAAAAAATTAAAACATTCAATAAAGTTGCCTAAATAATCATTTCTTATGTAATTTTTCATTAGAAAACGATTGACAAACTTTAGAATGCTAGCATGAACCGTTCTCGAGATATTGCACATTTTAAAAATAAATTTATCAAAAAATCACAAATTCATAAAAAGTATTAACTATTGTGAAATATATTCACTTTTCATATGTAATATTATGCGATAAAATTATTATCATTATTCTCGTAGATCTAGCTCGTTCCTTCATGAGAGAAGACGCTTTGGGTAATAGCATTCTAATTTGACGCCAATAGTCGTTTATCTATTATAAGAATAACCTATTTCTGCAACCACAATGCTTGGCTAAACTTTGACAATGAATTTGGCGGAATATCGTCAACTTAGCAAGTTTTTAATTTTGCCAGATAGACGAAAATATCGCCAAATTGATAAAAATGTCACCAAATTGATAAAAAATGGCGCTAAATCAATAAAGACTAATTGATGAAAATTTAATATCTTGGAGAGAATATAAGAATCTCCTATAACAGAAGATACGAGGTATTTTGGTTTGTATTTGGACGCCATTAGTCGTTTATCTACTATAAGAACAGCCTATTTCACCGATCATAATGCTTGAGGAAATTTTGGCGACAAATTTAGCGAATATCGCCAACTTGGCGAGTCTTTTAAATGTAACCAAATTTATGCAAATGTCGCCAAATTGATAAAAAAAATGTCGCCAAATTGATAAGAATGTCGCTAAATCACTTAAAATAACAACTAATTGACGAAAATTCAATATTTTGGAAAGAACATAAGAATAACTTATTTCTCCATCTGTAACGTTTGGCGGAATTCTGGCGACGAAATTTGGAAAATATTTCTTCCCTATTAAATTCATTTGTCACATGATGTTATGAAACATGACGTACATCGGCGTTGTTTATTTATTTTGCTGTATCCAGGCCAGAACATATTTTCTGTTACTGTAGTTTCAAACAACTTGAATGTTGGGAAGAGCAATTTTTCATTTTGATTTCAGAATATCGTTGAATAAATAAGTTTTCAATTTCTTATCTAGAATTATAATTTTTCTGTATCGGGTTCTAATTTATTCATCCACATTCTTCGTAGGGCAAACTTACTACTACTTAATATGGGGGACAGGGAGACTTTCATCCGCTAATTGAGAATCTTATTTCATATGTAATTTCAAATTTTTCTCTTTCAATTTTGGTCTATTTTTGACTTTATTATTTATTTTGATCCAACCCGACCCGAATATAATAAAACATGTCCCAGTCGAGCATACCGTTAATTTAAGACCCTTGAGATTGATATAAACTTAACTTAAAACTGCTCCCCCCCCCCTCAAATTGAATTTCAAAATACGCCACTGCAAGTATTACAGACAGACGGGGTGTATAGATAACTATTGAGAATGAGTATAAAATTACAACATTATACAAAGTATCTTTTCTCGTGACTGGAACGACCTGGATGCTCGAGAATGATGTTAACAAAATTGTCGCATTATATTGTATATATACATATTTCACGATAGTTAATACGTTTTAATCTTTATTTTTGATAAATTCATTTGAAAGCGTGCACTATCGAGAGAACTGAATAAAAAATTACATACGAAATGATCATTAACATAACGTTATTGAAAGTTATGATTCTTTTAATGATATTCAAAATTTAAATAAAAAATTTGAGGATCTTGCTTAAAACTAATAGGATTCCAGTATTTACCGATTGTAATACTATATAATAAAAGAAGTAAATGAATTTGAGCCAATAGAGTAAGTCATATGGTGCACACATCAGATTTTTTACTCTGCCTACATAATGTATACGGAAAGTATTGTGGCTGTGTCGAAAATTCGAATTCAAGTTTTCGATGGAATACGTTTCATGCATCGAACGTTTTCGAGACAATGTCTATACGTATTTTCGTGGAAACGATATCTTGACAAACGAATTGGGCGTTTCAAACGTAATTTTTCGCGATTATTAGTGAATGGATGTGGATCCCTATTAATTTCTTCGTTTGGTCGAACGTTCGGAAGACACCCAAATTTTCGAATGAATTTTTGAAAAAAATCTGTACATTCAATATTGTTAAATAAATTATTATTTTATACGCAATTTTTATTATAAAATGAATGATATACAAGCTTTAGAACGCTAGCTGGGACCGTTCCCGAGATATTGCATGTTTTTACAAATACATTTAGCTGAAAAATTGAACGGTAGTAAGTCAAATGTATGTCAACGGTAGTAAGTCAACTAAGTATTCTAAAAAAAATAATAAAAGCACGGGGGAATAAACGAATTTACGTCTAGCTGTAGAAGAACTACTCTCATGCAGACCAACCCGTGTCCTTGAATAAGGAATGCAGGAAATGGGGTGGTTATTTTTTTCTTTTAGGGGGGTGGGGAGTGCTCCACATGTACTTTGTTGCCTAGAGGCTTCGAGAAGCAATCAAGATTCTAGCTCTTTGTCTAGAGGTCAAAACTGACCTCTCGCTTATCTCCCGTAGGATAGAGAAATTTGGAAGTAATATGAATGAATTTACATCTACATCTACACATGATTATAAGCTAATTTGTGGAAAGCGATCACAAGCCCTGTTGTGGCCAGTGCGTCTCTGAGTCCGCTCGCTCTCTCACGCACTTTTTTTACTATTAATTAATAATTATTTACTAATGATTTTTCTTTCTACCAAATACATTTGTTAGTTTCCGTATTTGATTCTAAAATGTAATAGTTCTAATAGATGCAAAATGTAGGCCCTAGCATGGTTTTTATTTCTAAGCGACATTTTGTACTGCACAAGCCAGCATTATTAGCAACAAAAGAAGTGTTACTTTTAAAAATGACTATTAAAATAACTAATAAATTTAACTATAAAGACTGACTGTCATTATTATTATTTTTTTTACTTTACATTTTCACTAGTCCTTTAAAAAAATCTAATGTGGACAGCACATGACTTTCTCTGCAAACTCAAATTCATTTTCTCTTTATTTCTTTAATAATTCTTTAAATTGAGTTTCATTGCACAAAATAACACTGAATGTGCACTTTTAAATCAATTTTTACTTTCCCTGCAATACATGGTAATGTATAGGGAAAGTATTGGAATCATGTCGAAAATCGCAACTCGAGTTTTCGACGGATTTACACGTTTCGAGACCTCTAGAATACGAAAAAACTATTTTTAGCGTGACGTCTGTGTGTGTGTCTGTTTGTGGTACGATTCGTAAAAGCAGAACCGGCCTTTTTTTGCGAAATGGCCCGTAAAAATTTCATTTATCCGCTCTAGCTAAAATACTAATTGACCAAATTACACAAAATTTGGTAGATAAGTTACTTGTTGGATACTCGGGTGCTGATTAGAATTTGGTACGATTCGGATAAGAAGAACTCGCCTTATTTTACGAAATGGCCCACAAAAATTTCATGTATGCACTCTAGCTAAAATACTAATTGACCAAATTTCACAAAATTTGGTAGATAAGTTACTTGATAGATACTCTGGTGCTGATTAGATTTTGGTACGATTTGGAAAAGAACAGCCTGCCTTTTTTTACAAAATGGCCCGCCAAAATCTGAAAAAAAAGACTAAGTAGTGTATGCTGAAATGTATCAATTAAATTCTTATTTTACTCGCAATTTTTGAAGAGGAAAATAATATAACACACTCCATTATACTTTTGGACTAACCGTTCTCAAGCTATTTGAGATTTCTGGCATTTTTGTTATGCCGATTTCGGAAAAAAGTCCAATTACCAATAAAAACAAAAATTGAATTAAAAATGCAAATTTAGTGTTATTTGGTTCAATTAAACTCAATCTAATGAATAATTAAAAAAATAAAGAAAATATGAATTTGAGTCTGCAGGGAAAATCATGTGCTGCCCACATCAGATTTTTACTGTTCCTGCAATACATGGTAATGTATAGGAAAAGTATTGGAATCGTGCCGAAAATCGCAACTCGAGTTTTCGACGGATTTACGCGTTTCGAGACCTCTAGAATACGAAAAAACTATTTTTAGCTTGACGTCTGTGTGTGTGTCTGTCTGTGTCTGTGCAATGTATGTATACACTCTAACTCAAAAACTAATAGGCCGAATTTCATAAAATTTGCTAGGTAAGTCATTTAGGTGTGACCCTGGTGCTGATTATAGATTTTAGTACGATTCGGAATAAAAAAAACCCGCCTTTTCTGCGAAATGGCCCGTAAAAAATGCCTGTATCCACTCTAACTGAAAAACTAATGGACCGAATTTCACAATATTCGGGTGATAAGTCGCTTGTGGGTTACTCTGGTGTTGATTAGATTTTGGTAAGATTCGGAATAAAATAACCTGCCTTTTTTTTGCAAAATGGCCCCCCAAAATCGTCAAAATCTAAAATAAAAAACTACGTATGTTCAAATATATTCATTGAATGCTAGTCTTATACGTAATTTTTAACGTAGAAAAGAATAAGTCCAACCCCATTACACCAGGACATAGCCGTTCTCGGGATATTTTAGTTTTTTCGTATTTTCTCTACGCTACCTTTGAAAATAAGTCCAGTTACTAAATGAGAACGAAAATTGAATTAAAAGTGAATTAAACTAAAATAAAGAGAACATGGATATTAGTCTGTAGGGAAAGTCATGTGCTGCCCACATCAGATTTTTGTTTCTATTTGGTAATTGGGCATTTTTTCAAAGGCTGCGTAACAAAAATACGAAAAAACTCAAATATTTCGAGGATGGTTAGTCCTAGAATAATGAAGTTGGGCTTATTCTTTTCCTCGTTAAAAATTACGTATAAAGCAAGTATTTAATTGATATATTTGAGCATACGCAGTCTTTTTAGATTTTAGCGATTTTTGCGGGCCATTTCGTAAAAAAAGAAGGTTCTTCTTTTTCGAATCGTATCAAAATTTAATCAGCACCAGGGTTTTCCACAAGTGACTTATCTTACCAAATTTTGTGAAATTTAGTAAATTAGATTTTTAGCTATAGTATAGACACATAAGATTTTTGCGGGCCATTTCGCAAAAAAGGCGGGTTCTTTTATCCCGAATCGTACCAAAACTAATCAGCAACTGGATCACAAACAAGTGACTTACCGACCAAATTTTACGAAATTTGATCCGTTAGTTTTTGAGTTAGATTGAATACATACATTGCTCAAACACACACACAGACGTCACTCTGAAAAAAAGTTTTCGTATTCTAGATGTCCCCAAACGTGTAGATCCGTCGAAAACTCGAGTTGCAATTTTCGGCATGATTCCAATAATTCCTTATACATTACCATGTTTTCTAGGGAAAGTAAAAAGTGTAACTAGGGGCACGCACGAAATAGGAGATCCAGATTTGTGTGTGTGTGTGGGGGGGGGGGGGTAAGTTTTAGTACAATCTCGCACTCTTTTTATGTAAGTGCAATAGCTTGATTGTAATAAGAATTAATAACAGTTAAATAATTTTTCACAGAAATATTCAACATTGAAGCATTTACTTAATCACACTGGGAAATAAACAAAAATAAAAAACTGCATAAATGACTATTTTTATATTTTCCATACAGTAACTTCATTTGCCGTGGGTATCTTATCTTCCTTGCATATTCATCTACCACTTCTTCTGGATTGATTAATACTGATCTATGGATGTACAAAAATACAACTAACAAACCTAAAATCAATGAGTGTTGTGTACTATAGTGGGTAAAACATCATACAATATAAATCAAAATGCTATTTTATCTAGTTGTTGTTGTTGAGACCCAGACCGTCCGACCTACCAGAAAGGTGCAAGGTAACTGTTTGGACGGCCGGGAAGTGGCACCCAATTTAGACCGGAATCCAGTGGGGGCTATTTTATCTAGTGTAAGAAGATTTCATCTGGAGAGAGGGGAGATAATTAAGTAATTTATGCATTTTTACTTTCCCTGCAATACATGGTAATATATAAGGAAAGTGTTGAAACCATGTCGAAAATCGTAACTCGAGTTTTCGACGGATCTATACGTTTCGGGATCTCTAGAATACGAAAAAACTATTTTTAGCGTAACGTCTGTGTCTGTGCAGTGTATGTATCCACTCTAACTAAAAAACTAATAAACCAAATTTAATAAAATTTGGTAGGTAAGGTACTTGTGTGTGAACCTGGTGTTGATTAGACTGTAGCTCGATTCGGGATAAAAGAACCCGCCCTTTTTTTCCCCTCTGCAAAAATCTGATGTATCTACTTTAGCTAAAAAACTAATTGACCACATTGCACAAAATTCGGTAGATAAGTCACTTATAGCTTACCCTGGTGCTGATTAAATTTTGGTATGATTCGGGAAAAGGAACTTGCCTTATTTTGCGAAATGGCCCTCGAAAATAGTATGTGCCCACTTTAGCTGACAAACTATTTGACCCAATTACACAAAATTTGTTAGATAAGTAGCTTGTGGGATACTGTGGTGCTGGTAAAATTTTGGTACGATTCGAAGAGAGAAAAGAAAAGAATCTGCCTATGTTTGTCTGCAATTCTAAAATATACGATCTAAAATAAAATACGACATATGCTCAAATGTATCAATTTAACGCTTGCTTTACACGTAATTTTTGACGAATAAAGGAAGAAGATCTACTCCATTACTCTAAAGTGAACCATTCTCGAGATATTTAAATTTTTAATTTTGAGGAAATGAAGACTATTTTCACTGTAGTTAAAAAACTATTTAATAAATTTTTTTAAAACTTTGTAGTTAAGTCCCCTGATGGGTATCCTGATGCTGATTCGATTTTGATACAATTCGAAAAAGTATAACTGACTCTTTTATGCGAAATGGCCCGCAAAGATCGTGGAAATCTGAAATAAATGACAAAAATTGTTGAAATATATTAAGTACTTGTTCTTCAGGTAAATTTTGACAACTGAGCAAATAAGACTGATCTCATGACTGTAGGATAAACCGTTCTCAAGATTTTTTTTCTTTGGAATTTTGTGGAGCTCAAGAATTTAAAGTGAATTAATTTGCCAAATGAAACGAAGATGCAATAAAAATGAAAATTGGGTATAATATCAGAAAAGTATCCATGTTATTTTCTGTAATTAAACTCAATGTAATGCATAATGAAATAAAAAATTACAAAGTGAATTTGAATCTGCAAGGAAAGTCATGTGTTGTTCACAGATTTTTTAAAATAAACTAAGTCATAAGCATGATATTTAGACATAATGCTTGTGGATAGCCTTCTTTTAACGTGCAAGCTGTCTGAAAATCTATAACCCCCTTACAGTCACTTATTGATTGAAATAGGTATATCAAAATTCTGATGAATCCAGTAATGTCGACAGATTTTTTTTCACTATCTGTGTGTCAGTGGTTTTGGTGTGTGTGTGTGTGGGGGGGGGGGGAGGTATTTAGAAAGGTAGTCACTGTGTGGTGGGTGGGGGAGACCAAGTATTTTGTTTCCCATTTATCTATCATTTTTCCGAACATCAGTGGGGTTCCTGTCTACACCACTGTTTGGATCTCTCAATTTGTTCGAGATATATCGTGCCCACAGAACTTCACATCCTGCGAGATAACTTCTTAAATATTTATTCCATTATTTTCTATTCCCCCCCCCCCTTTATAGTTCTGCATCCTTCTCCCCTGAACAAAAAATCGATTTTTCCTGCGATTTCTCTGACATTTTACTCCACTTTCAAATTCCCGATTTCCAGAGTGCGCAAGAACCTTGAAAAAAAGAATTCGCGGAGTCCAACAATCTGGTTCCTCCTTCTTTCCCCCCAACATCTAACACGTTACTCAAACTCACCAATGAAAGAAAATAAACCCTAGCTTTCCCACCAGCGTCATGCTGCATCTCCCTTCGGGGGGGGTGGGGGAGGGGGAATCTATTTTTAGAATAGGATCGGCCACGTTAGTGAGAGCACGGAATACTATATAATATTAGTCTGTGAGTGAGAGAAACCGAAAATAAACATTCATCGCATGGACTCGTTACAAAACAAATGGGAAAACCCGTGTGGAAATATTTTCATCACTTATTAAAATATACTCTCGATCTCAACTGATTAAATTTTTATTTTTTTAGGAAATTAATGAAAATTTTAGGAAATTAAGGAACTCAGAAAAAAATAAGAAATTTTAGGAAAAATGCGATCCCTGTATCATACCCATAGACAGTGACAGAACTTCATCCTGCCTTCACTTGCGAGTGCGACAGTCTAGACTTAGCCCTTACTAACTATAACTTTCTAAATATTTAGTCCACAATTTTCTCTTTATTCCCTCCGTAGATCTGTACCCCTTGCTCAAATAGATAAAGTTAAATAAAATAATTTTTGAAAATACAAATGAAATAAGAAATTTATAAAGAAATCTTCATAGGTTGGCAAGTAGTGTAATTTGCACAGTAATGACTGATATGGATTCAGTATTAAATTCTGGAGTGGAATGGGATAATTGACTAAGGATTTCCACTTCCGGTTCTGCAGATGCCAATTTAGATTTAAAATTGTACATTTTTTTTGCAACATCTATTTTTCAAGACCATCTACAAATAGCATAGATGACCACTGATATGGATGTAGCATCAATTTCAGAGAGGATAGAGGATTCACTAAAAATTTCCACTTTCGATTTAAAATCCCCCCCTCCCATGAAACACTTAATTGACTAGAGATAGAGCTTAGATGATGACTCATGGATTTAGCATCAAACTCCATGGGGGAAGGGGTTTACTAAGGATTTCCACTTTTTTCTTTTTGACACATCTGTTTTTCAGAATTGGGTTAGATGATGACCGATATTAATTCACTATCAAATTTTAAATGGGTAGAGGGACTCACTAAGAATTTCAAATTCAAGTTAAAATGTTCCTTGAAGCATCTATTTCTTAGAATTGGTTATAAATGGAACTTAGATGATGCCTGATATTGATTCAAATTGAAACTTCAGAGAGAGTAAGAGGGTTCACTAATGATTTCCACTAGCGGTTTTCACAAAAAAATGTATAACTGTACGAAATAAATGTGCGAATGAATATAACAATTTTTAATAGTTTCGTCAAAAATGGAGTGTACACAGCACTTGCTACGATATAAAAGCTTCTTCATAAATGTCTTGTTAAAACTCTTTCTGTTTATGTAAATGTACTAAATGTGATGTTTAAGAGATGAGTGGAGCCTTACACTCTGGACATTTTTCATTTCATATCAAAAACCATGCAATATCTTGAAAACAACATTATCACTCACTTTTAAATAAAACAAAATATATATATATATATATATTATCCTACGTCGGGGCGGAGACCAAATAGGCCATTGAGCCCTCTGGCAGCTCAATAAAAACCAGTCTTGTTATAAAAGTAAAACAAATATGTATGACTCACTGCTTTTATTATTGTTTATAAAAATTATTTTTTTTTTGTAATCATTTCTAATTTTAAATTTTTGAGAAACTAATAATTGAAAAATTATGACTGTGTTTTATGTCAGATCTACCTGAAAGTCCTCTTACTCTCGCTACTTGATTGAAATGACTATCGAAATTCATCTTAATTTCTCAATTTATTTAAAAAATATTGTGCCAACAGCCATTCGGAAATGCAAAATAATCACATTCATACAAAATTATTATTCTCCTGATAATGAGGCTAGTTCATTCTTAAATATACCTTTTTTTTTTAAAGATAAAACTGAAAGGAACAAATAATGACCCACAAAGGGCTCTAGTATCAATGATGATCATTATTTAGTTTATATATATATATGCGTGTGTACTATTTTGACAGAAATGGCGCGTTTGGAATGCTCCTCGGACAACATAATTTAAAAAATACCAGGCAAAAGAAATTGTTTGTCCTTAATGTTATTATATTTATGTGAGTATACATATATTTCTATTTATTAACAAAAATATTCATATTCGGTGTACGGTCATGAATCTCTGCATCTAGCAGAAATAGTACACATTACCTAGTATTTTAAAATGCTGGGTAGACAGACAGCATTATAAATACATCATTTGTTCCAAAATCGATTTTGTTAGATAAGAGAAAATAGTCAACAAAATTTCCTTGAAGAAAGCAGGCATATGTCAGTTAGGTGATGACAATTGTTTCAACTCTGTATTGTAGTCACTAGAATAAGTGTGCAAAGATTCCGACTTCTAGGTCAACAGAGGAGGGTTTAAAAGTACTTATTAGTTTTTATTATAGTTACAACTAGTATAGCATCTCTTAGACAAGGAAAATAACACTCATAAAAAATGAAGTTGGAACTTTTTTTCATATTTTATTTTGTTTAAAAATATATAACACTTAGCACTGAAAACAGTTGTTAATCAAAAATTGGATCAGTTAGGTTCTGCCCTGTTGTCAATACAATAAATATGCAAAGTTTCAACTTTCTAGACTCTTGGTGTAATGTGCTTCTAGTGGGTCTTGTAAGGCATAAAAATTAAAATTATTTTCTACTCCCTGTGTGATTCCATGCAGTGAAAGATAGTATAAGTGTGTAAAGATTCAACCTTCTAGGTTACCAGTGAGCTTTTGGAGGTTATGGAAAGACTTTAACAAAAAATAAAACTCATATTTTGTCACAGGAATGTGTGCGTATGTGTGGAGAATGACAAATATCCTGCTTCGTTAAGTTTTGTCTCATAATTAATACTATAAGTGTGCAAAGATTCAGTCTTCTAGGTTACCAAGGGCCTTCTGGAAGGTCTTCAAAAAAGATAAACTTTCAAATTACAATAGTTTTGGTCACATATTTTAATCATAAAGTAAAGCATTTAACTTTTTATATGGGCCTTTTACAAAAGAAGCATTTTTAATTAGCAAATTGTTCTTTATGCAAAGATGTTTTGAAAAAAATCTAGGTTTTGGTTTTCTAATATAAGAAATCTGACGTGAACAATAGTAAAAGTTATAGGACTTAAGACTACTTTCATCAGATCAAATGAAATGGTTAAAACACAGATTTTAGTCTAACAAAAATTGAATTTTATTAGGTAAAATTTGCATTCAAAAACATGAATATCTATCTTTAGCAAAAGTTTTGTTTAGTCCTCTATTACACACAAAAAACTTTAATGATATCTTTAATATGATAATGAAAACTTTTATTTAATGATAATTAAATTATTTTATGATATTAATTTTATTTTATGGTAATGAAAACTTTTATTTGATGACAATGGAACTTTTCTTGTTTAACTAATTTTGATATAGAAAA
This sequence comes from Amaurobius ferox, assembly GCA_951213105.1. Classification (NCBI taxonomy): domain Eukaryota; kingdom Metazoa; phylum Arthropoda; class Arachnida; order Araneae; family Amaurobiidae; genus Amaurobius; species Amaurobius ferox. The sequence continues at coordinate 3,940,372 of OX578141.1, forward strand.
TATTTTTATAATTGGCAATTATTTTAAGGGTTCATATTCAAACTTGACAATGAAATTCACTCAGTCTTCAGAAGAATTTTAGCAAACTTCCATAGCCTGAATAACAATTATCTACTCACAACATTTTGTAGTATAATAGTTTTATTTAGTGAAATTAATAACACAAAAATTAAAATGTAAATATAGCCAATTTAATGATAAAACACAAAATCAAATTTTGCAAATCAAAACTTTAGTTTTAATTGCAATAATGTAAAGAATCTTTAGAAAAAAAATTAATTGTAGCAATAATCAAAACATCAAATGCTAACTAGACAAAAGTTAATATTTGTTTAGGTTTTCATTAATTCTTTTTCTTTCATTAGATTATTTGCTAAAACATACAAATGGCATCTAACACAATTTTGTATTACTCCCCTCCCCCCCCCCATGTTATCTAGAAAAAATAACAAATGTTATTGTTATAACAAAATAATGATTACAATTAAGGGTTAAAAAAATCACATTAAAGGTTACAAAAAATAAGAAAACAAAATTCAAGGGTAAATATTATATTTAATACACTTAAAACACAACTCCAATGGCTTTCATTTATATGTCATAACAATATAAAGATTACAAATTTAAATTTTTGTGAATATTATGTAGAATGGAGAATTTTTGACCCTGATGAAGATAGACATGGTACATATAGGATAAAATTATAAAAATTCTACTTAAATTAAGTTTGAACAGATAAAAAACAAATTGTATCTTGAATTAGAAAACTATTTGAAAATGAAAATAAATTCCTTTAAAAAGAATTTATATTTTAATGAAATGTTTTGCTTAAAATGACATATTTGATTAATATCAGGATTGAAGGTCAATAAAAAGTAATGCACTGATCCATATTTGCTATACATATGTGTAGCAAATATTATACACTTGCTATACTTCAAGCCTCGGCTAAGGTGGTGTTTGTTCCCCAACCTGTGGTGTCAAATGCATATAAAGTTTAGCTAATTAAAAAAAAAAAAATTTAACAGTTTCCTTTTTGTAAAATCAAAAATATATATTTATTTTGTAAATATATATTGCCCAAAATCAAGTAGAATAAACTAATTTGACAAATCAGAGTTTTTTCTCTCATAAATAAGACCTGATTTAAACCAATGATTTAAAAAAAAATAAATTGATTTAAATTGTTACTCTAATCATGATTTAAATCAATGAATCCTGCTTCTAATTTATAAATGAAAATCAGAGAATATAGGTGAAATCTACTCAAATAAAACATCTGGATATCTTAATGTCTCATATTTTTAAAAAATCAGCTCCATAAAAAATCGATTTTTTAGTGAAAACTTACATGAGAAATGATTATTTATGAAACAATATTGAATGTTTTTATTTTTTGATGTTTTTTTCAACATTTTATTCGGAAATTTGGCAGTTTTCAAAATATTCGATTTCATTTAAAATCAATAGACTTTCAGTATTCACTGATTGTAATTTTTATATCAAATTCATTCAAAACACTCCATTCGTTCATGAGATATCATCTCCACAGACTCACACACGGGGCGCGGTAGCCCATTGGTTAGCGCGCTGGAGTTGCACTCGGTAGGCCCGGGTTCGATTCCAGCCACTGCCAAAACTGCCGCCGTGTTCATGCGGAGTACGATCACGTTAAACATGTGGGTCCGAAAGTCCTTCCGAGAAGTTGGTGGTAGGGGAAGGAGGGTACGGTCCCTGTGGATGCCTCCCCCACTGGGTTCCGGTCTAAATTGGGTGGCACTTCCCGACCGTCCAAACAGTTACCTTACACCTTTCTGGTAGGTCGGACGGTCTGGGTTTCAACAACAACAACAACAGACTCACACACACACCACCTCAAAACTGATCGATTCAAGTTCAAGGATGCTTGAAACCTAAACTTCCATTGAAAACTTGAATTTAAATTTTTGACCCAGTCACAATACTTTCCTGACACATTATACTACATATATAGGAAAAGTAAAAAACAGTTCCTTCCTTCTAGCTTAGTCATGCCTATCAAAGAAATGTCGAAGCATAGGTAGAAATTGCATGCACATTTTTATTTGGTTCTATTTCCAATAGAATATCTTCTGACATAGGTAGACTGAGAGAGATTCGTCTCTGCTGAAAATCCCAATTGGCACTTAGAGGAAACAAAACAGGAGGCTTTGCTACTGTCTGTAATAGCTCTGTATACAGGGTGTCCCAAAAAGATTGAAATGTGCTTTAATTCTTTACCTTTTGGAGATAAGTGGGCAATGCAAATTGCAAAAACGTTGAAAGTAAGGTAGGAAATAAGACTATGTTAATGAAATAGTCCTCCCATTCATTTTCAAAAAGTTACATTTTTTCAATTTTTATACGACCCCCTTAGACAAATTGGGTCAATCAGAAAATTTTTATTTTTAATGCAACAAGATCATTAAAAATGACAGCATATCTGCATCTTTAAAATTGAGCGAGTTATATTTAATTGAAAATTGAACATTGTGAATGGGGGCCATATATTGAATTAAAAATTGAAATTTGTGACATATCACAAAAAAGATAAAACTGGATGATAATACATAGGAGACATTTTTGCAAATTCCGCTTAGACTCACGATGCAATCACGGATTCTTAAGTACTTTTCACATTGAGACATGCCATTTTTTATTTGAAACAATTAAAATAAATAAGTAAACAAATGCAAGTATGTATTTGATTTTGAAATTTAATATAATTTTTCGAAATGAAGAATAGAACTCACAGATGATTTTTTCTTTCCTTTAACTTTAATTTAGCCGTTTCAAATGTTTATAGTAAAATAATTTTAAAAAACTGAAAACTGAAATTTTGACACATATTAAAGTATTTTTAATCTAAACAATTTCCATCGTCAATTTGTTTATGATCCCTATTTTTACTGATGAAACAGCCTTTCACATGGTACGGAAAAGTGGCATAAGTCAGATTTTTTCCTTTATCATAATTCAGTTGATTTTAAAGATACAAATATGCGGATATTTTTAATGATCTTGTTGCATCAAAAATAAAAATTTTCTGATTGACCCAATTTGTCTAAGGGGGTCATATGAAAATTAAAAAAGTGTCTCAAGTAATCTTCACGAGCAGATCTGAAGAATAAAATGTCCTGGTCTTGTTTGTAAACAAATTTACAAAATATATGAAGTGGAATAAATATATGCAAAATAAAAGTGCTAAAACTGTATACAACCTGTACTACAACTTACGAGTTTCTAAAATCTTTGTCAAAATAAAACAGATAACATAATAAATTGAAAATATTAATAATCCAGTAATCTTAAAACCTAAAGGCCGTAATTGATTCCAATAGATGCCAAAATATGTGCTAATATAACCGGGCTTTTAATGTTTGTTCTACTATTTCGTCTTTACACAGTGAAATTGATTTCATCCTTAAACTTGGTCAGGATGCCGGTTACTCTTTTGAGTTTGTTTATCAAATCTTTTCAAATATTTGCCATAATTTTATTCAACCCAATTCTAAACTCATTCCCATTAATGAATGTTTGCCGTTTAAAGCTAGTTTTCCGTGCCACCAATAAATTTTTTATCCCCTTATCAAATTCAAATTTTGTATCGAGTTTAATTTTAGACCCACTCACTGATAAATTTTGGGATAAAGAAAACTTTAAAAGCCATACTGTGGTATATGTAGTATCCCTTCTTTTCCTAAATAATATTTATGTTTCATATTGGTAGCACTAAACACTAGGTTGGTATACAGTTGGCTGAACATAATAGGGATGTTAAGAAAGGTAGATAATAGACAGCTCTTGCCCAATTAGTGATAACTTTCAATCCCTTTTCGAAAATTCTTTTCTTTTGATCAGCTGTAATAACTCCCAGTCTATTTTACTCTGTGAATTCCTTTTTATTTATCTATATCGCACCTCTATTTGCAATTTCGACCCTGTCAATGTTTTAAGTTATGCCTGGTGACTCGTTCTCGACTCCATGCAAGTCAAAACTTTACAAAGTTACCTGTAAAATATAAAATATTAAAAAAAAGAATAATAATTTTTGTTTTCTTACTTATGTATATTTGTGTTTAAACTGGATTATGACAATTTGTCTTTCTTGTATTTGTAATTTTGTAAAATTTAAATCTGTTTCTGGTTATTTTGTGTGGATGCATTAAACATGGTTAGTAGTGATGCCAATTTTGTAATATGTAAATTCAACTTGCCGGTAGTGGATGGATATAAGCATATTAGCATAATTTTTTATTTAATGCCACTGAGAAAGGGTATGATGATGAAAGCGCTCGGCTTTTATATTATATGTACATCTGATGGATGTTTTAATAAAATGACGATTAAAATCTAATGATTTGTCATTCATTTATTATTTAAATCGATGACAATTAACACATGAATTTTAAAATTCATCGGCAAATAACTATATAACTAAATGAAAATGTTTTTAAACTTCAAATTGGATATAACAAATAAATATCTATTTTTGCATTTTGTATAAGGTGGAATGATATTCAGACTCATCTTAAAATAAATGGTATCCATTATTTTAAATCATTTGTAAAATACATCGCATACCAGATATATATATATTTGTTCCAGAAGTGAAAAATTTGGCATCAAGCAACGTAAACAGATAGGTATCAGTACAGATAATGAAGAAACAGAGCCTTTAGTGTCAAATTGCATATTATATTAAACAAGACTAATTGCTAATTGAATGTGGCAAAAGTGTCTGTATGACTCAATGTTGGTCAAATGTTCACATGCAGCTGATGATGGTGCAGGGGTACTTTGTTCAAAAAAGAAAACACTGAAAAATTTTAACGTCCAGAAAAAAAGATAAAATTATTTAGAATAAACTTGTTCAGTTCGACAAATTTTTCTTCTATTACTGAAGGAATCCATATTTATAGAATTAATATTTAAAGAATATATTTTAATGCCACGTTTTATATAAGGCTATATAATTTATGGATACGATGATTAATGCTGGAATGTTAAATCCTCATGGACCATGGCAATGTAGTATTAAACTTTTCATATATTTGGTTTAATATAATAGTATAAAAATGCATTGAAACGCTTTCAAGGGCGATAGCAGGATTCTATAAAATGTGATGAACGTATTATTGATTGATGTTTGTTATGGATATTATATTATTCTACAAGGTTCAATCCTTGGCTAAGATAGTATTGGAAGACTGTGCATCTATAAAAAACGGTGCAATTTTCGATTATAGCTCTTGTTTTTCTCCCGTTGTTTAAATTTGAACTCTTTAATTAGTTGCTTCACTGTAAAATATTTAACCAATGTAGTCAAATAACTATAAATAAATTTTTCATTCTTAAATATTTTCAGATAAATAAGTAAGTGCAGCACCAGCTTGCACTTATATTTGTATCTTAGAATATTGGTGTTCATGAAGTACAATTTTGGGAACGCCGACTGCAAACTCTCCAATGTTTTCATGCAATATTACCTACTGTTAAAAAAAATGTGTATTGCACGCATTTATTACCATTTAACATAATCTGTCTGCAAGTTACATTTTAATGCATTTACTGATAAGGTGCAAAGCTTAAGAGAAATTTTCTAACGTACAGCATCCAAAACTTACAGAAAAAAAAATTTCACTTTGTATTGCCCTTATTTGACTGCTGAAACAGAGTCCAATAAATAAGCAACAGCGTTATAAGAATTACAATCTTAAGTTTTATAGGAATAGTGGAGTTGTGCTAGAAATGTATCAAATATAATACTTACCCTTATTTACATTTTTTTTCTATATTTTTGAAGTAACAAAGTGTTTTTATTTACATTCACAGCTAGGGTTGCTGTGCTACTGATCTTACGCCAATATTGTCGGGCATTGGCTGCACAAATGACCGAAAGTTCGCCAGCCACTGTAAATCGCATTATCATATAAACGTGCAAATTACTGAATAAAGTATAAAACCATTGGATTTACATGATTAAGCTAAACCCCTATTTTCTCCTGTAGTCAGAAAATGTAAAATATTCGGTGTAGGAAATAAGAAAACGGCTTTTAAAGTACTCCGATCGCTGTCCGACGCCTCTATAGCGCCATCTATTTCACAGCTGTAAAACTAAAACTTTATAATTTTGTTTGAGTATTTTATTTATAGATAATTAATTAATTGATATTATACGAATTTTCTGACTACACAAGAAACTACATATATCATTCTATCACTCGTACAAATTCCAAAAGGATTTGCACAGCCGTTCTTTTGCGGTTATGATAATAGGAATGGCCTATACTTTAACATGGGTAGAAAACGACCGAAAACCACCTTAAGAAAGTCAGTAGGGGTGGAATTCTGATAGAAACGAATACCAACGAAGATATTGATAAACTTATAAAAGAGTTTATCGAAATCGAGGAGTTGAAAACATGATTGACCCTAAGCAGATAAATATTGGAATAAAAGGCGTTTAGAAAGTCAGTAGGGGTGGAATTCTGATAGAAACAAATACCAACGAAGATATTGATAAACTTATAATAGAGTTTGTTGAAATCGAGAAGTTGAAAACTTGATTGATCCTAAGCAGATAAATATTGTAATAAAAAGCGTTAAGAAAGTCAATAGAGGTGGAATTCTGTTAGAAACAAGTACCAACGAAGATATTGATAAACTTATAAAAGAGTTTGTCGAAATCGAGAAGATGAAAACTTGATTGAACCTAATCAGATAAATATTGGAATAAAAGGCGTTAAGAAAGTCAGTAGACGTGGAATTCTGATAGAAACAAATACCAACGATGATATTGATAAACTTATAAAAGAGTTTATCGTAATCGAACAGTTGAAAACTAGATTGACCATAAGCAGATAAATATAGGAATAAAAGGCGTTAAGAAAGTCAGTAGGGGTGGAATTCTGATAGAAACAAATACCAACGAAGATATTGATAAACTTATAAAAGAATTTGTCGAAATCGAGCAGGTGAAAAGTTGACTGACCCTGAGAAATTAAATATTATAATAAAAGGCGTTAAAAAAATCAGTAGAGGTGGAAATCTGATAGAAACAAATACCAACGAAGATATTGATAAACTTGTAAAAAAGTTTGTCGAAATCGAGCTGTTGAAAATTTGATTGACCCTAAGCAGATAAATATTGGAATAAAAGGCGTTAAGAAAGTCAGTAGGGGTGGAATTCTGATAGAAACAAATACCAACGAAGATATTGATAAACATATAAAAGAGTTTGTCGAAATCGAGCAGTTGAAAAATTGATTGACGATAAGAAGTTAATATTATAATAAAAGGCGTTAAGAAAATCAGTAGGGGTCTGTAGGGGTGGAATTCTGATAGAAACAAATACCAACGAAGATATTGATAAACTTATAAAAGAGTATGTCGAAATCGATCAGTTGAAAAGTTGATTGACCCTAAGCAATTAAGTATTGGAATAAAAGGCGTAAAGAAAATCAGTAGAGGTGAAATTCTGATAGAAACAAATACCAACGAAGATATTGATAAACATATAAAAGAGTCTGTCGAAATCGATCAGTTGAAAAGTTGATTGACGCTAAGCAGTTAAGTATTGGAATAAAAGGCGTAAAGAAAGTCAGTTGCTGTGGAAATCTGATAGAAACAAATACCAACGAAGATATTGATAAACTTATAAAAGAGTTTATCGAATTCGAGCAGTTGAAAACTAGATTGACCATAGGCAGATAAATATTGGAATAAAAGGCGTTAAGAAAGTAAGTAGGGGTGGGATTATGATAAAAACAAATACCAACGAAGATATTGCTGAACTTATGAAAGAGTTTGTCTAAATCGAGCAGTTGAAAAGTTGATTGACACTAAGCAGTTAAGTATTGGAATAAAAGGCGTTAATAAAATCAGTAGATGTGAAATTCTGATAAAAACAAACACCAACGAAGATATTGATAAACTTATAAAAGAGTTTATCGAATTCGAGCAGTTGAAAACTAGATTGACCATAGGCAGATAAATATTGGAATAAAAGGCGTTAAGAAAGTCAGTAGGGGTGGGATTATGATAGAAACAAATACCAACGAAGATATTGATAAACTTATAAAAGAGTTTGTCGAAATCGACCAGTTGGAAACTTGATTGACACTAAGAAGTTAAATATTATAATAAAAGGCGTTAAGAAAATCAGTAGGGGTCTGTAGGGATGGAATTCTGATAGAAACAAATACCAACGAAGATATTGATAAACTTATAAAAGAGTATGTCGAAATCGATCAGTTGAAAAGTTGATTGACCCTAAGCAGTTAAGTATTGGAATAAAAGGCGTAAAGAAAATCAGTAGATGTGAAATTCTGATAAAAACAAACTCCAACGAAGATATTGATAAACTTATAAAAGAGTTTGTCAAAATCGAGCAGTTGAAAAGTTGATTCACCCTAAGCAGTTAAGTATTGGAATAAAAGGCGTTAAGAAAATCAGTAGATGTGAAATTCCGATAGAAACAAATACCAACGAAGATATTGATAAACTTATGAAAGAGTTTGTCGAAATCGAGCAGTTGAAAACCTGATTGACACTAAGAAGATAAATATTGGAATAAAAGGCGTTAAGGAAGTCAGTAGGGGTGGAATCCTGATAGAAACAAATACCAACGAACATATTGATAAACTTATAAAACAGTTTTTCGAAATCGAGCCGTTGAAAACTTGATTGACCCTAAGAAGATAAATATTGGAATAAAAGGCGTTAAGAAAGTCAGTAGGGGTGGAATTCTAATAGAAACAAATACCAACGAAGATATTGATGAAGTTATAATATTGTTTGTTGAAATCGAGAAGTTGAAAACTTGATTGATCCTAAGCAGATAAATATTGAAATAAAAAGCGTTAAGAAAGCCAGTAGGGGTGGAATCCTGATAGAAACAAAAACCAATGAAGATATTGACAGAAACAAATACCAACGAACATATTGATAAACTTACAAAAGAGTTTTTCGAAATCGAGCCGTTGAAAACTTGATTGACCCTAACAAGATAAATATTGGAATAAAAGGCGTTAAGAAAGTCAGTAGGGGTGGAATTCTGATAGAAACAAATACCAACGAAGATATTGATAAACATATAAAAGAGTTTGTCGAAATCGAGCAGTTGAAAAATTGATTGACGATAAGAAGTTAATATTATAATAAAATGCGTTAAGAAAATCAATAGCTGTGGAAATCTGATAGAAAAAATATCAAAGAAGATATTGATAAACTTATAAAAGAGTTTATCGAATTCGAGCAGTTGAAAACTAGATTGACCATAGGCAGATAAATATTGGAATAAAAGGCGTTAAGAAAGCCAGTAGGGGTGGGATTATGATAGAAACAAATACCAACGAAGATATTGATAAACTTATAAAAGAGTTTGTCGAAATCGAGCTGTTGAAAACTTGATTGACCCTAAGAAGATAAATATTATAATATAAGGCGTTAAAAAAATCAGTAGAGGTGGAAATCTGATAGAAACAAATACCAACGAAGATATTGATAAACTTGTAAAAGAGTTTGTGGAAACCGAGCTGTTGAAAACTTGATTGCCCCTAAGAAGTTAAATATTATAATAAAAGGCGTTAAGAAAATTAGTAGGGGTCTGTAGGGGTGGAATTCTGATAGAAACAAATACCAACGAAGATATTGATAAACTTATAAAAGAGTATATCGAAATCGATGAGTTGAAAAGTTGATTGATCCTAAGCACTTAAGTATTGGAATAAAAGACGTTGAGACAATCAGTAGAGGTGAAATTCTGATAGAAACAAACACCAACGAAGATATTGATATACTTATAAAAGAGTTTGTCGAAATCGAGCAGATGAAAAGTTGATTCAACCTAAGCAGTTAAGTATTGGAATAAAAGGCGTTAAGAAAATCAGTAGATGTGAAATTCTGATAGAAACAAATACCAACGAAGATATTGATAAACTTATAAAAGAGTTTGTCGAAATCGAGCAGTTGAAAACTTTAATGACCCTAAGCAGATAAATATTGGAATAAAAGGCTTTAAGAATGTCAGTAGGGGTGGAATTCTGATAGAAACAATGTACCAATGAAGATATTGATAAACTTATAAAAGAGTATATCGAAATCGATGAGTTGAAAAGTTGATTGATCCTAAGCACTTAAGTATCGGAATAAAAGACGTTGAGACAATCAGTAGAGGTGAAATTCTGATAGAAACAAATACCGACGAAGATATTGATAAACTTATAAAAGAGTTTGTCGAAATCGAGCAGTTGGAAACGTGATTGACACTAAGAAATTAAATATTTTAATAAAAGGCGTTAAGAAAATCAGTACGGGTCTGTAGGGGTGGAATTCTGACAGAAACAAATACCAACAAAGATATTGATGAACTTATAAAAGAGTATGTCGAAATCGATCAGTTGAAAAGTTGATTGACTCTAAGCAGTTAAGTATTGGAGTAAAAGGCGTAAAGAAAATCAGTAGATGTGAAATTCTGATAAAAACAAACACCAACGAAGGTATTGATAAACTTAAAAAAGAGTTTATCGAATTCGAGCAGTTGAAAACTAGACTGACCATAGGCAGATAAATATTGGAATAAAAGTCGTTAAGAAAGTCAGTAGGGGTGGGATTATGATAGAAACAAATACCAACGAAGATATTGATAAACTTATAAAAGAGTATGTCGAAATCGATCAGTTGAAAAGTTGATTGACCCTGAGCAGTTAAGTATTGGAATAAAAGGCGTAAAGAAAATCAGTAGATGTGAAATTCTGATAAAAACAAACTCCAACGAAGATATTGATAAACTTATAAAAGAGTTTGTCAAAATCGAGCAGTTGAAAACTTCATTGACCCTAAGCAGATGAATATTGGAATAAAAGGCTTTAAAAAAGTCAGTAGGGGTGGAATTCTGATAGAAACAATGTACCAATGAAGATATTGATAAACTTATAAAAGAGTATATCGAAAACGATGAGTTGAAAAGTTGATTGATCCTAAGCAGTTAAGTATTGGAATAAATGACGTTAAGACAATCATTAGAGGTGAAATTCTGATAGAATCAAATACCAACGAAGATATTGATAAACTTATAAAAGAGTTTGTCGAAATCGAGCAGTTGAAAACTTGATTGATCCTAAGAAGTTAAATATATTATAATAAAAGGCGTTAAAGAAATCAGTAGAGGAGGAAATCTGATAGAAACAAATACCAGCGAAGATATTTATAAACTTATAAAAGAGTATGTCGAAATCGATGAGTTGAAAAGTTGATTGACCCTAAGCAGTTAAGTATTGGAATAAAAGACGTTAAGACAATCAGTAGAGGTGAAATTCTGATAGAAACAAATACCAACGAAGATATTGATAAACTTATGAAAGAGTTTGTCGAAATCGAGCAGTTGAAAACTTGATTGACCATAAGAAGATATATATTGGAATAAAAGGCGTTAAGGAAGTTAGTAGGGGTGGAATCCTGATAGAAACAAATACCAACGAACATATTGATAAACTTATAAAACAGTTTTTCGAAATCGAGCAGTTGAAAACTTTATTCACCCTAAGCAGATAAATATTGGAATAAAAGGCTTTAAGAAAGTCTGTAGGGGTGGAATTCTGATAGAAACAATGTACCAATGAAGATATTGATAAACTTATAAAAGAGTTTGTCGAAATCGAGCAGGTGAAAAGTTGATTGACCCTGAGAAATTAAATATTATAATAAAAGGCGTTAAAAAAATCAGTAGAGGTGGAAATCTGATAGAAACAAATACCAACGAAGATATTGATAAACTTGTAAAAGGGTTTGTCGAAATCGAGCTGTTGAAAATTTGATTGACCCTAAGCAGATAAATATTGGAATAAAAGGCGTTAAGAAAGCCAGTAGGGGTGGAATCCTGATAGAAACAAATACCAATGAAGATATTGACAGAAACAAATACCAACGAACAAGTCGACATCTAGCAGTTGAAAACTTGATTGACCCTAAGAAATTAAATATTATAATAAAAGGCGTTAAGAAAATCAGTAGAGGTGGAAATCTGATAGAAACAAATTCCAACAAAGATATTGATAAACTTATAAAAGAGTTTGTCGAAATCGAGCAGTTGAAAACTTGATTGACCCTAAGAAGATAAATATTATAATAAAAGGCGTTAAAAAAATCAGTAGAGGTGGAAATCTGTTAGAAACAAATACCAACGAAGATATTGATAAACTTGTAAAAGAAATTGTCGAAATCGAGCTGTTGAAAATTTGATTGACCCTAAGCAGATAAATATTGGAATTAAAGGCGTTAAGAAAGTCAGTAGGGGTGGAATCTAGATTGAAACAAATACCAATGAAGATATTGACAGAAACAAATACCAACGAACATATTGATAAACTTACAAAAGAGTTTTTCGAAATCGAGCCGTTGAAAACTTGATTGACCCTAAGAAGATAAATATTGGAATGAAAGGCGTTAAGAAAGTCAGTAGGAGTGGGATTATGATAGAAACAAATACCAACGAAGATATTGATAAACTTATAAAAGAGTTTGTCAAAATCCAGCAGTTGAAAAGTTGATTCACCCTAAGCAGTTAAGTATTGGAATAAAAGGCGTTAAGAAAATCAGTAGATGTGAAATTCTGATAGAAACAAATACCAACGAAGATATTGATAAACTTATAAAAGAGTTTGTCGAAATCGAGCAGTTGAAAAGTTGATTGACCCTAAGCAGTTAAGTATTGGAATAAAAGACGTTAAGAAAATCAGTAGATGTGAAATTCTGATAGAAACAAATACCAACGAAGACATTGAAAAATTATAAAAGAGTTTGTCGAAATCGAGCAGTTGAAAACTTGATTGATCCTAAGAAGTTAAATATTATAATAAAAGGCGTTAAAAAAATCAGTAGAGGTGGAAATCTGATAGAAACAATTACCAGCGAAGATATTTATAAACTTATAAAAGAGTATGTCGAAATCGAGCAGTTGAAAACTTTATTGACCCTAAGCAGATGAATATTGGAATAAAAGGCTTTAAGAAAGTCAGTAGGGGTGGAATTCTGATAGAAACAATGTACCAATGAAGATAATGATAAACTTATAAGAGAGTATATCGAAATCGATGAGTTGAAAAGTTGATTGATCCTAAGCAGTTAAGTATTGGAATAAATGACGTTAACACAATCAGTAGAGGTGAAATTCTGATAGAAACAAATACCAACGAAGATATTGATAAACTTGTAAAAAAGTTTGTCGAAATCGAGCAGTTGAAAACTTGATTGACCCTAAGAAGTTAAATATTATAATAAAAGGCGTTAAAAAAATCAGTAGAGGTGGAAATCTGATAGAAACAAATACCAGCGAAGATATTTATAAACTTATAAAAGAGTATGTCGAAATCGATGAGTTGAAAAGTTGATTGACCCTAAGCAGATAAGTAATGGAATAAAAGACGTAAGAAAGTCAGTAGGGATGGAATTCTGATAGAAACAAATACCAACGAAGATATTGATAAACTTGTAAAAGGGTTTGTCGAAATCGAGCTTTTGAAAATTTTATTGACCCTAAGCAGATAAATATTGGAATAAAAGGCGTTAAGAAAGCCAGTAGGGGTGGAATCCTGATAGAAACAAATACCAATGAAGATATTGACAGAAACAAATACCTACGAACATATTGATAAACTTACAAAAGAGTTTTTCGAAATCGAGCCGTTGAAAACTTGATTGACCCTAAGAAGATAAATATTGGAATAAAAGGCGTTAAGAAAGTCAGTAAGGGTGGAATTCTGATAGAAACAAATACCAACGAAGATATTGATAAACGTATAAAAGAGTATGTCGAAATCGATCAGTTGAAAAGTTGATTGACGCTAAGCAGTTATGTATTGGAATAAAAGGCGTAAAGAAAGTCTGTAGCTGTGGAAATCTGATAGAAACAAATACCAACGAAGATATTGATAAACTTATAAAAGAGTTTATCGAATTCGAGCAGTTGAAAACTAGATTGACCATAGGCAGATAAATATTGGAATAAAAGGCGTTAAGAAAGTCAGTAGGGGTGGGATTATGATAAAAACAAATACCAACGAAGATATTGCTGAACTTATGAAAGAGTTTGTCTAAATCGAGCAGTTGAAAAGTTGATTGACCCTAAGCAGTTAAGTATTAGAATAAAAGGCGTTTATAAAATCAGTAGATGTGAAATTCTGATAAAAACAAACACCAACTAAGATATTGATAAACTTATAAAAGAGTTTGTCGACATCTAGCAGTTGAAAACTTGATTGACCGTAAAAAATTAAATATTATAATAAAAGGCGTTAAGAAAATCAGTAGAGGTGGAAATCTGATAGAAACAAATTCCAACGAACATATTGATAAACTTACAAAAGAGTTTTTCGAAATCGAGCCGTTGAAAACTTGATTGACCCTAAGAAGATAAATATTGGAATGAAAGGCGTTAAGAAAGTCAGTAGGGGTGGGATTATGATAGAAACAAATACCAACGAAGATATTGATAAACTTATAAAAGAGTTTGTCGAAATCGACCAGTTGAAAAGTTGATTGACCCTAAGCAGTTAAGTATTGGAATAAAAGGCGTAAAGAAAATCAGTAGATGTGAAATTCTGATAAAAATAAACTCCAACGAAGATATTGATAAACTTATAAAAGAGTTTGTCAAAATCGAGCAGTTGAAAAGTTGATTCACCCTAAGCAGTTAAGTATTGGAATAAAAGGCGTTAAGAAAATCAGTAGATGTGAAATTCCGATAGAAACAAATACCAACGAAGATATTGATAAACTTATGAAAGAGTTTGTCGAAATCGAGCAGTTGAAAACCTGATTGACCCTAAGAAGATAAATATTGGAATAAAAGGCGTTAAGGAAGTCAGTAGGGGTGGAATCCTGATAGAAACAAATACCAACGAACATATTGATAAACTTATAAAACAGTTTTTCGAAATCGAGCCGTTGAAAACTTGATTGACCCTAAGAAGATAAATATTGGAATAAAAGGCGTTAAGAAAGTCAGTAGGGGTGGAATTCTAATAGAAACAAATACCAACGAAGGTATTGATAAACATATAACAGAGTTTGTCGAAATCGAGCGGTTGAAAATAAGATTGACCATAAGAAGTTAATATTATAATAAAAGGCGTTAAGAAAATCAGCAGCGGTGGAAATCTGATAGAAACAAATACCAACGAAGATATTGATAAACTTATAAAAGAGTTTGTCGATATCGAGCAGTTGGAAACTTGATTGACCCTAAGTAGATATATACTGGAAAAAAATTCGTTAAGAAAGTCAATAGGGGTGGAATTCGGATAGAAACAAATACCAACGAAGATATTGATGAAGTTATAATATTGTTTGTTGAAATCGAGAAGTTGAAAACTTGATTGATCCTAAGCAGATAAATATTGGAATAAAAAGCGTTAAGAAAGCCAGTAGGGGTGGAATCCTGATAGAAACAAAAACCAATGAAGATATTGACAGAAACAAATACCAACGAACATATTGATAAACTTACAAAAGAGTTTTTCGAAATCGAGCCGTTGAAAACTTGATTGACCCTAAGAAGATAAATATTGGAATAAAAGGCGTTAAGAAAGTCAGTAGGGGTGGAATTCTGATAGAAACAAATACCAACGAAGATATTGATAAACATATAAAAGAGTTTGTCGAAATCGAGCAGTTGAAAAATTGATTGACGATAAGAAGTTAATATTATAATAAAAGGCGTTAAGAAAATCAATAGCAGTGGAAATCTGATAGAAAAAAATATCAACGAAGATATTGATAAACTTATAAAAGAGTTTATCGAATTCGAGCAGTTGAAAAGTAGATTGACCATAGGCAGATAAATATTGGAATAAAAGGCGTTAAGAAAGCCAGTAGGGGTGGGATTATGATAGAAACAAATACCAACGAAGATATTGATAAACTTATAAAAGAGTTTGTCGAAATCGAGCAGTTGGTAACTTGATTGACACTAAGCAGATAAATATTGGAATAAAAGGCTTTAAGAAAGTCAGTAGGGGTGGAATTCTGATAGAAGCAAATACCAACGAAGATACTGGTAAACTTATAAAAGATTTTGTCGACATCGAGCAGTTGAAAACTTGATTGACCCTAAGAAGTTAAATATTATAATAAAAGGCGTTAAGAAAATCAGTAGGAGTCTGTAGGGGTGGAATTCTGATAGAAACAAATACCAACGAAGATATTGATAAACTTATAAAAGAGTATGTCGAAATCGATCAGTTGAAAAGTTGATTGACCCTAAGCAGTTAAGTATTGGAATAAAAGGCGTAAAAAAAATCAGTAGAGGTGAAATTCTGTTAGAAACCAATAATAACGAAGATATTGATAAACTTATAAAAGAGTTTGTCGACATCTAGCAGTTGAAAACTTGATTGACCCTAAGAAATTAAATATTATAATAAAAGGCGTTAAGAAAATCAGTAGAGGTGGAAATCTGATAGAAACAAATTCCAACAAAGATATTGATAAACTTAAAAAAGAGTTTGTCGAAATCGAGCTGTTGAAAACTTGATTGACCCTAAGAAGATAAATATTATAATAAAAGGCGTTAAAAAAATCAGTAGAGGTGGAAATCTGATAGAAACAAATACCAACGAAGATATTGATAAACCTATAAAAGAGTATATCGAAATCGATTATTTGAAAAGTTGATTGATTATAAGCACTTAAGTATTGGAATAAAAGACGTTGAGACAATCAGTAGAGGTGAAATTCTGATAGAAACAAACACCAACGAAGATATTGATATACTTATAAAAGAGTTTGTCGAAATCGAGCAGTTGAAAAGTTGATTCAGCCTAAGCAGTTAAGTATTGGAATAAAAGGCGTTAAGAAAATCAGTAGATGTGAAATTCTGATAGAAACAAATACCAACGAACATATTGATAAACTTATAAAACAGTTTTTCGAAATCGAGCAGTTGAAAACTTTATTCACCCTAAGCAGATAAATATTGGAATAAAAGGCTTTAAGAAAGTCTGTAGGGGTGGAATTCTGATAGAAACAATGTACCAATGAAGATATTGATAAACTTATAAAAGAGTTTGTCGAAATCGAGCAGGTGAAAAGTTGATTGACCCTGAGAAATTAAATATTATAATAAAAGGCGTTAAAAAAATCAGTAGAGGTGGAAATCTGATAGAAACAAATACCAACGAAGATATTGATAAACTTGTAAAAGGGTTTGTCGAAATCGAGCTGTTGAAAATTTGATTGACCCTAAGCAGATAAATATTGGAATAAAAGGCGTTAAGAAAGCCAGTAGGGGTGGAATCCTGATAGAAACAAATACCAATGAAGATATTGACAGAAACAAATACCAACGAACAAGTCGACATCTAGCAGTTGAAAACTTGATTGACCCTAAGAAATTAAATATTATAATAAAAGGCGTTAAGAAAATCAGTAGAGGTGGAAATCTGATAGAAACAAATACAAACGAAGATATTGATAAACATGTAAAAGAGTTTGTCGAAATCGAGTTGTTGAAAATTTGAATGACCCTATGCAGATAAGTATTGGTATAAAAGGCGTTAAGAAAGTCAGTAGGGATGGAATTCCGATAGAAACAAATACCAATGAAGATATTGACAGAAACAAATACCAACGAACATATTGATAAACTTATAAAAGAGTTTGTCGAAATCGAGCAGTTGAAAACTTGATTGACCCTAAGAAGATAAATATTATAATAAAAGGCGTTAATAAAATCAGTAGAGGTGGAAATCTGTTAGAAACAAATACCAACGAAGATATTGATAAACTTGTAAAAGAAATTGTCGAAATCGAGCTGTTGAAAATTTGATTGACCCTAAGCAGATAAATATTGGAATTAAAGGCGTTAAGAAAGTCAGTAGGGGTGGAATCTAGATTGAAACAAATACCAATGAAGATATTGACAGAAACAAATACCAACGAACATATTGATAAACTTACAAAAGAGTTTTTCGAAATCGAGCCGTTGAAAACTTGATTGACCCTAAGAAGATAAATATTGGAATGAAAGGCGTTAAGAAAGTCAGTAGGAGTGGGATTATGATAGAAACAAATACCAACGAAGATATTGATAAACTTATAAAAGAGTTTGTCAAAATCCAGCAGTTGAAAAGTTGATTCACCCTAAGCAGTTAAGTATTGGAATAAAAGGCGTTAAGAAAATCAGTAGATGTGAAATTCTGATAGAAACAAATACCAACGAAGATATTGATAAACTTATAAAAGAGTTTGTCGAAATCGAGCAGTTGAAAAGTTGATTGACCCTAAGCAGTTAAGTATTGGAATAAAAGACGTTAAGAAAATCAGTAGATGTGAAATTCTGATAGAAACAAATACCAACGAAGATATTGAAAAATTATAAAAGAGTTTGTCGAAATCGAGCAGTTGAAAACTTGATTGATCCTAAGAAGTTAAATATTATAATAAAAGGCGTTAAAAAAATCAGTAGAGGTGGAAATCTGATAGAAACAATTACCAGCGAAGATATTTATAAACTTATAAAAGTGTATGTCGAAATCGAGCAGTTGAAAACTTTATTGACCCTAAGCAGATGAATATTGGAATAAAAGGCTTTAAGAAAGTCAGTAGGGGTGGAATTCTGATAGAAACAATGTACCAATGAAGATAATGATAAACTTATAAGAGAGTATATCGAAATCGATGAGTTGAAAAGTTGATTGATCCTAAGCAGTTAAGTATTGGAATAAATGACGTTAACACAATCAGTAGAGGTAAAATTCTGATAGAAACAAATACCAACGAAGATATTGATAAACTTGTAAAAAAGTTTGTCGAAATCGAGCAGTTGAAAACTTGATTGACCCTAAGAAGTTAAATATTATAATAAAAGGCGTTAAAAAAATCAGTAGAGGTGGAAATCTGATAGAAACAAATACCAGCGAAGATATTTATAAACTTATAAAAGAGTATGTCGAAATCGATGAGTTGAAAAGTTGATTGACCCTAAGCAGATAAGTAATGGAATAAAAGACGTTAATAAAGTCAGTAGGGATGGAATTCTGATAGAAACAAATACCAACGAAGATTTTGATAAACTTGTAAAAGGGTTTGTCGAAATCGAGCTTTTGAAAATTTTATTGACACTAAGCAGATAAATATTGGAATAAAAGGCGTTAAGAAAGCCAGTAGGGGTGGAATCCTGATAGAAACAAATACCAATGAAGATATTGACAGAAACAAATACCTACGAACATATTGATAAACTTACAAAAGAGTTTTTCGAAATCGAGCCGTTGAAAACTTGATTGACCCTAAGAAGATAAATATTGGAATAAAAGGCGTTAAGAAAGTCAGTAAGGGTGGAATTCTGATAGAAACAAATACCAACGAAGATATTGATAAACGTATAAAAGAGTATGTCGAAATCGATCAGTTGAAAAGTTGATTGACGCTAAGCAGTTATGTATTGGAATAAAAGGCGTAAAGAAAGTCTGTAGCTGTGGAAATCTGATAGAAACAAATACCAACGAAGATATTGATAAACTTATAAAAGAGTTTATCGAATTCGAGCAGTTGAAAACTAGATTGACCATAGGCAGATAAATATTGGAATAAAAGGCGTTAAGAAAGTCAGTAGGGGTGGGATTATGATAAAAACAAATACCAACGAAGATATTGCTGAACTTATGAAAGAGTTTGTCTAAATCGAGCAGTTGAAAAGTTGATTGACCCTAAGCAGTTAAGTATTGGAATAAAAGGCGTTTATAAAATCAGTAGATGTGAAATTCTGATAAAAACAAACACCAACTAAGATATTGATAAACTTATAAAAGAGTTTGTCGACATCTAGCAGTTGAAAACTTGATTGACCCTAAGAAATTAAATATTATAATAAAAGGCGTTAAGAAAATCAGTAGAGGTGGAAATCTGATAGAAACAAATTCCAACGAACATATTGATAAACTTACAAAAGAGTTTTTCGAAATCGAGCCGTTGAAAACTTGATTGACCCTAAGAAGATAAATATTGGAATGAAAGGCGTTAAGAAAGTCAGTAGGGGTGGGATTATGATAGAAACAAATACCAACGAAGATATTGATAAACTTATAAAAGAGTTTGTCGAAATCGAGCAGTTGAAAAGTTGATTCACCCTAAGCAGTTAAGTATTGGAATAAAAGGCGTTAAGAAAATCAGTAGATGTGAAATTCCGATAGAAACAAATACCAACGAAGATATTGATAAACTTATGAAAGAGTTTGTCGAAATCGAGCAGTTGAAAACCTGATTGACCCTAAGAAGATAAATATTGGAATAAAAGGCGTTAAGGAAGTCAGTAGGGGTGGAATCCTGATAGAAACAAATACCAACGAACATATTGATAAACTTATAAAACAGTTTTTCGAAATCGAGCCGTTGAAAACTTGATTGACCCTAAGAAGATAAATATTGGAATAAAAGGCGTTAAGAAAGTCAGTAGGGGTGGAATTCTAATAGAAACAAATACCAACGAAGGTATTGATAAACATATAACAGAGTTTGTCGAAATCGAGCGGTTGAAAGTAAGATTGACCATAAGAAGTTAATATTATAATAAAAGGCGTTAAGAAAATCAGCAGCGGTGGAAATCTGATAGAAACAAATACCTACGAAGATATTGATAAACTTATAAAAGAGTTTGTCGATATCGAGCAGTTGAAAACTTGATTGACCCTAAGTAGATATATACTGGAATAAAAGGCGTTAAGAAAGTCAATAGGGGTGGAATTCGGATAGAAACAAATACCAACGAAGATATTGATGAAGTTATAATATTGTTTGTTGAAATCGAGAAGTTGAAAACTTGATTGATCCTAAGCAGATAAATATTGGAATAAAAAGCGTTAAGAAAGCCAGTAGGGGTGGAATCCTGATAGAAACAAAAACCAATGAAGATATTGACAGAAACAAATACCAACGAACATATTGATAAACTTACAAAAGAGTTTTTCGAAATCGAGCCGTTGAAAACTTGATTGACCCTAAGAAGATAAATATTGGAATAAAAGGCGTTAAGAAAGTCAGTAGGGGTGGAATTCTGATAGAAACAAATACCAACGAAGATATTGATAAACTTATAAAAGAGTTTGTTGAAATCGAGAAGTTGATAACTTGATTGATCCTAAGCAGATAAATATTGGAATAAAAGGCGTTAAGAAAGTCAGTAGGGGTGGAATTCTGATAGAAACGAATACCAACGAAGATATTGATAAACTTATAAAAGAGTTTATAGAAATCGAGAAGTTGAAAACATGATTGACCCTAAGCAGATAAATATTGGAATAAAAGGCGTTAAGAAAAACAGTAGGGGTGGAATTCTGATAGAAACAAATACCAACGAAGATATTGATAAACTTATAATAGAGTTTGTTGAAATCGAGAAGTTGAAAACTTGATTGATCCTAAGCAGATAAATATTGGAATAAAAAGCGTTAAGAAAGTCAATAGGGGTGGAATTCTGTTAGAAACAAATACCAACGAAGATATTGATAAACTTATAAAAGAGTTTGTCGAAATCGAGAAGATGAAAACTTGATTGACCCTAAGCAGATAAATATTGGAATAAAAGGCGTTAAGAAAGTCAGTAGACGTGGAATTCTGATAGAAACAAATACCAACGAAGATATTGATAAACTTATAAAAGAGTTTATCGAAATCGAGCAGTTGAAAACTAGATTGACCATAAGCAGATAAATATAGGAATAAAAGGCGTTAAGAAAGTCAGTAGGGGTGGAATTCTGATAGAAACAAATACCAACGAAGATATTGATAAACTTATAAAAGAGTTTGTCGACATCGAGCAGTTGAAAACTTGATTGAGCCTAAGAAATTAAATATTATAATAAAAGGCGTTAAAAAAATCTGTAGAGGTGGAAATCTGATAGAAACAAATACCAACGAAGATATGGATAAACTTATAAAAGAGTTTGTCAAAATCGAGCTGTTGAAAAGTTGATTGACCCTAAGCAGGTAAGTATTGGAATAAATTACGTTAAGACAATCAGAAAAGGTGAAATTCTGATAGAAAAAAATACCAACGAAGATATTGATAAACTTATGAAAGAGTTTGTCTAAATCGAGCAGTTGAAAAGTTGATTGACCCTAAGCACTTAAGTATTGGAATAAAAGGCGTTAAGAAAATCAGTAGATGTGAAAATCTGATAAAAACAAACACCAACTAAGATATTGATAAACTTAAAAAAGAGTTTGTCGAAATCGAGCTGTTGAAAACTTGATTGAACCTAAGAAATTAAATATTATAATAAAAGGCGTTAAGAAAATCAGTAGAGGTGGAAATCTGATAGAAACAAATTCCAACAAAGATATTGATAAACTTAAAAAAGAGTTTGTCGAAATCGAGCTGTTGAAAACTTGATTGACCCTAAGAAGATAAATATTATAATAAAAGGCGTTAAAAAAATCAGTAGAGGTGGAAATCTGATAGAAACAAATACCAACGAAGATATTGATAAACTTGTAAAAGAGTTTGTCGAAACTGAGCTGTTGAAAATTTGATTGACCCTAAGCAGATAAATATTGGAATAAAAGGCGTTAAGAAAGTCAGTAGGGGGTGGAATCATGATAGAAACAAATACCAATGAAGATATTGACAGAAACAAATACCAACGAACATATTGGTAAACTTACAAAAGAGTTTTTCGAAATCGAGCCGTTGAAAGCTTGATTGACCCTAAGAAGTTAAATATTGGAATGAAAGGCGTTAAGAAAGTCAGAAGGGGTGGGATTATGATAGAAACAAATTCCAACGAAGATATTGATAAACTTATAAAAGAGTTTGTCGAAATCGAGCAGTTGGAAACTTGATTGACACTAAGAAGTTAAATATTATGATAAAAGGCGTTAAGAAAATAAGTAGGGGTCTGTAGGGATGGAATTCTGATAGAAACAAATACCAACGAAGATATTGATAAACTTATAAAAGAGTATGTCGAAATCGATCAGTTGAAAATTTGATTGACCCTAAGCAGTTATGTATTGGAATAAAAGGCGTAAAGAAAATCAGTAGATGTGAAAATCTGATAAAAACAAACTCCAACGAAGATATTGATAAACTTATAAAAGAGTTTGTCGAAATCGAGCAGTTGAAAAGTTGATTCACCCTAAGCAGTTAAGTATTGGAATAAAAGGCGTAAAGAAAATCAGTAGATGTGAAATTCTGATAGAAACAAATACCAACGAAGATATTGATAAACTTATAAAAGAGTTTGTCGAAATCGAGCAGTTGAAAACTTGATTGACCCTAAGAAGTTAAATAATATAATAAAAGGCGTTAAAAAAATCAGTAGAGGTGGAAATCTGATAGAAACAAATACCAGCGAAGATATTTATAAACTTTTAAAAGAGTATGTCGAAATCGATGAGTTGAAAAGTTGATTGACCCTAAGCAGTTAAGTATTGGAATAAAAGACGTTAAGACAATCAGTAGAGGTGAAATTCTGATAGAAACAAACACCAACGAAGATATTGATAAACCTATGAAAGAGTTTGTCGAAATCGAGTAGTTGAAAAGTATTGACCCTAAGCAGTTAAGTATTGGAATAAAAGGCGTTAAGAAAATCAGTAGATGTGAAAATCTGATAAAAACAAACACCAACTAAGATATTGATAAACTTATAAAAGAGTTTGTCGACATCTAGCAGTTGAAAACTTGATTGACCCTAAGAAATTAAATATTATAATAAAAGGCGTTAAGAAAATCAGAAGAGGTGGAAATCTGAAAGAAACAAATTCCAACAAAGATATTGATTAACTTAAAAAAGAGTTTGTCGAAATCGAGCTGTTGAAAACTTGATTGACCCTAAGAAGTTAATAAAATAATAAAAGGCGTTAAGAAAATCAGTAGCGGTGGAAATCTGATAGAAACAAATACCAACGAAGATATTGATAAACTTATAAAAGAGTTTGTCGATATCGAGCAGTTGAAAACTTGATTGATCCTAAGTAGATATATATTGGAATAAAAGGCGTTAAGAAAGTCAATAGGGGTGGAATTCTGATAGAAACAAATACCAACGAAGATATTGATAAACTTATAATAGAGTTTATTGAAATTGAGAAATTGAAAACTTGATTGATCCTAAGCAGATAAATATTGGTATAAAAAGCGTTAAGAAAGTCAATAGGGGTGGAATTCTGTTAGAAACAAATACCAACGAAGATATTGATAAACTTATAAAAGAGTTTGTCGAAATCCAGAAGATGAAAACTTGATTGACCGTAAGCAGATAAATATTGGAATAAATGGCGTTAAGAAAGTCAGTAGACGTGGAATTCTGATAGAAACAAATACCAACGAAGATATTGATAAACTTATAAAAGAGTTTATCGAAATCGAGCAGTTGAAAACTAGATTGACCATAAGCAGATAAATATTGGAATAAAAGGCGTTAAGAAAGTCAGTAGGGGTGGAATTCTGATAGAAACAAATACCAACGAAGATATTGACAAACTTATAAAAGAGTTTGTCGAAATCGATCAGGTGAAAAGTTGATTGACCCTGAGAAATTAAATATTATAATAAAAGGCGTTAAGAAAATCAGTAGAGGTGGAAATCTGATAGAAACAAATACCAACGAAGATATTGATAAACTTGTAAAAGGGTTTGTCGAAATCGAGCTTTTTAAAATTTGATTGACCCTAAGCAGATAAATATTGGAATAAAAGGCGTTAAGAAAGCCAGTAGGGGTGGAATCCTGATAGAAACAAATACCAATAAAGATATTGACAGAAACAAATACCAACGAACATATTGATAAACTTACAAAAGAGTTTTTCGAAATCGAGACGTTGAAAACTTGATTGACCCTAAGAAGATAAATATTGGAATAAAAGGCGTTAAGAAAGTCAGTAGGGGTGGAATTCTGATAGAAACAAATACCAACGAAGATATTGATTATAATAAAAGGCGTTAAAAAAATCAGTAGAGGTGGAAATCTGATAGAAACAAATACCAGCGAAGATATTTATAAACTTATAAAAGAGTATGTCAAAAGCGATGAGTTGAAAAGTTGATTGACCCTAAGCAGTTAAGTATTGGAATAAAAGACGTTAAGACAATCAGTAGAGGTGAAATTCTGATAGAAACAAATACCAACGTAGATATTGATAAACTTATGAAAGAGTTTGTCGAAATCGAGCAGTTGAAAAGTTGATTGACCCTAAGCAGTTAAGTATTGGAATAAAAGGCGTTAAGAAAATCAGTAGATGTGAAAATCTGATAAAAACAAACACCAACTAAGATATTGATAAACTTATAAAAGAGTTTGTCGACATCTAGCAGTTGAAAACTTGATTGACCCTAAGAAATTAAATATTATAATAAAAGGCGTTAAGAAAATCAGTAGAGGTGGAAATTTGATAGAAACAAATTCCAACAAAGATATTGATAAACTTATAAAAGAGTTTGTCGAAATCGAGCTGTTGAAAACTTGATTGACCCTAAGAAGTTAATATAATAATAAACGGCGTTAAGAAAATCAGTAGCGGTGGAAATCTGATAGAAACAAATACCAACGAAGATATTGATAAACTTATAAAAGAGTTTGTCGAAATCGAGAAGATGAAAACTTGATTGACCGTAAGCAGATAAATATTGGAATAAAAGGCGTTAAGAAAGTCAGTAGACGTGGAATTCTGATAGAAACAAATACCAACAAAGATATTGATAAACTTATAAAAGAGTTTATCGAAATCGAGCAGTTGAAAACTAGATTGACCATAAGCAGATAAATATTGGAATAAAAGGCGTTAAGAAAGTCAGTAGGGGTGGAATTTTGATAGAAACAAATACCAACGAAGATATTGATAAACTTATAAAAGAGTTTGTCGAAATCGATCAGGTGAAAAGTTGATTGACCCTGAGAAATTTAATATTATAATAAAAGGCGCTAAGAAAATCAGTAGAGGTGGAAATCTGATAGAAACAAATACCAACGAAGATATTGATAAACTTGTAAAAGGGTTTGTCGAAATCGAGCTGTTTAAAATTTGATTGACCCTAAGCAGATAAATATTGGAATAAAATGCGTTAAGAAAGCTAGTAGGGGTGGAATCCTGATAGAAACAAATACAAATAAAGATATTGACAGAAACAAATACCAACGAACATATTGATAAACTTACAAAAGAGTTTTTCGAAATCGAGCCGTTGAAAACTTGATTGACCCTAAGAAGATAAATATTGGAATAAAAGGCGTTAAGAAAGTCAGTAGGGGTGGAATTCTGATAGAAACAAATACCAACGAAGATATTGATAAACATATAACAGAGTTTGTCGAAATCGAGCAGTTGAAAAATTGATTGACGATAAGAAGTTAATATTATAATAAAAGGCGTTAAGAAAATCAGTAGGGGTATGTAGGGATGGAATTCTGATAGAAACAAATACCAACGAAGATATTGATTATAATAAAAGGCGTTAAAAAAATCAGTAGAGGTGGAAATCTGATAGAAACAAATACCAGCGAAGATATTTATAAACTTATAAAAGAGTATGTCGAAATCGATGAGTTGAAAAGTTGATTGACCCTAAGCAGTTAAGTATTGGAATAAAAGACGTTAAGACAATCAGTAGAGGTGGAAATCTGATAGAAACAAATTCCAACAAAGATATTGATAAACTTATAAAAGAGTTTGTCGAAATCGAGCTGTTGAAAACTTGATTGACCCTAAGAAATTAATATAATAATAAAAGGCGTTAAGAAAATCAGTAGCGGTGGAAATCTGATAGAAACAAATACCAACGAAGATATTGATAAACTTATAAAAGAGTTTGTCGATATCGAGCAGTTGAAAACTTGATTGATCCTAAGTAGATTGGAATAAAAGGCGTTAAGAAAGTCAATAGGGGTGGAATTCTGATAGAAACAAATACCAACGAAGATATTGATAAACTTATAAAAGAGTTTGTCGAAATCGAGCAGTTGAAAACTTTATTGACCCTAAGCAGATGAATATTGGAATAAAAGGCTTTAAGAAAGTCAGTAGAGGTGGAAATCTGATAGAAACAAATACCAGCGAAGATATTTATAAACTTTTAAAAGAGTATGACGAAATCGATGAGTTGAAAAGTTGATTGTCCCTAAGCAGTTAAGTATTGGAATAAAAGACGTTAAGACAATCAGTAGATGTGAAAATCTGATAAAAACAAACACCAACTAAGATATTGATAAACTTATAAAAGAGTTTGTCGACATCTAGCAGTTGAAAACTTGATTGACCCTAAGAAATTAAATATTATAATAAAAGGCGTTAAGAAAATCAGTAGAGGTGGAAATCTGATAGAAACAAATTCCAACAAAGATATTGATAAACTTATAAAAGAGTTTGTCGAAATCGAGCTGTTGAAAACTTGATTGAACCTAAGAAGTTAATATAATAATAAAAGGCGATAAGAAAATCAGTAGCGGTGGAAATCTGATAGAAACAAATACCAACGAAGATATTGATAAACTTATAATAGAGTTTGTTGAAATCGAGAAATTGAAAACTTGATTGATCCTAAGCAGATAAATATTGGAATAAAAAGCGTTAAGAAAGTCAGTAGACGTGGAATTCTGATAGAAACAAATACCAACGAAGATATTGATAAACTTATAAAAGAGTTTATCGAAATCGAGCAGTTGAAAACTAGATTGACCATAAGCAGATAAATATAGGAATAAAAGGCGTTAAGAAAGTCAGTAGGGGTGGAATTCTGATAGAAACAAATACCAACGAAGATATTGATAAACTTATAAAAGAGTTTGTCGACATCGAGCAGTTGAAAACTTGATTGAGCCTAAGAAATTAAATATTATAATAAAAGGCGTTAAAAAAATCTGTAGAGGTGGAAATCTGATAGAAACAAATACCAACGAAGATATGGATAAACTTATAAAAGAGTTTGTCAAAATCGAGCTGTTGAAAAGTTGATTGACCCTAAGCAGGTAAGTATTGGAATAAATTACGTTAAGACAATCAGAAAAGGTGAAATTCTGATAGAAAAAAATACCAACGAAGATATTGATAAACTTATGAAAGAGTTTGTCTAAATCGAGCAGTTGAAAAGTTGATTGACCCTAAGCACTTAAGTATTGGAATAAAAGGCGTTAAGAAAATCAGTAGATGTGAAAATCTGATAAAAACAAACACCAACTAAGATATTGATAAACTTAAAAAAGAGTTTGTCGAAATCGAGCTGTTGAAAACTTGATTGAACCTAAGAAATTAAATATTATAATAAAAGGCGTTAAGAAAATCAGTAGAGGTGGAAATCTGATAGAAACAAATTCCAACAAAGATATTGATAAACTTAAAAAAGAGTTTGTCGAAATCGAGCTGTTGAAAACTTGATTGACCCTAAGAAGATAAATATTATAATAAAAGGCGTTAAAAAAATCAGTAGAGGTGGAAATCTGATAGAAACAAATACCAACGAAGATATTGATAAACTTGTAAAAGAGTTTGTCGAAACTGAGCTGTTGAAAATTTGATTGACCCTGAGCAGATAAATATTGGAATAAAAGGCGTTAAGAAAGTCAGTAGGGGGTGGAATCATGATAGAAACAAATACCAATGAAGATATTGACAGAAACAAATACCAACGAACATATTGGTAAACTTACAAAAGAGTTTTTCGAAATCGAGCCGTTGAAAGCTTGATTGACCCTAAGAAGTTAAATATTGGAATGAAAGGCGTTAAGAAAGTCAGAAGGGGTGGGATTATGATAGAAACAAATTCCAACGAAGATATTGATAAACTTATAAAAGAGTTTGTCGAAATCGAGCAGTTGGAAACTTGATTGACACTAAGAAGTTAAATATTATGATAAAAGGCGTTAAGAAAATAAGTAGGGGTCTGTAGGGATGGAATTCTGATAGAAACAAATACCAACGAAGATATTGATAAACTTATAAAAGAGTATGTCGAAATCGATCAGTTGAAAATTTGATTGACCCTAAGCAGTTATGTATTGGAATAAAAGGCGTAAAGAAAATCAGTAGATGTGAAAATCTGATAAAAACAAACTCCAACGAAGATATTGATAAACTTATAAAAGAGTTTGTCGAAATCGAGCAGTTGAAAAGTTGATTCACCCTAAGCAGTTAAGTATTGGAATAAAAGGCGTAAAGAAAATCAGTAGATGTGAAATTCTGATAGAAACAAATACCAACGAAGATATTGATAAACTTATAAAAGAGTTTGTCGAAATCGAGCAGTTGAAAACTTGATTGACCCTAAGAAGTTAAATAATATAATAAAAGGCGTTAAAAAAATCAGTAGAGGTGGAAATCTGATAGAAACAAATACCAGCGAAGATATTTATAAACTTTTAAAAGAGTATGTCGAAATCGATGAGTTGAAAAGTTGATTGACCCTAAGCAGTTAAGTATTGGAATAAAAGACGTTAAGACAATCAGTAGAGGTGAAATTCTGATAGAAACAAACACCAACGAAGATATTGATAAACCTATGAAAGAGTTTGTCGAAATCGAGTAGTTGAAAAGTATTGACCCTAAGCAGTTAAGTATTGGAATAAAAGGCGTTAAGAAAATCAGTAGATGTGAAAATCTGATAAAAACAAACACCAACTAAGATATTGATAAACTTATAAAAGAGTTTGTCGACATCTAGCAGTTGAAAACTTGATTGACCCTAAGAAATTAAATATTATAATAAAAGGCGTTAAGAAAATCAGAAGAGGTGGAAATCTGAAAGAAACAAATTCCAACAAAGATATTGATTAACTTAAAAAAGAGTTTGTCGAAATCGAGCTGTTGAAAACTTGATTGACCCTAAGAAGTTAATAAAATAATAAAAGGCGTTAAGAAAATCAGTAGCGGTGGAAATCTGATAGAAACAAATACCAACGAAGATATTGATAAACTTATAAAAGAGTTTGTCGATATCGAGCAGTTGAAAACTTGATTGATCCTAAGTAGATATATATTGGAATAAAAGGCGTTAAGAAAGTCAATAGGGGTGGAATTCTGATAGAAACAAATACCAACGAAGATATTGATAAACTTATAATAGAGTTTATTGAAATTGAGAAATTGAAAACTTGATTGATCCTAAGCAGATAAATATTGGTATAAAAAGCGTTAAGAAAGTCAATAGGGGTGGAATTCTGTTAGAAACAAATACCAACGAAGATATTGATAAACTTATAAAAGAGTTTGTCGAAATCCAGAAGATGAAAACTTGATTGACCGTAAGCAGATAAATATTGGAATAAAAGGCGTTAAGAAAGTCAGTAGACGTGGAATTCTGATAGAAACAAATACCAACGAAGATATTGATAAACTTATAAAAGAGTTTATCGAAATCGAGCAGTTGAAAACTAGATTGACCATAAGCAGATAAATATTGGAATAAAAGGCGTTAAGAAAGTCAGTAGGGGTGGAATTCTGATAGAAACAAATACCAACGAAGATATTGACAAACTTATAAAAGAGTTTGTCGAAATCGATCAGGTGAAAAGTTGATTGACCCTGAGAAATTAAATATTATAATAAAAGGCGTTAAGAAAATCAGTAGAGGTGGAAATCTGATAGAAACAAATACCAACGAAGATATTGATAAACTTGTAAAAGGGTTTGTCGAAATCGAGCTTTTTAAAATTTGATTGACCCTAAGCAGATAAATATTGGAATAAAAGGCGTTAAGAAAGCCAGTAGGGGTGGAATCCTGATAGAAACAAATACCAATAAAGATATTGACAGAAACAAATACCAACGAACATATTGATAAACTTACAAAAGAGTTTTTCGAAATCGAGCCGTTGAAAGCTTGATTGACCCTAAGAAGTTAAATATTGGAATGAAAGGCGTTAAGAAAGTCAGAAGGGGTGGGATTATGATAGAAACAAATTCCAACGAAGATATTGATAAACTTATAAAAGAGTTTGTCGAAATCGAGCAGTTGGAAACTTGATTGACACTAAGAAGTTAAATATTATGATAAAAGGCGTTAAGAAAATAAGTAGGGGTCTGTAGGGATGGAATTCTGATAGAAACAAATACCAACGAAGATATTGATAAACTTATAAAAGAGTATGTCGAAATCGATCAGTTGAAAATTTGATTGACCCTAAGCAGTTATGTATTGGAATAAAAGGCGTAAAGAAAATCAGTAGATGTGAAAATCTGATAAAAACAAACTCCAACGAAGATATTGATAAACTTATAAAAGAGTTTGTCGAAATCGAGCAGTTGAAAAGTTGATTCACCCTAAGCAGTTAAGTATTGGAATAAAAGGCGTAAAGAAAATCAGTAGATGTGAAATTCTGATAGAAACAAATACCAACGAAGATATTGATAAACTTATAAAAGAGTTTGTCGAAATCGAGCAGTTGAAAACTTGATTGACCCTAAGAAGTTAAATAATATAATAAAAGGCGTTAAAAAAATCAGTAGAGGTGGAAATCTGATAGAAACAAATACCAGCGAAGATATTTATAAACTTTTAAAAGAGTATGTCGAAATCGATGAGTTGAAAAGTTGATTGACCCTAAGCAGTTAAGTATTGGAATAAAAGACGTTAAGACAATCAGTAGAGGTGAAATTCTGATAGAAACAAACACCAACGAAGATATTGATAAACCTATGAAAGAGTTTGTCGAAATCGAGTAGTTGAAAAGTATTGACCCTAAGCAGTTAAGTATTGGAATAAAAGGCGTTAAGAAAATCAGTAGATGTGAAAATCTGATAAAAACAAACACCAACTAAGATATTGATAAACTTATAAAAGAGTTTGTCGACATCTAGCAGTTGAAAACTTGATTGACCCTAAGAAATTAAATATTATAATAAAAGGCGTTAAGAAAATCAGAAGAGGTGGAAATCTGAAAGAAACAAATTCCAACAAAGATATTGATTAACTTAAAAAAGAGTTTGTCGAAATCGAGCTGTTGAAAACTTGATTGACCCTAAGAAGTTAATAAAATAATAAAAGGCGTTAAGAAAATCAGTAGCGGTGGAAATCTGATAGAAACAAATACCAACGAAGATATTGATAAACTTATAAAAGAGTTTGTCGATATCGAGCAGTTGAAAACTTGATTGATCCTAAGTAGATATATATTGGAATAAAAGGCGTTAAGAAAGTCAATAGGGGTGGAATTCTGATAGAAACAAATACCAACGAAGATATTGATAAACTTATAATAGAGTTTATTGAAATTGAGAAATTGAAAACTTGATTGATCCTAAGCAGATAAATATTGGAATAAAAAGCGTTAAGAAAGTCAATAGGGGTGGAATTCTGTTAGAAACAAATACCAACGAAGATATTGATAAACTTATAAAAGAGTTTGTCGAAATCCAGAAGATGAAAACTTGATTGACCGTAAGCAGATAAATATTGGAATAAATGGCGTTAAGAAAGTCAGTAGACGTGGAATTCTGATAGAAACAAATACCAACGAAGATATTGATAAACTTATAAAAGAGTTTATCGAAATCGAGCAGTTGAAAACTAGATTGACCATAAGCAGATAAATATTGGAATAAAAGGCGTTAAGAAAGTCAGTAGGGGTGGAATTCTGATAGAAACAAATACCAACGAAGATATTGACAAACTTATAAAAGAGTTTGTCGAAATCGATCAGGTGAAAAGTTGATTGACCCTGAGAAATTAAATATTATAATAAAAGGCGTTAAGAAAATCAGTAGAGGTGGAAATCTGATAGAAACAAATACCAACGAAGATATTGATAAACTTGTAAAAGGGTTTGTCGAAATCGAGCTTTTTAAAATTTGATTGACCCTAAGCAGATAAATATTGGAATAAAAGGCGTTAAGAAAGCCAGTAGGGGTGGAATCCTGATAGAAACAAATACCAATAAAGATATTGACAGAAACAAATACCAAAGAACATATTGATAAACTTACAAAAGAGTTTTTCGAAATCGAGACGTTGAAAACTTGATTGACCCTAAGAAGATAAATATTGGAATAAAAGGCGTTAAGAAAGTCAGTAGGGGTGGAATTCTGATAAAAACAAATACCAACGAAGATACTGGTAAACTTATAAAAGATTTTGTCGACATCGAGCAGTTGAAAACTTGATTGACTCTAAGAAGTTAAATATTATAATAAAAGGCGTTCAGAAAATCAGTAGGAGTCTGTAGGGGGGGAATTCTGATAGAAACAAATACCAACGAAGATATTGATAAACTTATAAAAGAGTATGTCGAAATCGATCAGTTGAAAAGTTGATTGACCCTAAGCAGTTAAGTTTTGGAATAAAAGGCGTAAAGAAAATCAGTAGAGGTGAAATTCTGATAGAAACAAATACCAACGAAGATATTGATAAACTTATAAAAGAGTTTGTCGACATCGAGCAGTTGAAAACTTGATTGAGACTAAGAAATTAAATATTATAATAAAAGGCGTTAAAAAAATCTGTAGAGGTGGAAATCTGATAGAAACAAATACCAACGAAGATATTGATAAACTTGTAACAGGGTTTGTCGAAATCGAGCTGTTTAAAATTTGATTGACCCTAAGTAGATAAATATTGGAATAAAAGGCGTTAAGAAAGTCAGTAGGGGTGGAATTCTGATAGAAACAAATACCAACGAAGATATTGATAAACATATAAAAGAGTTTGTCGAAATCGAGCAGTTGAAAAATTGATTGACGATAAGAAGTTAATATTATAATAAAAGGCGTTAAGAAAATCAGTAGGGGTCTGTAGGGATGGAATTCTGATAGAAACAAATACCAACGAAGATATTGATTATAATAAAAAGCGTTAAAAAAATCAGTAGAGGTGGAAATCTGATAGAAACAAATACCAGCGAAGATATTTATAAACTTATAAAAGAGTATGTCGAAATCGATGAGTTGAAAAGTTGATTGACCCTAAGCAGTTAAGTATTGGAATAAAAGACGTTAAGACAATCAGTAGAGGTGAAATTCTGATAGAAACAAATACCAACGAAGATATTGATAAACTTATGAAAGAGTTTGTCGAAATCGAGCAGTTGAAAAGTTGATTGACCCTAAGCAGTTAAGTAGTGGAATAAAAGGCGTTAAGAAAATCAGTAGATGTGAAAATCTGATAAAAACAAACATCAACTAAGATATTGATAAACTTATAAAAGAGTTTGTCGATATCGAGCAGTTGAAAACTTGATTGATTCTAAGTAGATTGGAATAAAAGGCGTTAAGAAAGTCAATAGGGGTGGAATTCTGATAGAAACAAATACCAACGAAGATATTGATAAACTTATAATAGAGTTTGTTGAAATCGAGAAATTGAAAACTTGATTGATCCTAAGCAGATAAATATTGGAATAAAAAGCGTTAAGAAAGTCAATAGGGGTGGAATTCTGTTAGAAACAAATACCAACGAAGATATTGATAAACTTATAAAAAAGTTTGTCGAAATCGAGAAGATGAAAACTTGATTGACCGTAAGCAGATAAATATTGGAATAAAAGGCGTTAAGAAAGTCAGTAGACGTGGAATTCTGATAGAAACAAATACCAACGAAGATATTGATAAACTTGTAAAAGGGTTTGTCGAAATCGAGCTGTTTAAAATTTGATTGACCCTAAGCAGATAAATATTGGAATAAAAGGCGTTAAGAAAGCCAGTAGGGGTGGAATCCTGATAGAAACAAATACCAATAAAGATATTGACAGAAACAAATACCAACGAACATATTGATAAACTTACAAAAGAGTTTTTCGAAATCGAGCCGTTGAAAACTTGATTGACACTAAGAAGATAAATA
Source organism: Amaurobius ferox (assembly GCA_951213105.1). NCBI lineage: Eukaryota > Metazoa > Arthropoda > Arachnida > Araneae > Amaurobiidae > Amaurobius > Amaurobius ferox. The sequence goes on from OX578141.1 coordinate 3,975,152, forward strand.
TTGGAATAAAAGGCGTTAAGAAAGTCAGTAGGGGTGGAATTCTGATAGAAACAAATACCAACGAAGATATTGATAAACATATAAAAGAGTTTTTCGAAATCGAGCAGTTGAAAAAATTGATTGACGATAAGAAGATAATATTATAATAAAAGGCGTTAAGAAAATCAGTAGGGGTCTGTAGGGATGGAATTCTGATAGAAACAAATACCAACGAAGATATTGATTATAATAAAAGGCGTTAAAAAAATCAGTAGAGGTGGAAATCTGATAGAAACAAATACCAGCGAAGATATTTATAAACTTATAAAAGAGTATGTCGAAATCGATGAGTTGAAAAGTTGATTGACCCTAAGCAGTTAAGTATTGGAATAAAAGACGTTAAGACAATCAGTAGAGGTGAAATTCTGATAGAAACAAATACCAACGAAGATATTGATAAACTTATGAAAGAGTTTGTCGAAATCGAGCAGTTGAAAAGTTGATTGACCCTAAGCAGTTAAGTATTGGAATAAAAGGCGTTAAGAAAATCAGTAGATGTGAAAATCTGATAAAATCAAACACCAACTAAGATATTGATAAACTTATAAAAGAGTTTGTCGACATCTAGCAGTTGAAAACTTGATTGACCCTAAGAAATGAAATATTATAATAAAAGGCGTTAAGAAAATCAGTAGAGGTGGAAATCTGATAGAAACAAATTCCAACGAAGATATTGATAAACTTATAATAGAGTTTGTTGAAATCGAGAAATTGAAAACTTGATTGATCCTAAGCAGATAAATATTGGAATAAAAAGCGTTAAGAAAGTCAATAGGGGTGGAATTCTGTTAGAAACAAATACCAACGAAGATATTGATAAACTTATAAAAGAGTTTGTCGAAATCGAGAAGATGAAAACTTGATTGACCGTAAGCAGATAAATATTGGAATAAAAGGCGTTAAGAAAGTCAGTAGACGTGGAATTCTGATAGAAACAAATACCAACGAAGATATTGATAAACTTATAAAAGAGTTTATCGAAATCGAGCAGTTGAAAACTAGATTGACCATAAGCAGATAAATATTGGAATAAAAGGCGTTAAGAAAGTCAGTAGGGGTGGAATTCTGATAGAAACAAATACCAACGAAGATATTGATAAACTTATAAAAGAGTTTGTCGAAATCGATCAGCTGAAAAGTTGATTGACCCTGAGAAATTAAATATTATAATAAAAGGCGTTAAGAAAATGAGTAGAGGTGGAAATCTGATAGAAACAAATACCAACGAAGATATTGATAAACTTGTAAAAGGGTTTGTCGAAATCGAGCTGTTTAAAATTTGATTGACCCTAAGCAGATAAATATTGGAATAAAAGGCGTTAAGAAAGCCAGTAGGGGTGGAATCCTGATAGAAACAAATACCAATAAATATATTGACAGAAACAAATACCAACGAACATATTGATAAACTTACAAAAGAGTTTTTCGAAATCGAGCCGTTGAAAACTTGATTGACCCTAAGAAGATAAATATTGGAATAAAAGGCGTTAAGAAAGTCAGTAGGGGTGGAATTCTGATAGAAAAAAATACCAACGAAGATATTGATTATAATAAAAGGCGTTAAAAAAATCAGTAGAGGTGGAAATCTGATAGAAACAAATACCAGCGAAGATATTTATAAACTTATAAAAGAGTATGTCGAAATCGATGAGTTGAAAAGTTGATTGACCCTAAGCAGTTAAGTATTGGAATAAAAGACGTTAAGACAATCAGTAGAGGTGAAATTCTGATAGAAACAAACACCAACGAAGATATTGATAAACCTATGAAAGAGTATGTCGAAATCGAGTAGTTGAAAAGTTGATTGACCCTAAGCAGTTAAGTATTGGAATAAAAGGCGTTAAGAAAATCAGTAGATGTGAAATTCTGATAGAAACAAATACCAACTAAGATATTGATAAACTTATAAAAGAGTTTGTCGACATCTAGCAGTTGAAAACTTGATTGACCCTAAGAAATTAAATATTATAATAAAAGGCGTTAAGAAAATCAGTAGAGGTGGAAATCTGATAGAAACAAATTCCAACAAAGATATTGATAAACTTATAAAAGAGTTTGTCGAAATCGAGCTGTTGAAAACTTGATTGACCCTAAGAAGTTAATATAATAATAAAAGGCGTTAAGAAAATCAGTAGCGGTGGAAATCTGATAGAAACAAATACCAACGAAGATATTGATAAACTTATAAAAGAGTTTGTCGAAATCGAGCTGTTGAAAACTTGATTGATCCTAAGTAGATTGGAATAAAAGGCGTTAAGAAAGTCAATAGGGGTGGAATTCTGATAGAAACAAATACCAACGAAGATATTGATAAACTTATAATAGAGTTTGTTGAAATCGAGAAATTGAAAACTTGATTGATCCTAAGCAGATAAATATTGGAATAAAAAGCGTTAAGAAAGTCAATAGGGGTGGAATTCTGTTAGAAACAAATACCAACGAAGATATTGATAAACTTATAAAAGAGTTTGTCGAAATCGAGAAGATGAAAACTTGATTGACCGTAAGCAGATAAATATTGGAATAAAAGGCGTTAAGAAAGTCAGTAGACGTGGAATTCTGATAGAAACAAATACCAACGAAGATATTGATAAACTTATAAAAGAGTTTATCGAAATCGAGCAGTTGAAAACTAGATTGACCATAAGCAGATAAATATTGGAATAAAAGGCGTTAAGAAAGTCAGTAGGGGTGGAATTCTGATAGAAACAAATACCAACGAAGATATTGATAAACTTATAAAAGAGTTTGTCGAAATCGATCAGCTGAAAAGTTGATTGACCCTGAGAAATTAAATATTATAATAAAAGGCGTTAAGAAAATTAGTAGAGGTGGAAATCTGATAGAAACAAATACCAACGAAGATATTGATAAACTTGTAAAAGGGTTTGTCGAAATCGAGCAGTTGAAAATTTGATTGACCCTAAGCAGTTAATATAATAATAAAAGGCGTTAAGAAAATCAGTTGCGGTGGAAATCTGATAGAAACAACTACCAACGAAGATATTGATAAACTTATAAAAGAGTTTGTCGATATCGAGCAGTTAAAAACTTGATTGATCCTAAGTAGATATATAATGGAATAAAAGGCGTTAAGAAAGTCAATAGGGGTGGAATTCTGATAGAAACAAATACCAACGAAGATATTGATAAACTTATAATAGAGTTTGTTGAAATCGAGAAATTGAAAACTTGATTGATCCTAAGCAGATAAATATTGGAATAAAAAGCGTTACGAAAGTCAATAGGGGTGGAATTCTGTTAGAAACAAATACCAACGAAGATATTGATAAACTTATAAAAGAGTTTGTCGAAATCGAGAAGATGAAAACTTGATTGACCGTAAGCAGATAAATAATGGAATAAAAGGCGTTAAGAAAGTCGGTAGACGTGGAATTCTGATAGAAACAAATACCAACGAAGATATTGATAAACTTATAAAAGAGTTTATCGAAATCGAGCAGTTGAAAACTAGATTGACCATAAGCAGATAAATATTGGAATAAAAGGCGTTAAGAAAGTCAGTAGGGGTGGAATTCTGATAGAAACAAATACCAACGAAGATATTGATAAACTTATAAAAGAGTTTGTCGAAATCGATCAGGTGAAAAGTTGATTGACCCTGAGAAATTAAATATTATAATAAAAGGCGTTAAGAAAATCAGTAGAGGTGGAAATCTGATAGAAACAAATACCAACGAAGATATTGATAAACTTGTAAAAGGGTTTGCCGAAATCGAGCTGTTTAAAATTTGATTGACCCTAAGTAGATAAATATTGGAATAAAAGGCGTTAAGAAAGCCAGTAGGGGTTGAATCCTGATAGAAACAAATACAAATAAAGATATTGACAGAAACAAATACCAACGAACATATTGATAAACTTACAAAAGAGTTTTTCGAAATCGAGCCGTTGAAAACTTGATTGACCCTAAGAAGATAAATATTGGAATAAAAGGCGTTAAGAAAGTCAGTAGGGGTGGAATTCTGATAGAAACAAATACCAACGAAGATATTGATAAACATATAAAAGAGTTTGTCGAAATCGAGCAGTTGAAAAATTGATTGACGATAAGAAGTTAATATTATAATAAAAGGCGTTAAGAAAATCAGTAGGGGTCTGTAGGGATGGAATTCTGATAGAAACAAATACCAACGAAGATATTGATTATAATAAAAGGCGTTAAAAATATCAGTAGAGGTGGAAATCTGATAGAAATAAATACCAGCGAAGATATTTATAAACTTATAAAAGAGTATGTCGAAATCGATGAGTTGAAAAGTTGATTGACCCTAAGCAGTTAAGTATTGGAATAAAAGACGTTAAGACAATCAGTAGAGGTGAAATTCTGATAGAAACAAATACCAACGAAGATATTGATAAACTTATGAAAGAGTTTGTCGAAATCGAGCAGTTGAAAAGTTGATTGACCCTAAGCAGTTAAGTATTGGAATAAAAGGCGTTAAGGAAATCAGTAGATGTGAAAATCTGATAAAAACAAACACCAACTAAGATATTGATAAACTTATAAAAGAGTTTGTCGACATCTAGCAGTTGAAAACTTGATTGACCCTAAGAAATTAAATATTATAATAAAAGGCGTTAAGAAAATCAGTAGAGGTGGAAATCTGATAGAAACAAATTCCAACAAAGATATTGATAAACTTATAAAAGAGTTTGTCGACATCTAGCAGTTGAAAACTTGATTGACCCTAAGAAATTAAATATTATAATAAAAGGCGTTAAGAAAATCAGTAGCGGTGGAAATCTGATAGAAACAAATACCAACGAAGATATTGATAAATTTATAAAAGAGTTTGTCGATATCGAGCAGTTGAAAACTTGATTGATCCTAAGTAAATTGGAATAAAAGGCGTTAAGAAAGTCAATAGGGGTGGAATTCTGATAGAAACAAATACCAACGAAGATATTGATAAACTTATAATAGAGTTTGTTGAAATCGAGAAATTGAAAACTTGATTGATCCTAAGCAGATAAATATTGGAATAAAAAGCGTTAAGAAAGTCAATAGGGGTGGAATTCTGTTAGAAACAAATACCAACGAAGATATTGATAAACTTATAAAAGAGTTTGTCGAAATCGAGAAGATGAAAACTTGATTGACCGTAAGCAGATAAATATTGGAATAAAAGGCGTTAAGAAAGTCAGTAGGGGTGGAATTCTGATAGAAACAAATACCGACGAAGATATTGATAAACTTATAAAAGAGTTTGTCGAAATCGATCAGGTGAAAAGTTGATTGACCCTGAGAAATTAAATATTATAATAAAAGGCGTTAAGAAATCCAGTAGGGGTGGAATCCTGATAGAAACAAATACCAATAAAGATATTGACAGAAACAAATACCAACGAACATATTGATAAACTTACAAAAGAGTTTTTCGAAATCGAGCTGTTGAAAACTTGATTCACCCTAAGAAGATAAATATTGGAATAAAAGGCGTTAAGAAAGTCAGTAGGGGTGGAATTCTGATAGAAACAAATACCAACGAAGATATTGATAAACATATAAAAGAGTTTGTCGAAATCGAGCAGTTGAAAAATTGATTGACGATAAGAAGTTAATATTATAATAAAAGGCGTTAAGAAAATTAGTAGGGGTCTGTAGGGATGGAATTCTGATAGAAACAAATACCAACGAAGATATTGATTATAATAAAAGGCGTTAAAAAAATCAGTAGAGGTGGAAATCTGATAGAAACAAATACCAGCGAAGATATTTATAAACTTATAAAAGAGTATGTCGAAATCGATGAGTTGAAAAGTTGATTGACCCTAAGCAGTTAAGTATTGGAATAAAAGACGTTAAGACAATCAGTAGAGGTGAAATTCTGATAGAAACAAATACCAACGAAGATATTGATAAACTTATGAAAGAGTTTGTCGAAATCGATGAGTTGAAAAGTTGATTGACCCTAAGCAGTTAAGTATTGGAATAAAAGACGTTAAGACAATCAGTAGAGGTGGAAATCTGATAGAAACAAATTCCAACAAAGATATTGATAAACTTATAAAAGAGTTTGTCGAAATCGAGCTGTTGAAAACTTGATTGACCCTAAGAAATTAATATAATAATAAAAGGCGTTAAGAAAATCAGTAGCGGTGGAAATCTGATAGAAACAATTACCAACGAAGATATTGATAAACTTATAAAAGAGTTTGTCGATATCGAGCAGTTGAAAACTTGATTGATCCTAAGTAGATTGGAATAAAAGGCGTTAAGAAAGTCAATAGGGGTGGAATTCTGATAGAAACAAATACCAACGAAGATATTGATAAACTTATAAAAGAGTTTGTCGAAATCGAGCAGTTGAAAACTTTATTGACCCTAAGCAGATGAATATTGGAATAAAAGGCTTTAAGAAAGTCAGTAGAGGTGGAAATCTGATAGAAACAAATACCAGCGAAGATATTTATAAACTTTTAAAAGAGTATGTCGAAATCGATGAGTTGAAAAGTTGATTGACCCTAAGCAGTTAAGTATTGCAATAAAAGACGTTAAGACAATCAGTAGAGGTGAAATTCTGATAGAAACAAACACCAACGAAGATATTGATAAACCTATGAAAGAGTTTGTCGAAATCGAGTAGTTGAAAAGTTGATTGACCCTAAGCAGTTAAGTATTGGAATAAAAGGCGTTAAGAAAATCAGTAGATGTGAAAATCTGATAAAAACAAACACCAACTAAGATATTGATAAACTTATAAAAGAGTTTGTCGACATCTAGCAGTTGAAAACTTGATTGACCCTAAGAAATTAAATATTATAATAAAAGGCGTTAAGAAAATCAGTAGAGGTGGAAATCTGATAGAAACAAATTCCAACAAAGATATTGATAAACTTATAAAAGAGTTTGTCGAAATCGAGCTGTTGAAAACTTGATTGAACCTAAGAAGTTAATATAATAATAAAAGGCGTTAAGAAAATCAGTAGCGGTGGAAATCTGATAGAAACAAATACCAACGAAGATATTGATAAACTTATAAAAGAGTTTGTCGATATCGAGCAGTTGAAAACTTGATTGATCCTAAGTAGATTGGAATAAAAGGCGTTAAGAAAGTCAATAGGGGTGGAATTCTGATAGAAACAAATACCAACGAAGATATTGATAAACTTATAATAGAGTTTGTTGAAATCGAGAAATTGAAAACTTGATTGATCCTAAGCAGATAAATATTGGAATAAAAAGCGTTAAGAAAGTCAATAGGGGTGGAATTCTGTTAGAAACAAATACCAACGAAGATATTGATAAACTTATAAAAGAGTTTGTCGAAATCGAGAAGATGAAAACTTGATTGACCGTAAGCAGATAAATATTGGAATAAAAGGCGTTAAGAAAGTCAGTAGACGTGGAATTCTGATAGAAACAAATACCAACGAAGATATTGATAAACTTATAAAAGAGTTTATCGAAATCGAGCAGTTGAAAACTAGATTGACCATAAGCAGATAAATATTGGAATAAAAGGCGTTAAGAAAGTCAGTAGGGGTGGAATTCTGATAGAAACAAATACCAACGAAGATATTGATAAAGTTATAAAAGAGTTTGTCGAAATCGATCAGGTGAAAAGTTTATTGACCCTGAGAAATTAAATATTATAATAAAAGGCGTTAAGAAAATCAGTAGAGGTGGAAATCTGATAGAAACAAATACCAACGAAGATATTGATAAACTTGTAAAAGGGTTTGTCGAAATCGAGCTGTTTAAAATTTGATTGACCCTAAGTAGATAAATATTGGAATAAAAGGCGTTAAGAAAGTCAGTAGGGGTGGAATTCTGATAGAAACAAATACCAACGAAGATATTGATAAACATATAAAAGAGTTTGTCGAAATCGAGCAGTTGAAAAATTGATTGACGATAAGAAGTTAATATTATAATAAAAGGCGTTAAGAAAATCAGTAGGGGTCTGTAGGGATGGAATTCTGATAGAAACAAATACCAACGAAGATATTGATTATAATAAAAGGCGTTAAAAAAATCAGTAGAGGTGGAAATCTGATAGAAACAAATACCAGCGAAGATATTTATAAACTTATAAAAGAGTATGTCGAAATCGATGAGTTGAAAAGTTGATTGACCCTAAGCAGTTAAGTATTGGAATAAAAGACGTTAAGACAATCAGTAGAGGTGAAATTCTGATAGAAACAAATACCAACGAAGATATTGATAAACTTATGAAGGAGTTTGTCGAAATCGAGCAGTTGAAAAGTTGATTGACCCTAAGCAGTTAAGTATTGGAATAAAAGGCGTTAAGAAAATCAGTAGATGTGAAAATCTGATAAAAACAAACACCAACTAAGATATTGATAAACTTATAAAAGAGTTTGTCGACATCTAGCAGTTGAAAACTTGATTGACCCTAAGAAATTAAATATTATAATAAAAGGCGTTAAGAAAATCAGTAGAGGTGGAAATCTGATAGAAACAAATACCAACGAAGATATTGATAAACTTATAAAAGAGTTTGTCGATATCGAGCAGTTGAAAACTTGATTGATCCTAAGTAGATTGGAATAAAAGGCGTTAAGAAAGTCAATAGGGGTGGAATTCTGATAGAAACAAATACCAACGAAGATATTGATAAACTTATAAAAGAGTTTGTCGAAATCGATCAGGTGAAAAGTTGATTGACCCTGAGAAATTAAATATTATAATAAAAGGCGTTAAGAAAATCAGTAGAGGTGGAAATCTGATAGAAACAAATACCAACGAAGATATTGATAAACTTGTAAAAGGGTTTGCCGAAATCGAGCTGTTTAAAATTTGATTGACCCTAAGTAGATAAATATTGGAATAAAAGGCGTTAAGAAAGCCAGTAGGGGTTGAATCCTGATAGAAACAAATACAAATAAAGATATTGACAGAAACAAATACCAACGAACATATTGATAAACTTACAAAAGAGTTTTTCGAAATCGAGCCGTTGAAAACTTGATTGACCCTAAGAAGATTAATATTGGAATAAAAGGCGTTAAGAAAGTCAGTAGGGGTGGAATTCTGATAGAAACAAATACCAACGAAGATATTGATAAACATATAAAAGAGTTTGTCGAAATCGAGCAGTTGAAAAATTGATTGACGATAAGAAGTTAATATTATAATAAAAGGCGTTAAGAAAATCAGTAGGGGTCTGTAGGGATGGAATTCTGATAGAAACAAATACCAACGAGGATATTGATTATAATAAAAGGCGTTAAAAATATCAGTAGAGGTGGAAATCTGATAGAAATAAATACCAGCGAAGATATTTATAAACTTATAAAAGAGTATGTCGAAATCGATGAGTTGAAAAGTTGATTGACCCTAAGCAGTTAAGTATTGGAATAAAAGACGTTAAGACAATCAGTAGAGGTGAAATTCTGATAGAAACAAATACCAACGAAGATATTGATAAACTTATGAAAGAGTTTGTCGAAATCGAGCAGTTGAAAAGTTGATTGACCCTAAGCAGTTAAGTATTGGAATAAAAGGCGTTAAGGAAATCAGTAGATGTGAAAATCTGATAAAAACAAACACCAACTAAGATATTGATAAACTTATAAAAGAGTTTGTCGACATCTAGCAGTTGAAAACTTGATTGACCCTAAGAAATTAAATATTATAATAAAAGGCGTTAAGAAAATCAGTAGAGGTGGAAATCTGATAGAAACAAATTCCAACAAAGATATTGATAAACTTATAAAAGAGTTTGTCGAAATCGAGCTGTTGAAAACTTGATTGACCCTAAGAAATTAATATAATAATAAAAGGCGTTAAGAAAATCAGTAGCGGTGGAAATCTGATAGAAACAAATACCAACGAAGATATTGATAAATTTATAAAAGAGTTTGTCGATATCGAGCAGTTGAAAACTTGATTGATCCTAAGTAAATTGGAATAAAAGGCGTTAAGAAAGTCAATAGGGGTGGAATTCTGATAGAAACAAATACCAACGAAGATATTGATAAACTTATAATAGAGTTTGTTGAAATCGAGAAATTGAAAACTTGATTGATCCTAAGCAGATAAATATTGGAATAAAAAGCGTTAAGAAAGTCAATAGGGGTGGAATTCTGTTAGAAACAAATACCAACGAAGATATTGATAAACTTATAAAAGAGTTTGTCGAAATCGAGAAGATGAAAACTTGATTGACCGTAAGCAGATAAATATTGGAATAAAAGGCGTTAAGAAAGTCAGTAGGGGTGGAATTCTGATAGAAACAAATACCGACGAAGATATTGATAAACTTATAAAAGAGTTTGTCGAAATCGATCAGGTGAAAAGTTGATTGACCCTGAGAAATTAAATATTATAATAAAAGGCGTTAAGAAATCCAGTAGGGGTGGAATCCTGATAGAAACAAATACCAATAAAGATATTGACAGAAACAAATACCAACGAACATATTGATAAACTTACAAAAGAGTTTTTCGAAATCGAGCTGTTGAAAACTTGATTCACCCTAAGAAGATAAATATTGGAATAAAAGGCGTTAAGAAAGTCAGTAGGGGTGGAATTCTGATAGAAACAAATACCAACGAAGATATTGATAAACATATAAAAGAGTTTGTCGAAATCGAGCAGTTGAAAAATTGATTGACGATAAGAAGTTAATATTATAATAAAAGGCGTTAAGAAAATTAGTAGGGGTCTGTAGGGATGGAATTCTGATAGAAACAAATACCAACGAAGATATTGATTATAATAAAAGGCGTTAAAAAAATCAGTAGAGGTGGAAATCTGATAGAAACAAATACCAGCGAAGATATTTATAAACTTATAAAAGAGTATGTCGAAATCGATGAGTTGAAAAGTTGATTGACCCTAAGCAGTTAAGTATTGGAATAAAAGACGTTAAGACAATCAGTAGAGGTGAAATTCTGATAGAAACAAATACCAACGAAGATATTGATAAACTTATGAAAGAGTTTGTCGAAATCGATGAGTTGAAAAGTTGATTGACCCTAAGCAGTTAAGTATTGGAATGAAAGACGTTAAGACAATCAGTAGAGGTGGAAATCTGATAGAAACAAATTCCAACAAAGATATTGATAAACTTATAAAAGAGTTTGTCGAAATCGAGCTGTTGAAAACTTGATTGACCCTAAGAAATTAATATAATAATAAAAGGCGTTAAGAAAATCAGTAGCGGTGGAAATCTGATAGAAACAATTACCAACGAAGATATTGATAAACTTATAAAAGAGTTTGTCGATATCGAGCAGTTGAAAACTTGATTGATCCTAAGTAGATTGGAATAAAAGGCGTTAAGAAAGTCAATAGGGGTGGAATTCTGATAGAAACAAATACCAACGAAGATATTGATAAACTTATAAAAGAGTTTGTCGAAATCGAGCAGTTGAAAACTTTATTGACCCTAAGCAGATGAATATTGGAATAAAAGGCTTTAAGAAAGTCAGTAGAGGTGGAAATCTGATAGAAACAAATACCAGCGAAGATATTTATAAACTTTTAAAAGAGTATGTCGAAATCGATGAGTTGAAAAGTTGATTGACCCTAAGCAGTTAAGTATTGCAATAAAAGACGTTAAGACAATCAGTAGAGGTGAAATTCTGATAGAAACAAACACCAACGAAGATATTGATAAACCTATGAAAGAGTTTGTCGAAATCGAGTAGTTGAAAAGTTGATTGACCCTAAGCAGTTAAGTATTGGAATAAAAGGCGTTAAGAAAATCAGTAGATGTGAAAATCTGATAAAAACAAACACCAACTAAGATATTGATAAACTTATAAAAGAGTTTGACGACATCTAGCAGTTGAAAACTTGATTGACCCTAAGAAATTAAATATTATAATAAAAGGCGTTAAGAAAACCAGTAGAGGTGGAAATCTGATAGAAACAAATTCCAACAAAGATATTGATAAACTTATAAAAGAGTTTGTCGAAATCGAGCTGTTGAAAACTTGATTGAACCTAAGAAGTTAATATAATAATAAAAGGCGTTAAGAAAATCAGTAGCGGTGGAAATCTGATAGAAACAAATACCAACGAAGATATTGATAAACTTATAAAAGAGTTTGTCGATATCGAGCAGTTGAAAACTTGATTGATCCTAAGTAGATTGGAATAAAAGGCGTTAAGAAAGTCAATAGGGGTGGAATTCTGATAGAAACAAATACCAACGAAGATATTGATAAACTTATAATAGAGTTTGTTGAAATCGAGAAATTGAAAACTTGATTGATCCTAAGCAGATAAATATTGGAATAAAAAGCGTTAAGAAAGTCAATAGGGGTGGAATTCTGTTAGAAACAAATACCAACGAAGATATTGATAAACTTATAAAAGAGTTTGTCGAAATCGAGAAGATGAAAACTTGATTGACCGTAAGCAGATAAATATTGGAATAAAACGCGTTAAGAAAGTCAGTAGACGTGGAATTCTGATAGAAACAAATACCAACGAAGATATTGATAAACTTATAAAAGAGTTTATCGAAATCGAGCAGTTGAAAACTAGATTGACCATAAGCAGATAAATATTGGAATAAAAGGCGTTAAGAAAGTCAGTAGGGGTGGAATTCTGATAGAAACAAATACCAACGAAGATATTGATAAAGTTATAAAAGAGTTTGTCGAAATCGATCAGGTGAAAAGTTTATTGACCCTGAGAAATTAAATATTATAATAAAAGGCGTTAAGAAAATCAGTAGAGGTGGAAATCTGATAGAAACAAATACCAACGAAGATATTGATAAACTTGTAAAAGGGTTTGTCGAAATCGAGCTGTTTAAAATTTGATTGACCCTAAGTAGATAAATATTGGAATAAAAGGCGTTAAGAAAGTCAGTAGGGGTGGAATTCTGATAGAAACAAATACCAACGAAGATATTGATAAACATATAAAAGAGTTTGTCGAAATCGAGCAGTTGAAAAATTGATTGACGATAAGAAGTTAATATTATAATAAAAGGCGTTAAGAAAATCAGTAGGGGTCTGTAGGGATGGAATTCTGATAGAAACAAATACCAACGAAGATATTGATTATAATAAAAGGCGTTAAAAAAATCAGTAGAGGTGGAAATCTGATAGAAACAAATACCAGCGAAGATATTTATAAACTTATAAAAGAGTATGTCGAAATCGATGAGTTGAAAAGTTGATTGACCCTAAGCAGTTAAGTATTGGAATAAAAGACGTTAAGACAATCAGTAGAGGTGAAATTCTGATAGAAACAAATACCAACGAAGATATTGATAAACTTATGAAGGAGTTTGTCGAAATCGAGCAGTTGAAAAGTTGATTGACCCTAAGCAGTTAAGTATTGGAATAAAAGGCGTTAAGAAAATCAGTAGATGTGAAAATCTGATAAAAACAAACACCAACTAAGATATTGATAAACTTATAAAAGAGTTTGTCGACATCTAGCAGTTGAAAACTTGATTGACCCTAAGAAATTAAATATTATAATAAAAGGCGTTAAGAAAATCAGTAGAGGTGGAAATCTGATAGAAACAAATACCAACGAAGATATTGATAAACTTATAAAAGAGTTTGTCGATATCGAGCAGTTGAAAACTTGATTGATCCTAAGTAGATTGGAATAAAAGGCGTTAAGAAAGTCAATAGGGGTGGAATTCTGATAGAAACAAATACCAACGAAGATATTGATAAACTTATAAAAGAGTTTGTCGAAATCGAGAAGATGAAAACTTGATTGACCGTAAGCAGATAAATATTGGAATAAAAGGCGTTAAGAAAGTCAGTAGACGTGGAATTCTGATAGAAACAAATACCAACGAAGATATTGATAAACTTGTAAAAGGGTTTGTCGAAATCGAGCTGTTTAAAATTTGATTGACCCTAAGCAGATAAATATTGGAATAAAAGGCGTTAAGAAAGCCAGTAGGGGTGGAATCCTGATAGAAACAAATACCAATAAAGATATTGACAGAAACAAATACCAACGAACATATTGATAAACTTACAAAAGAGTTTTTCGAAATCGAGCCGTTGAAAACTTGATTGACACTAAGAAGATAAATATTGGAATAAAAGGCGTTAAGAAAGTCAGTAGGGGTGGAATTCTGATAGAAACAAATACCAACGAAGATATTGATAAACATATAAAAGAGTTTGTCGAAATCGAGCAGTTGAAAAAATTGATTGACGATAAGAAGATAATATTATAATAAAAGGCGTTAAGAAAATCAGTAGGGGTCTGTAGGGATGGAATTCTGATAGAAACAAATACCAACGAAGATATTGATAAACTTGTAAAAGGGTTTGTCGAAATCGAGCTGTTTAAAATTTGATTGACCCTAAGCAGATAAATATTGGAATAAAAGGCGTTAAGAAAGCCAGTAGGGGTGGAATCCTGATAGAAACAAATACCAATAAATATATTGACAGAAACAAATACCAACGAACATATTGATAAACTTACAAAAGAGTTTTTCGAAATCGAGCCGTTGAAAACTTGATTGACCCTAAGAAGATAAATATTGGAATAAAAGGCGTTAAGAAAGTCAGTAGGGGTGGAATTCTGATAGAAACAAATACCAGCGAAGATATTTATAAACTTATAAAAGAGTATGTCGAAATCGATGAGTTGAAAAGTTGATTGACCCTAAGCAGTTAAGTATTGGAATAAAAGACGTTAAGACAATCAGTAGAGGTGAAATTCTGATAGAAACAAATACCAACGAAGATATTGATAAACTTATAAAAAAGTTTGTCGAAATCGAGCAGTTGAAAAGTTGATTGACCCTAAGCAGTTAAGTATTGGAATAAAAGGCGTTAAGAAAATCAGTAGATGTGAAAATCTGATAAAAACAAACACCAACTAAGATATTGATAAACTTATAAAAGAGTTTGTCGACATCTAGCATTTGAAAACTTGATTGACCCTAAGAAATTAAATATTATAATAAAAGGCGTTAAGAAAATCAGTAGAGGTGGAAATCTGATAGAAACAAATTCCAACAAAGATATTGATAAACTTATAAAAGAGTTTGTCGAAATCAAGCTGTTGAAAACTTGATTGACCCTAAGAAGTTAATATAATAATAAAAGGCGTTAAGAAAATCAGCAGCGGTGGAAATCTGATAGAAACAAATACCAACGAAGATATTGATAAACTTATAAAAGAGTTTGTCGATATCGAGCAGTTAAAAACTTGATTGATCCTAAGTAGATATATAATGGAATAAAAGGCGTTAAGAAAGCCAATAGGGGTGGAATTCTGATAGAAACAAATACCAACGAAGATATTGATAAACTTATAATAGAGTTTGTTGAAATCGAGAAATTGAAAACTTGATTGATCCTAAGCAGATAAATATTGGAATAAAAGGCGTTAAGAAAGTCAGTAGACGTGGAATTCTGATAGAAACAAATACCAACGAAGATATTGATAAACTTATAAAAGAGTTTATCGAAATCGAGCAGTTGAAAACTAGATTGACCATAAGCAGATAAATATTGGAATAAAAGGCGTGAAGAAAGTCAGTAGGGGTGGAATTCTGATAGAAACAAATACCAACGAAGATATTGATAAACTTATAAAAGAGTTTGTCGAAATCGATCAGGTGAAAAGTTGATTGACCCTGAGAAATTAAATATTATAATAAAAGGCGTTAAGAAAATCAGTAGAGGTGGAAATCTGATAGAAACAAATACCAACGAAGATATTGGTAAACTTGTAAAAGGGTTTGTCGAAATCGAGCTGTTTAAAATTTGATTGACCCTAAGTAGATAAATATTGGAATAAAAGGCGTTAAGAAAGCCAGTAGGGGTGGAATCCTGATAGAAACAAATACCAATAAAGATATTGACAGAAACAAATACCAACGAACATATTGATAAATTTACAAAAGAGTTTTTCGAAATCGAGCCGTTGAAAACTTGATTGACCCTAAGAAGATAAATATTGGAATAAAAGGCGTTAAGTCAGTAGGGGTGGAATTCTGATAGAAACAAATACCAACGAAGATATTGATAAACATATAAAAGAGTTTGTCGAAATCGAGCAGTTGAAAAATTGATTGACGATAAGAAGTTAATATTATAATAAAAGGCGTTAAGAAAATCAGTAGGGGTCTGTAGGGATGGAATTCTGATAGAAACAAATACCAGCGAAGATATTTATAAACTTATAAAAGAGTATGTCGAAATCGATGAGTTGAAAAGTTGATTGACCCTAAGCAGTTAAGTATTGGAATAAAAGACGTTAAGACAATCAGTAGATGTGAAAATCTGATAAAAACAAACACCAACTAAGATATTGATAAACTTATAAAAGAGTTTGTCGACATCTAGCATTTGAAAACTTGATTGACCCTAAGAAATTAAATATTATAATAAAAGGCGTTAAGAAAATCAGTAGAGGTGGAAATCTGATAGAAACAAATTCCAACAAAGATATTGATAAACTTATAAAAGAGTTTGTCGAAATCGAGCTGTTGAAAACTTGATTGACCCTAAGAAGTTAATATAATAATAAAAGGCGTTAAGAAAATCAGTAGCGGTGGAAATCTGATAGAAACAAATACCAACGAAGATATTGATAAACTTATAAAAGAGTTTGTCGATATCGAGCAGTTAAAAACTTGATTGATCCTAAGTAGATATATAATGGAATAAAAGGCGTTAAGAAAGTCAATAGGGGTGGAATTCTGATAGAAACAAATACCAACGAAGATATTGATAAACTTATAATAGAGTTTGTTGAAATCGAGAAATTGAAAACTTGATTGATCCTAAGCAGATAAATATTGGAATAAAAAGCGTTAAGAAAGTCAATAGGGGTGGAATTCTGTTAGAAACAAATACCAACGAAGATATTGATAAACTTATAAAAGAGTTTGTCGAAATCGAGAAGATGAAAACTTGATTGACCGTAAGCAGATAAATATTGGAATAAAAGGCGTTAAGAAAGTCAGTAGGGGTGGAATTCTGATAGAAACAAATACCAACGAAGATATTGATAAACATATAAAAGAGTTTGTCGAAATCGAGCAGTTGAAAAATTGATTGACGATAAGAAGTTAATATTATAATAAAAGGCGTTAAGAAAATTAGTAGGGGTCTGTAGGGATGGAATTCTGATAGAAACAAATACCAACGAAGATATTGATTATAATAAAAGGCGTTAAAAAAATCAGTAGAGGTGGAAATCTGATAGAAACAAATACCAGCGAAGATATTTATAAACTTATAAAAGAGTATGTCGAAATCGATGAGTTGAAAAGTTGATTGACCCTAAGCAGTTAAGTATTGGAATAAAAGACGTTAAGACAATCAGTAGAGGTGAAATTCTGATAGAAACAAATACCAACGAAGATATTGATAAACTTATGAAAGAGTTTGTCGAAATCGATGAGTTGAAAAGTTGATTGACCATAAGCAGTTAAGTATTGGAATGAAAGACGTTAAGACAATCAGTAGAGGTGGAAATCTGATAGAAACAAATTCCAACAAAGATATTGATAAACTTATAAAAGAGTTTGTCGAAATCGAGCTGTTGAAAACTTGATTGACCCTAAGAAATTAATATAATAATAAAAAGCGTTAAGAAAATCAGTAGCGGTGGAAATCTGATAGAAACAATTACCAACGAAGATATTGATAAACTTATAAAAGAGTTTGTCGATATCGAGCAGTTGAAAACTTGATTGATCCTAAGTAGATTGGAATAAAAGGCGTTAAGAAAGTCAATAGGGGTGGAATTCTGATAGAAACAAATACCAACGAAGATATTGATAAACTTATAAAAGAGTTTGTCGAAATCGAGCAGTTGAAAACTTTATTGACCCTAAGCAGATGAATATTGGAATAAAAGGCTTTAAGAAAGTCAGTAGAGGTGGAAATCTGATAGAAACAAATACCAGCGAAGATATTTATAAACTTTTAAAAGAGTATGTCGAAATCGATGAGTTGAAAAGTTGATTGACCCTAAGCAGTTAAGTATTGCAATAAAAGACGTTAAGACAATCAGTAGAGGTGAAATTCTGATAGAAACAAACACCAACGAAGATATTGATAAACCTATGAAAGAGTTTGTCGAAATCGAGTAGTTGAAAAGTTGATTGACCCTAAGCAGTTAAGTATTGGAATAAAAGGCGTTAAGAAAATCAGTAGATGTGAAAATCTGATAAAAACAAACACCAACTAAGATATTGATAAACTTATAAAAGAGTTTGACGACATCTAGCAGTTGAAAACTTGATTGACCCTAAGAAATTAAATATTATAATAAAAGGCGTTAAGAAAACCAGTAGAGGTGGAAATCTGATAGAAACAAATTCCAACAAAGATATTGATAAACTTATAAAAGAGTTTGTCGAAATCGAGCTGTTGAAAACTTGATTGAACCTAAGAAGTTAATATAATAATAAAAGGCGTTAAGAAAATCAGTAGCGGTGGAAATCTGATAGAAACAAATACCAACGAAGATATTGATAAACTTATAAAAGAGTTTGTCGATATCGAGCAGTTGAAAACTTGATTGATCCTAAGTAGATTGGAATAAAAGGCGTTAAGAAAGTCAATAGGGGTGGAATTCTGATAGAAACAAATACCAACGAAGATATTGATAAACTTATAATAGAGTTTGTTGAAATCGAGAAATTGAAAACTTGATTGATCCTAAGCAGATAAATATTGGAATAAAAAGCGTTAAGAAAGTCAATAGGGGTGGAATTCTGTTAGAAACAAATACCAACGAAGATATTGATAAACTTATAAAAGAGTTTGTCGAAATCGAGAAGATGAAAACTTGATTGACCGTAAGCAGATAAATATTGGAATAAAAGGCGTTAAGAAAGTCAGTAGACGTGGAATTCTGATAGAAACAAATACCAACGAAGATATTGATAAACTTATAAAAGAGTTTATCGAAATCGAGCAGTTGAAAACTAGATTGACCATAAGCAGATAAATATTGGAATAAAAGGCGTTAAGAAAGTCAGTAGGGGTGGAATTCTGATAGAAACAAATACCAACGAAGATATTGATAAAGTTATAAAAGAGTTTGTCGAAATCGATCAGGTGAAAAGTTTATTGACCCTGAGAAATTAAATATTATAATAAAAGGCGTTAAGAAAATCAGTAGAGGTGGAAATCTGATAGAAACAAATACCAACGAAGATATTGATAAACTTGTAAAAGGGTTTGTCGAAATCGAGCTGTTTAAAATTTGATTGACCCTAAGTAGATAAATATTGGAATAAAAGGCGTTAAGAAAGTCAGTAGGGGTGGAATTCTGATAGAAACAAATACCAACGAAGATATTGATAAACATATAAAAGAGTTTGTCGAAATCGAGCAGTTGAAAAATTGATTGACGATAAGAAGTTAATATTATAATAAAAGGCGTTAAGAAAATCAGTAGGGGTCTGTAGGGATGGAATTCTGATAGAAACAAATACCAACGAAGATATTGATTATAATAAAAGGCGTTAAAAAAATCAGTAGAGGTGGAAATCTGATAGAAACAAATACCAGCGAAGATATTTATAAACTTATAAAAGAGTATGTCGAAATCGATGAGTTGAAAAGTTGATTGACCCTAAGCAGTTAAGTATTGGAATAAAAGACGTTAAGACAATCAGTAGAGGTGAAATTCTGATAGAAACAAATACCAACGAAGATATTGATAAACTTATGAAGGAGTTTGTGGAAATCGAGCAGTTGAAAAGTTGATTGACCCTAAGCAGTTAAGTATTGGAATAAAAGGCGTTAAGAAAATCAGTAGATGTGAAAATCTGATAAAAACAAACACCAACTAAGATATTGATAAACTTATAAAAGAGTTTGTCGACATCTAGCAGTTGAAAACTTGATTGACCCTAAGAAATTAAATATTATAATAAAAGGCGTTAAGAAAATCAGTAGAGGTGGAAATCTGATAGAAACAAATACCAACGAAGATATTGATAAACTTATAAAAGAGTTTGTCGATATCGAGCAGTTGAAAACTTGATTGATCCTAAGTAGATTGGAATAAAAGGCGTTAAGAAAGTCAATAGGGGTGGAATTCTGATAGAAACAAATACCAACGAAGATATTGATAAACTTATAAAAGAGTTTGTCGAAATCGAGAAGATGAAAACTTGATTGACCGTAAGCAGATAAATATTGGAATAAAAGGCGTTAAGAAAGTCAGTAGACGTGGAATTCTGATAGAAACAAATACCAACGAAGATATTGATAAACTTGTAAAAGGGTTTGTCGAAATCGAGCTGTTTAAAATTTGATTGACCCTAAGCAGATAAATATTGGAATAAAAGGCGTTAAGAAAGCCAGTAGGGGTGGAATCCTGATAGAAACAAATACCAATAAAGATATTGACAGAAACAAATACCAACGAACATATTGATAAACTTACAAAAGAGTTTTTCGAAATCGAGCCGTTGAAAACTTGATTGACACTAAGAAGATAAATATTGGAATAAAAGGCGTTAAGAAAGTCAGTAGGGGTGGAATTCTGATAGAAACAAATACCAACGAAGATATTGATAAACATATAAAAGAGTTTGTCGAAATCGAGCAGTTGAAAAAATTGATTGACGATAAGAAGATAATATTATAATAAAAGGCGTTAAGAAAATCAGTAGGGGTCTGTAGGGATGGAATTCTGATAGAAACAAATACCAACGAAGATATTGATAAACTTGTAAAAGGGTTTGTCGAAATCGAGCTGTTTAAAATTTGATTGACCCTAAGCAGATAAATATTGGAATAAAAGGCGTTAAGAAAGCCAGTAGGGGTGGAATCCTGATAGAAACAAATACCAATAAATATATTGACAGAAACAAATACCAACGAACATATTGATAAACTTACAAAAGAGTTTTTCGAAATCGAGCCGTTGAAAACTTGATTGACCCTAAGAAGATAAATATTGGAATAAAAGGCGTTAAGAAAGTCAGTAGGGGTGGAATTCTGATAGAAACAAATACCAGCGAAGATATTTATAAACTTATAAAAGAGTATGTCGAAATCGATGAGTTGAAAAGTTGATTGACCCTAAGCAGTTAAGTATTGGAATAAAAGACGTTAAGACAATCAGTAGAGGTGAAATTCTGATAGAAACAAATACCAACGAAGATATTGATAAACTTATAAAAAAGTTTGTCGAAATCGAGCAGTTGAAAAGTTGATTGACCCTAAGCAGTTAAGTATTGGAATAAAAGGCGTTAAGAAAATCAGTAGATGTGAAAATCTGATAAAAACAAACACCAACTAAGATATTGATAAACTTATAAAAGAGTTTGTCGACATCTAGCATTTGAAAACTTGATTGACCCTAAGAAATTAAATATTATAATAAAAGGCGTTAAGAAAATCAGTAGAGGTGGAAATCTGATAGAAACAAATTCCAACAAAGATATTGATAAACTTATAAAAGAGTTTGTCGAAATCAAGCTGTTGAAAACTTGATTGACCCTAAGAAGTTAATATAATAATAAAAGGCGTTAAGAAAATCAGCAGCGGTGGAAATCTGATAGAAACAAATACCAACGAAGATATTGATAAACTTATAAAAGAGTTTGTCGATATCGAGCAGTTAAAAACTTGATTGATCCTAAGTAGATATATAATGGAATAAAAGGCGTTAAGAAAGCCAATAGGGGTGGAATTCTGATAGAAACAAATACCAACGAAGATATTGATAAACTTATAATAGAGTTTGTTGAAATCGAGAAATTGAAAACTTGATTGATCCTAAGCAGATAAATATTGGAATAAAAGGCGTTAAGAAAGTCAGTAGACGTGGAATTCTGATAGAAACAAATACCAACGAAGATATTGATAAACTTATAAAAGAGTTTATCGAAATCGAGCAGTTGAAAACTAGATTGACCATAAGCAGATAAATATTGGAATAAAAGGCGTGAAGAAAGTCAGTAGGGGTGGAATTCTGATAGAAACAAATACCAACGAAGATATTGATAAACTTATAAAAGAGTTTGTCGAAATCGATCAGGTGAAAAGTTGATTGACCCTGAGAAATTAAATATTATAATAAAAGGCGTTAAGAAAATCAGTAGAGGTGGAAATCTGATAGAAACAAATACCAACGAAGATATTGGTAAACTTGTAAAAGGGTTTGTCGAAATCGAGCTGTTTAAAATTTGATTGACCCTAAGTAGATAAATATTGGAATAAAAGGCGTTAAGAAAGCCAGTAGGGGTGGAATCCTGATAGAAACAAATACCAATAAAGATATTGACAGAAACAAATACCAACGAACATATTGATAAATTTACAAAAGAGTTTTTCGAAATCGAGCCGTTGAAAACTTGATTGACCCTAAGAAGATAAATATTGGAATAAAAGGCGTTAAGTCAGTAGGGGTGGAATTCTGATAGAAACAAATACCAACGAAGATATTGATAAACATATAAAAGAGTTTGTCGAAATCGAGCAGTTGAAAAATTGATTGACGATAAGAAGTTAATATTATAATAAAAGGCGTTAAGAAAATCAGTAGGGGTCTGTAGGGATGGAATTCTGATAGAAACAAATACCAGCGAAGATATTTATAAACTTATAAAAGAGTATGTCGAAATCGATGAGTTGAAAAGTTGATTGACCCTAAGCAGTTAAGTATTGGAATAAAAGACGTTAAGACAATCAGTAGAGGTGAAATTCTGATAGAAACAAATACCAACGAAGATATTGATAAACTTATGAAAGAGTTTGTCGAAATCGAGCAGTTGAAAAGTTGATTGACTCTAAGCAGTTAAGTATTGGAATAAAAGGCGTTAAGAAAATCAGTAGATGTGAAAATCTGATAAAAACAAACACCAACTAAGATATTGATAAACTTATAAAAGAGTTTGTCGACATCTAGCATTTGAAAACTTGATTGACCCTAAGAAATTAAATATTATAATAAAAGGCGTTAAGAAAATCAGTAGAGGTGGAAATCTGATAGAAACAAATTCCAACAAAGATATTGATAAACTTATAAAAGAGTTTGTCGAAATCGAGCTGTTGAAAACTTGATTGACCCTAAGAAGTTAATATAATAATAAAAGGCGTTAAGAAAATCAGTAGCGGTGGAAATCTGATAGAAACAAATACCAACGAAGATATTGATAAACTTATAAAAGAGTTTGTCGATATCGAGCAGTTAAAAACTTGATTGATCCTAAGTAGATATATAATGGAATAAAAGGCGTTAAGAAAGTCAATAGGGGTGGAATTCTGATAGAAACAAATACCAACGAAGATATTGATAAACTTATAATAGAGTTTGTTGAAATCGAGAAATTGAAAACTTGATTGATCCTAAGCAGATAAATATTGGAATAAAAAGCGTTAAGAAAGTCAATAGGGGTGGAATTCTGTTAGAAACAAATATAAACGAAGATATTGATAAACTTATAAAAGAGTTTGTCGAAATCGAGAAGATGAAAACTTGATTGACCGTAAGCAGATAAATATTGGAATAAAAGGCGTTAAGAAAGTCAGTAGACGTGGAATTCTGATAGAAACAAATACCAACGAAGATATTGATAAACTTATAAAAGAGTTTATCGAAATCGAGCAGTTGAAAACTAGATTGACCATAAGCAGATAAATATTGGAATAAAAGGCGTTAAGAAAGTCAGTAGGGGTGGAATTCTGATAGAAACAAATACCAACGAAGATATTGATAAACTTATAAAAGAGTTTGTCGAAATCGATCAGCTGAAAAGTTGATTGACCCTGAGAAATTAAATATTATAATAAAAGGCGTTAAGAAAATGAGTAGAGGTGGAAATCAGATAGAAACAAATACCAACGAAGATATTGATAAACTTGTAAAAGGGTTTGTCGAAATCGAGCTGTTTAAAATTTGATTGACCCTAAGCAGATAAATATTGGAATAAAAGGCGTTAAGAAAGCCAGTAGGGGTGGAATCCTGATAGAAACAAATACCAATAAAGATATTGACAGAAACAAATACCAACGAACATATTGATAAACTTACAAAAGAGTTTTTCGAAATCGAGCCGTTGAAAACTTGATTCACCCTAAGAAGATAAATATTGGAATAAAAGGCGTTAAGACAGTCAGTAGGGGTGGAATTCTGATAGAAACTAATACCAACGAAGATATTGATAAACATATAAAAGAGTTTGTCGAAATCGAGCAGTTGAAAAATTGATTGACGATAAGAAGTTAATATTATAATAAAAGGCGTTAAGAAAATCAGTAGGGGTCTGTAAGGATGGAATTCTGATAGAAACAAATACCAACGAAGATATTGATAAACTTATAATAGAGTTTGTTGAAATCGAGAAATTGAAAACTTGATTGATCCTAAGCAGATAAATATTGGAATAAAAAGCGTTAAGAAAGTCAATAGGGGTGGAATTCTGTTAGAAACAAATACCAACGAAGATATTGATAAACTTATAAAAGAGTTTGTCGAAATCGAGAAGATGAAAACTTGATTGACCGTAAGCAGATAAATATTGGAATAAAAGGCGTTAAGAAAGTCAGTAGGGGTGGAATTCTGATAGAAACAAATACCGACGAAGATATTGATAAACTTATAAAAGAGTTTGTCGAAATCGATCAGGTGAAAAGTTGATTGACCCTGAGAAATTAAATATTATAATAAAAGGCGTTAAGAAATCCAGTAGGGGTGGAATCCTGATAGAAACAAATACCAATAAAGATATTGACAGAAACAAATACCAACGAACATATTGATAAACTTACAAAAGAGTTTTTCGAAATCGAGCTGTTGAAAACTTGATTCACCCTAAGAAGATAAATATTGGAATAAAAGGCGTTAAGAAAGTCAGTAGGGGTGGAATTCTGATAGAAACAAATACCAACGAAGATATTGATAAACATATAAAAGAGTTTGTCGAAATCGAGCAGTTGAAAAATTGATTGACGATAAGAAGTTAATATTATAATAAAAGGCGTTAAGAAAATTAGTAGGGGTCTGTAGGGATGGAATTCTGATAGAAACAAATACCAACGAAGATATTGATTATAATAAAAGGCGTTAAAAAAATCAGTAGAGGTGGAAATCTGATAGAAACAAATACCAGCGAAGATATTTATAAACTTATAAAAGAGTATGTCGAAATCGATGAGTTGAAAAGTTGATTGACCCTAAGCAGTTAAGTATTGGAATAAAAGACGTTAAGACAATCAGTAGAGGTGAAATTCTGATAGAAACAAATACCAACGAAGATATTGATAAACTTATGAAAGAGTTTGTCGAAATCGATGAGTTGAAAAGTTGATTGACCCTAAGCAGTTAAGTATTGGAATAAAAGACGTTAAGACAATCAGTAGAGGTGGAAATCTGATAGAAACAAATTCCAACAAAGATATTGATAAACTTATAAAAGAGTTTGTCGAAATCGAGCTGTTGAAAACTTGATTGACCCTAAGAAATTAATATAATAATAAAAGGCGTTAAGAAAATCAGTAGCGGTGGAAATCTGATAGAAACAATTACCAACGAAGATATTGATAAACTTATAAAAGAGTTTGTCGATATCGAGCAGTTGAAAACTTGATTGATCCTAAGTAGATTGGAATAAAAGGCGTTAAGAAAGTCAATAGGGGTGGAATTCTGATAGAAACAAATACCAACGAAGATATTGATAAACTTATAAAAGAGTTTGTCGAAATCGAGCAGTTGAAAACTTTATTGACCCTAAGCAGATGAATATTGGAATAAAAGGCTTTAAGAAAGTCAGTAGAGGTGGAAATCTGATAGAAACAAATACCAGCGAAGATATTTATAAACTTTTAAAAGAGTATGTCGAAATCGATGAGTTGAAAAGTTGATTGACCCTAAGCAGTTAAGTATTGCAATAAAAGACGTTAAGACAATCAGTAGAGGTGAAATTCTGATAGAAACAAACACCAACGAAGATATTGATAAACCTATGAAAGAGTTTGTCGAAATCGAGTAGTTGAAAAGTTGATTGACCCTAAGCAGTTAAGTATTGGAATAAAAGGCGTTAAGAAAATCAGTAGATGTGAAAATCTGATAAAAACAAACACCAACTAAGATATTGATAAACTTATAAAAGAGTTTGTCGACATCTAGCAGTTGAAAACTTGATTGACCCTAAGAAATTAAATATTATAATAAAAGGCGTTAAGAAAATCAGTAGAGGTGGAAATCTGATAGAAACAAATTCCAACAAAGATATTGATAAACTTATAAAAGAGTTTGTCGAAATCGAGCTGTTGAAAACTTGATTGAACCTAAGAAGTTAATATAATAATAAAAGGCGTTAAGAAAATCAGTAGCGGTGGAAATCTGATAGAAACAAATACCAACGAAGATATTGATAAACTTATAAAAGAGTTTGTCGATATCGAGCAGTTGAAAACTTGATTGATCCTAAGTAGATTGGAATAAAAGGCGTTAAGAAAGTCAATAGGGGTGGAATTCTGATAGAAACAAATACCAACGAAGATATTGATAAACTTATAATAGAGTTTGTTGAAATCGAGAAATTGAAAACTTGATTGATCCTAAGCAGATAAATATTGGAATAAAAAGCGTTAAGAAAGTCAATAGGGGTGGAATTCTGTTAGAAACAAATACCAACGAAGATATTGATAAACTTATAAAAGAGTTTGTCGAAATCGAGAAGATGAAAACTTGATTGACCGTAAGCAGATAAATATTGGAATAAAAGGCGTTAAGAAAGTCAGTAGACGTGGAATTCTGATAGAAACAAATACCAACGAAGATATTGATAAACTTATAAAAGAGTTTATCGAAATCGAGCAGTTGAAAACTAGATTGACCATAAGCAGATAAATATTGGAATAAAAGGCGTTAAGAAAGTCAGTAGGGGTGGAATTCTGATAGAAACAAATACCAACGAAGATATTGATAAAGTTATAAAAGAGTTTGTCGAAATCGATCAGGTGAAAAGTTTATTGACCCTGAGAAATTAAATATTATAATAAAAGGCGTTAAGAAAATCAGTAGAGGTGGAAATCTGATAGAAACAAATACCAACGAAGATATTGATAAACTTGTAAAAGGGTTTGTCGAAATCGAGCTGTTTAAAATTTGATTGACCCTAAGTAGATAAATATTGGAATAAAAGGCGTTAAGAAAGTCAGTAGGGGTGGAATTCTGATAGAAACAAATACCAACGAAGATATTGATAAACATATAAAAGAGTTTGTCGAAATCGAGCAGTTGAAAAATTGATTGACGATAAGAAGTTAATATTATAATAAAAGGCGTTAAGAAAATCAGTAGGGGTCTGTAGGGATGGAATTCTGATAGAAACAAATACCAACGAAGATATTGATTATAATAAAAGGCGTTAAAAAAATCAGTAGAGGTGGAAATCTGATAGAAACAAATACCAGCGAAGATATTTATAAACTTATAAAAGAGTATGTCGAAATCGATGAGTTGAAAAGTTGATTGACCCTAAGCAGTTAAGTATTGGAATAAAAGACGTTAAGACAATCAGTAGAGGTGAAATTCTGATAGAAACAAATACCAACGAAGATATTGATAAACTTATGAAGGAGTTTGTCGAAATCGAGCAGTTGAAAAGTTGATTGACCCTAAGCAGTTAAGTATTGGAATAAAAGGCGTTAAGAAAATCAGTAGATGTGAAAATCTGATAAAAACAAACACCAACTAAGATATTGATAAACTTATAAAAGAGTTTGTCGACATCTAGCAGTTGAAAACTTGATTGACCCTAAGAAATTAAATATTATAATAAAAGGCGTTAAGAAAATCAGTAGAGGTGGAAATCTGATAGAAACAAATACCAACGAAGATATTGATAAACTTATAAAAGAGTTTGTCGATATCGAGCAGTTGAAAACTTGATTGATCCTAAGTAGATTGGAATAAAAGGCGTTAAGAAAGTCAATAGGGGTGGAATTCTGATAGAAACAAATACCAACGAAGATATTGATAAACTTATAAAAGAGTTTGTCGAAATCGAGAAGATGAAATCTTGATTGACCGTAAGCAGATAAATATTGGAATAAAAGGCGTTAAGAAAGTCAGTAGACGTGGAATTCTGATAGAAACAAATACCAACGAAGATATTGATAAACTTGTAAAAGGGTTTGTCGAAATCGAGCTGTTTAAAATTTGATTGACCCTAAGCAGATAAATATTGGAATAAAAGGCGTTAAGAAAGCCAGTAGGGGTGGAATCCTGATAGAAACAAATACCAATAAAGATATTGACAGAAACAAATACCAACGAACATATTGATAAACTTACAAAAGAGTTTTTCGAAATCGAGCCGTTGAAAACTTGATTGACACTAAGAAGATAAATATTGGAATAAAAGGCGTTAAGAAAGTCAGTAGGGGTGGAATTCTGATAGAAACAAATACCAACGAAGATATTGATAAACATATAAAAGAGTTTGGCGAAATCGAGCAGTTGAAAAAATTGATTGACGATAAGAAGATAATATTATAATAAAAGGCGTTAAGAAAATCAGTAGGGGTCTGTAGGGATGGAATTCTGATAGAAACAAATACCAACGAAGATATTGATAAACTTGTAAAAGGGTTTGTCGAAATCGAGCTGTTTAAAATTTGATTGACCCTAAGCAGATAAATATTGGAATAAAAGGCGTTAAGAAAGCCAGTAGGGGTGGAATCCTGATAGAAACAAATACCAATAAATATATTGACAGAAACAAATACCAACGAACATATTGATAAACTTACAAAAGAGTTTTTCGAAATCGAGCCGTTGAAAACTTGATTGACCCTAAGAAGATAAATATTGGAATAAAAGGCGTTAAGAAAGTCAGTAGGGGTGGAATTCTGATAGAAACAAATACCAGCGAAGATATTTATAAACTTATAAAAGAGTATGTCGAAATCGATGAGTTGAAAAGTTGATTGACCCTAAGCAGTTAAGTATTGGAATAAAAGACGTTAAGACAATCAGTAGAGGTGAAATTCTGATAGAAACAAATACCAACGAAGATATTGATAAACTTATAAAAAAGTTTGTCGAAATCGAGCAGTTGAAAAGTTGATTGACCCTAAGCAGTTAAGTATTGGAATAAAAGGCGTTAAGAAAATCAGTAGATGTGAAAATCTGATAAAAACAAACACCAACTAAGATATTGATAAACTTATAAAAGAGTTTGTCGACATCTAGCATTTGAAAACTTGATTGACCCTAAGAAATTAAATATTATAATAAAAGGCGTTAAGAAAATCAGTAGAGGTGGAAATCTGATAGAAACAAATTCCAACAAAGATATTGATAAACTTATAAAAGAGTTTGTCGAAATCAAGCTGTTGAAAACTTGATTGACCCTAAGAAGTTAATATAATAATAAAAGGCGTTAAGAAAATCAGCAGCGGTGGAAATCTGATAGAAACAAATACCAACGAAGATATTGATAAACTTATAAAAGAGTTTGTCGATATCGAGCAGTTAAAAACTTGATTGATCCTAAGTAGATATATAATGGAATAAAAGGCGTTAAGAAAGCCAATAGGGGTGGAATTCTGATAGAAACAAATACCAACGAAGATATTGATAAACTTATAATAGAGTTTGTTGAAATCGAGAAATTGAAAACTTGATTGATCCTAAGCAGATAAATATTGGAATAAAAGGCGTTAAGAAAGTCAGTAGACGTGGAATTCTGATAGAAACAAATACCAACGAAGATATTGATAAACTTATAAAAGAGTTTATCGAAATCGAGCAGTTGAAAACTAGATTGACCATAAGCAGATAAATATTGGAATAAAAGGCGTGAAGAAAGTCAGTAGGTGTGGAATTCTGATAGAAACAAATACCAACGAAGATATTGATAAACTTATAAAAGAGTTTGTCGAAATCGATCAGGTGAAAAGTTGATTGACCCTGAGAAATTAAATATTATAATAAAAGGCGTTAAGAAAATCAGTAGAGGTGGAAATCTGATAGAAACAAATACCAACGAAGATATTGGTAAACTTGTAAAAGGGTTTGTCGAAATCGAGCTGTTTAAAATTTGATTGACCCTAAGTAGATAAATATTGGAATAAAAGGCGTTAAGAAAGCCAGTAGGGGTGGAATCCTGATAGAAACAAATACCAATAAAGATATTGACAGAAACAAATACCAACGAACATATTGATAAATTTACAAAAGAGTTTTTCGAAATCGAGCCGTTGAAAACTTGATTGACCCTAAGAAGATAAATATTGGAATAAAAGGCGTTAAGTCAGTAGGGGTGGAATTCTGATAGAAACAAATACCAACGAAGATATTGATAAACATATAAAATAGTTTGTCGAAATCGAGCAGTTGAAAAATTGATTGACGATAAGAAGTTAATATTATAATAAAAGGCGTTAAGAAAATCAGTAGGGGTCTGTAGGGATGGAATTCTGATAGAAACAAATACCAGCGAAGATATTTATAAACTTATAAAAGAGTATGTCGAAATCGATGAGTTGAAAAGTTGATTGACCCTAAGCAGTTAAGTATTGGAATAAAAGACGTTAAGACAATCAGTAGAGGTGAAATTCTGATAGAAACAAATACCAACGAAGATATTGATAAACTTATGAAAGAGTTTGTCGAAATCGAGCAGTTGAAAAGTTGATTGACCCTAAGCAGTTAAGTATTGGAATAAAAGGCGTTAAGAAAATCAGTAGATGTGAAAATCTGATAAAAACAAACACCAACTAAGATATTGATAAACTTATAAAAGAGTTTGTCGACATCTAGCATTTGAAAACTTGATTGACCCTAAGAAATTAAATATTATAATAAAAGGCGTTAAGAAAATCAGTAGAGGTGGAAATCTGATAGAAACAAATTCCAACAAAGATATTGATAAACTTATAAAAGAGTTTGTCGAAATCGAGCTGTTGAAAACTTGATTGACCCTAAGAAGTTAATATAATAATAAAAGGCGTTAAGAAAATCAGTAGCGGTGGAAATCTGATAGAAACAAATACCAACGAAGATATTGATAAACTTATAAAAGAGTTTGTCGATATCGAGCAGTTAAAAACTTGATTGATCCTAAGTAGATATATAATGGAATAAAAGGCGTTAAGAAAGTCAATAGGGGTGGAATTCTGATAGAAACAAATACCAACGAAGATATTGATAAACTTATAATAGAGTTTGTTGAAATCGAGAAATTGAAAACTTGATTGATCCTAAGCAGATAAATATTGGAATAAAAAGCGTTAAGAAAGTCAATAGGGGTGGAATTCTGTTAGAAACAAATACCAACGAAGATATTGATAAACTTATAAAAGAGTTTGTCGAAATCGAGAAGATGAAAACTTGATTGACCGTAAGCAGATAAATATTGGAATAAAAGGCGTTAAGAAAGTCAGTAGACGTGGAATTCTGATAGAAACAAATACCAACGAAGATATTGATAAACTTATAAAAGAGTTTATCGAAATCGAGCAGTTGAAAACTAGATTGACCATAAGCAGATAAATATTGGAATAAAAGGCGTTAAGAAAGTCAGTAGGGGTGGAATTCTGATAGAAACAAATACCAACGAAGATATTGATAAACTTATAAAAGAGTTTGTCGAAATCGATCAGCTGAAAAGTTGATTGACCCTGAGAAATTAAATATTATAATAAAAGGCGTTAAGAAAATGAGTAGAGGTGGAAATCAGATAGAAACAAATACCAACGAAGATATTGATAAACATATAAAAGAGTTTGTCGAAATCGAGCAGTTGAAAAATTGATTGACGATAAGAAGTTAATATTATAATAAAAGGCGTTAAGAAAATCAGTAGGGGTCTGTAAGGATGGAATTCTGATAGAAACAAATACCAACGAAGATATTGATTATAATAAAAGGCGTTAAAAAAATCAGTAGAGGTGGAAATCTGATAGAAACAAATACCAGCGAAGATATTTATAAACTTATAAAAGAGTATGTCGAAATCGATGAGTTGAAAAGTTGATTGACCCTAAGCAGTTAAGTATTGGAATAAAAGACGTTAAGACAATCAGTAGAGGTGAAATTCTGATAGAAACAAATACCAACGAAGATATTGATAAACTTATGAAAGAGTTTGTCGAAATCGAGCAGTTGAAAAGTTGATTGACCCTAAGCAGTTAAGTATTGGAATAAAAGGCGTTAAGAAAATCAATAGATGTGAAAATCTGATAAAAACAAACACCAACTAAGATATTGATAAACTTATAAAAGAGTTTGTCGACATCTAGCAGTTGAAAACTTGATTGACCCTAAGAAATTAAATATTATAATAAAAGGCGTTAAGAAAATCAGTAGAGGTGGAAATCTGATAGAAACAAATTCCAACAAAGATATTGATAAACTTATAAAAGAGTTTGTCGAAATCGAGCTGTTGAAAACTTGATTGACCCTAAGAAGTTAATATAATAATAAAAGGCGTTAAGAAAATCAGTAGCGGTGGAAATCTGATAGAAACAAATACCAACGAAGATATTGATAAACTTATAAAAGAGTTTGTCGATATCGAGCAGTTAAAAACTTGATTGATCCTAAGTAGATATATAATGGAATAAAAGGCGTTAAGAAAGTCAATAGGGGTGGAATTCTGATAGAAACAAATACCAACGAAGATATTGATAAACTTATAATAGAGTTTGTTGAAATCGAGAAATTGAAAACTTGATTGATCCTAAGCAGATAAATATTGGAATAAAAAGCGTTAAGAAAGTCAATAGGGGTGGAATTCTGTTAGAAACAAATACCAACGAAGATATTGATAAACTTATAAAAGAGTTTGTCGAAATCGAGAAGATGAAAACTTGATTGACCGTAAGCAGATAAATATTGGAATAAAAGGCGTTAAGAAAGTCAGTAGACGTGGAATTCTGATAGAAACAAATACCAACGAAGATATTGATAAACTTATAAAAGAGTTTATCGAAATCGAGCAGTTGAAAACTAGATTGACCATAAGCAGATAAATATTGGAATAAAAGGCGTTAAGAAAGTCAGTAGGGGTGGAATTCTGATAGAAACAAATACCAACGAAGATATTGATAAACTTATAAAAGAGTTTGTCGAAATCGATCAGCTGAAAAGTTGATTGACCCTGAGAAATTAAATATTATAATAAAAGGCGTTAAGAAAATGAGTAGAGGTGGAAATCAGATAGAAACAAATACCAACGAAGATATTGATAAACTTGTAAAAGGGTTTGTCGAAATCGAGCTGTTTAAAATTTGATTGACCCTAAGCAGATAAATATTGGAATAAAAGGCGTTAAGAAAGCCAGTAGGGGTGGAATCCTGATAGAAACAAATACCAATAAAGATATTGACAGAAACAAATACCAACGAACATATTGATAAACTTACAAAAGAGTTTTTCGAAATCGAGCCGTTGAAAACTTGATTCACCCTAAGAAGATAAATATTGGAATAAAAGGCGTTAAGAAAGTCAGTAGGGGTGGAATTCTGATAGAAACAAATACCAACGAAGATATTGATAAACATATAAAAGAGTTTGTCGAAATCGAGCAGTTGAAAAATTGATTGACGATAAGAAGTTAATATTATAATAAAAGGCGTTAAGAAAATCAGTAGGGGTCTGTAGGGATGGAATTCTGATAGAAACAAATACCAAAGAAGATATTGATTATAATAAAATGCGTTAAAAAAATCAGTAGAGGTGGAAATCTGATAGAAACAAATACCAGCGAAGATATTTATAAACTTATAAAAGAGTATGTCGAAATCGATGAGTTGAAAAGTTGATTGACCCTAAGCAGTTAAGTATTGGAATAAAAGACGTTAAGACAATCAGTAGAGGTGAAATTCTGATAGAAACAAATACCAACGAAGATATTGATAAACTTATGAAAGAGTTTGTCGAAATCGAGCAGTTGAAAAGTTGATTGGCCCTAAGCAGTTAAGTATTGGAATAAAAGGCGTTAAGAAAATCAGTAGATGTGAAAATCTGATAAAAACAAACACCAACTAAGATATTGATAAACTTATAAAAGAGTTTGTCGACATCTAGCAGTTGAAAACTTGATTGACCCTAAGAAATTAAATATTATAATAAAAGGCGTTAAGAAAATCAGTAGAGGTGGAAATCTGATAGAAACAAATTCCAACAAAGATATTGATAAACTTATAAAAGAGTTTGTCGATATCGAGCTGTTGAAAACTTGATTGATCCTAAGTAGATTGGAATAAAAGGCGTTAAGAAAGTCAATAGGGGTGGAATTCTGATAGAAACAAATACCAACGAAGATATTGATAAACTTATAAAAGAGTTTGTCGAAATCGAGAAGATGAAAACTTGATTGACCGTAAGCAGATAAATATTGGAATAAAAGGCGTTAAGAAAGTCAGTAGACGTGGAATTCTGATAGAAACAAATACCAACGAAGATATTGATAAACTTATAAAAGAGTTTATCGAAATCGAGCAGTTGAAAACTAGATTGACCATAAGCAGATAAATATTGGAATAAAAGGCGTTAAGAAAGTCAGTAGGGGTGGAATTCTGATAGAAACAAATACCAACGAAGATATTGATAAACTTATAAAAGAGTTTGTCGAAATCGATCAGGTGAAAAGTTGATTGACCCTGAGAAATTAAATATTATAATAAAAGGCGTTAAGAAAATCAGTAGAGGTGGAAATCTGATAGAAACAAATACCAACGAAGATATTGATAAACTTGTAAAAGGGTTTGTCGAAATCGAGCTGTTTAAAATTTGATTGACCCTAAGCAGATAAATATTGGAATAAAAGGCGTTAAGAAAGCCAGTAGGGGTGGAATCCTGATAGAAACAAATACCAATAAAGATATTGACAGAAACAAATACCAACGAACATATTGATAAACTTACAAAAGAGTTTTTCGAAATCGAGCCGTTGAAAACTTGATTGACACTAAGAAGATAAATATTGGAATAAAAGGCGTTAAGAAAGTCAGTAGGGGTGGAATTCTGATAGAAACAAATACCAACGAAGATATTGATAAACATATAAAAGAGTTTGTCGAAATCGAGCAGTTGAAAAAATTGATTGACGATAAGAAGATAATATTATAATAAAAGGCGTTAAGAAAATCAGTAGGGGTCTGTAGGGATGGAATTCTGATAGAAACAAATACCAACGAAGATATTGATTATAATAAAAGGCGTTAAGAAAATCAGTAGGGGTCTGTAGGGATGGAATTCTGATAGAAACAAATACCAACGAAGATATTGATTATAATAAAAGGCGTTAAAAAAATCAGTAGAGGTGGAAATCTGATAGAAACAAATACCAGCGAAGATATTTATAAACTTATAAAAGAGTATGTCGAAATCGATGAGTTGAAAAGTTGATTGACCCTAAGCAGTTAAGTATTGGAATAAAAGACGTTAAGACAATCAGTAGAGGTGAAATTCTGATAGAAACAAATACCAACGAAGATATTGATAAACTTATGAAAGAGTTTGTCGAAATCGAGCAGTTGAAAAGTTGATTGACCCTAAGCAGTTAAGTATTGGAATAAAAGGCGTTAAGAAAATCAGTAGATGTGAAAATCTGATAAAAACAAACACCAACTAAGATATTGATAAACTTATAAAAGAGTTTGTCGACATCTAGCAGTTGAAAACTTGATTGACCCTAAGAAATTAAATATTATAATAAAAGGCGTTAAGAAAATCAGTAGAGGTGGAAATCTGATAGAAACAAATTCCAACAAAGATATTGATAAACTTATAAAAGAGTTTGTCGAAATCGAGCTGTTGAAAACTTGATTGACCCTAAGAAGTTAATATAATAATAAAAGGCGTTAAGAAAATCAGTAGCGGTGGAAATCTGATAGAAACAAATACCAACGAAGATATTGATAAACTTATAAAAGAGTTTGTCGATATCGAGCTGTTGAAAACTTGATTGATCCTAAGTAGATTGGAATAAAAGGCGTTAAGAAAGTCAATAGGGGTGGAATTCTGATAGAAACAAATACCAACGAAGATATTGATAAACTTATAAAAGAGTTTGTCGAAATCGAGAAGATGAAAACTTGATTGACCGTAAGCAGATAAATATTGGAATAAAAGGCGTTAAGAAAGTCAGTAGACGTGGAATTCTGATAGAAACAAATACCAACGAAGATATTGATAAACTTATAAAAGAGTTTATCGAAATCGAGCAGTTGAAAACTAGATTGACCATAAGCAGATAAATATTGGAATAAAAGGCGTTAAGAAAGTCAGTAGGGGTGGAATTCTGATAGAAACAAATACCAACGAAGATATTGATAAACTTATAAAAGAGTTTGTCGAAATCGATCAGGTGAAAAGTTGATTGACCCTGAGAAATTAAATATTATAATAAAAGGCGTTAAGAAAATCAGTAGAGGTGGAAATCTGATAGAAACAAATACCAACGAAGATATTGATAAACTTGTAAAAGGGTTTGTCGAAATCGAGCTGTTTAAAATTTGATTGACCCTAAGCAGATAAATATTGGAATAAAAGGCGTTAAGAAAGCCAGTAGGGGTGGAATCCTGATAGAAACAAATACCAATAAAGATATTGACAGAAACAAATACCAACGAACATATTGATAAACTTACAAAAGAGTTTTTCGAAATCGAGCCGTTGAAAACTTGATTGACACTAAGAAGATAAATATTGGAATATAAGGCGTTAAGAAAGTCAGTAGGGGTGGAATTCTGATAGAAACAAATACCAACGAAGATATTGATAAACATATAAAAGAGTTTGTCGAAATCGAGCAGTTGAAAAAATTGATTGACGATAAGAAGATAATATTATAATAAAAGGCGTTAAGAAAATCAGTAGGGGTCTGTAGGGATGGAATTCTGATAGAAACAAATACCAACGAAGATATTGATTATAATAAAAGGCGTTAAGAAAATCAGTAGGGGTCTGTAGGGATGGAATTCTGATAGAAACAAATACCAACGAAGATATTGATTATAATAAAAGGCGTTAAAAAAATCAGTAGAGGTGGAAATCTGATAGAAACAAATACCAGCGAAGATATTTATAAACTTATAAAAGAGTATGTCGAAATCGATGAGTTGAAAAGTTGATTGACCCTAAGCAGTTAAGTATTGGAATAAAAGACGTTAAGACAATCAGTAGAGGTGAAATTCTGATAGAAACAAATACCAACGAAGATATTGATAAACTTATGAAAGAGTTTGTCGAAATCGAGCAGTTGAAAAGTTGATTGACCCTAAGCAGTTAAGTATTGGAATAAAAGGCGTTAAGAAAATCAGTAGATGTGAAAATCTGATAAAAACAAACACCAACTAAGATATTGATAAACTTATAAAAGAGTTTGTCGACATCTAGCATTTGAAAACTTGATTGACCCTAAGAAATTAAATATTATAATAAAAGGCGTTAAGAAAATCAGTAGAGGTGGAAATCTGATAGAAACAAATTCCAACAAAGATATTGATAAACTTATAAAAGAGTTTGTCGAAATCGAGCTGTTGAAAACTTGATTGACCCTAAGAAGTTAATATAATAATAAAAGGCGTTAAGAAAATCAGTAGCGGTGGAAATCTGATAGAAACAAATACCAACGAAGATATTGATAAACTTATAAAAGAGTTTGTCGATATCGAGCAGTTAAAAACTTGATTGATCCTAAGTAGATATATAATGGAATAAAAGGCGTTAAGAAAGTCAATAGGGGTGGAATTCTGATAGAAACAAATACCAACGAAGATATTGATAAACTTATAATAGAGTTTGTTGAAATCGAGAAATTGAAAACTTGATTGATCCTAAGCAGATAAATATTGGAATAAAAAGCGTTAAGAAAGTCAATAGGGGTGGAATTCTGTTAGAAACAAATACCAACGAAGATATTGATAAACTTATAAAAGAGTTTGTCGAAATCGAGAAGATGAAAACTTGATTGACCGTAAGCAGATAAATATTGGAATAAAAGGCGTTAAGAAAGTCAGTAGACGTGGAATTCTGATAGAAACAAATACCAACGAAGATATTGATAAACTTATAAATGAGTTTATCGAAATCGAGCAGTTGAAAACTAGATTGACCATAAGCAGATAAATATTGGAATAAAAGGCGTTAAGAAAGTCAGTAGGGGTGGAATTCTGATAGAAACAAATACCAACGAAGATATTGATAAACTTATAAAAGAGTTTGTCGAAATCGATCAGCTGAAAAGTTGATTGACCCTGAGAAATTAAATATTATAATAAAAGGCGTTAAGAAAATGAGTAGAGGTGGAAATCTGATAGAAACAAATACCAACGAAGATATTGATAAACTTGTAAAAGGATTTGCCGAAATCGAGCTGTTTAAAATTTGATTGACCCTAAGCAGATAAATATTGGAATAAAAGGCGTTAAGAAAGCCAGTAGGGGTGGAATCCTGATAGAAACAAATACCAATAAATATACTGACAGAAACAAATACCAACGAACATATTGATAAACTTACAAAAGAGTTTTTCGAAATCGAGCCGTTGAAAACTTGATTGACCCTAAGAAGATAAATATTGGAATAAAAGGCGTTAAGAAAGTCAGTAGGGGTGGAATTCTGATAGAAACAAATACCAACGAAGATATTGATTATAATAAAAGGCGTTAAAAAAATCAGTAGAGGTGGAAATCTGATAGAAACAAATACCAGCGAAGATATTTATAAACTTATAAAAGAGTATGTCGAAATCGATGAGTTGAAAAGTTGATTGACCCTAAGCAGTTAAGTATTGGAATAAAAGACGTTAAGACAATCAGTAGAGGTGAAATTCTGATAGAAACAAATACCAACGAAGATATTGATAAACTTATAAAAGAGTTTGTCGAAATCGAGCAGTTGAAAAGTTGATTGACCCTAAGCAGTTAAGTATTGGAATAAAAGGCGTTAAGAAAATCAGTAGATGTGAAAATCTGATAAAAACAAACACCAACTAAGATATTGATAAACTTATAAAAGTGTTTGTCGACATCTAGCATTTGAAAACTTGATTGACCCTAAGAAATTAAATATTATAATAAAAGGCGTTAAGAAAATCAGTAGAGGTGGATATCTGATAGAAACAAATTCCAACAAAGATATTGATAAACTTATAAAAGTGTTTGTCGAAATCAAGCTGTTGAAAACTTGATTGACCCTAAGAAGTTAATATAATAATAAAAGGCGTTAAGAAAATCAGTAGCGGTGGAAATCTGATAGAAACAAATACCAACGAAGATATTGATAAACTTATAAAAGAGTTTGTCGATATCGAGCAGTTAAAAACTTGATTGATCCTAAGTAGATATATAATGGAATAAAAGGCGTTAAGAAAGTCAATAGGGGTGGAATTCTGATAGAAACAAATACCAACGAAGATATTGATAAACTTATAATATAGTTTGTTGAAATCGAGAAATTGAAAACTTGATTGATCCTAAGCAGATAAATATTGGAATAAAATTCGTTAAGAAAGTCAGTAGACGTGGAATTCTGATAGAAACAAATACCAACGAAGATATTGATAAACTTATAAAAGAGTTTATCGAAATCGAGCAGTTGAAAACTAGATTGACCATAAGCAGATAAATATTGGAATAAAAGGCGTGAAGAAAGTCAGTAGGGGTGGAATTCTGATAGAAACAAATACCAACGAAGATATTGATAAACTTATAAAAGAGTTTATCGAAATCGAGCAGTTGAAAAATTGATTGACGATAAGAAGTTAATATTATAATAAAAGGCGTTAAGAAAATCAGTGGGGGTCTGTAGGGATGGAATTCTGATAGAAACAAATACCAACGAAGATATTGATTATAATAAAAGGCGTTAAAAAAATCAGTAGATGTGGAAATCTGATAGAAACAAATACCAGCGAAGATATTTATAAACTTATAAAAGAGTTTGTCGAAATCGAGCTGTTGAAAACTTGATTGACCCTAAGAAGTTAATATAATAATAAAAGGCGTTAAGAAAATCAGTAGCGGTGGAAATCTGATAGAAACAAATACCAACGAAGATATTGATAAACTTATAAAAGAGTTTGTCGAAATCGAGCAGTTGAAAAGTTGATTGACCCTAAGCAGTTAAGTATTGGAATAAAAGGCGTTAAGAAAATCAGTGGAGGTGGAAATCTGATAGAAACAAATTCCAACAAAGATATTGATAAACTTATAAAAGAGTTTGTCGAAATCGAGCTGTTGAAAACTTGATTGACCCTAAGAAGTTAATATAATAATAAAAGGCGTTAAGAAAATCAGTAGCGGTGGAAATCTGATAGAAACAAATACCAACGAAGATATTGATAAACTTATAAAAGAGTTTGTCGATATCGAGCAGTTAAAAACTTGATTGATCCTAAGCAGATAAATATTGGAATAAAAAGCGTTAAGAAAGTCAATAGGGGTGGAATTCTGTTAGAAACAAATACCAACGAAGATATTGATAAACTTATAAAAGAGTTTGTCGAAATCGAGAAGATGAAAACTTGATTGACCGTAAGCAGATAAATATTGGAATAAAAGGCGTTAAGAAAGTCAGTAGACGTGGAATTCTGATAGAAACAAATACCAACGAAGATATTGATAAACTTATAAAAGAGTTTATCGAAATCGAGCAGTTGAAAACTAGATTGACCATAAGCAGATAAATATTGGAATAAAAGGCGTTAAGAAAGTCAGTAGGGGTGGAATTCTGATAGAAACAAATACCAATAAATATATTGACAGAAACAAATACCAACGAACATATTGATAAACTTACAAAAGAGTTTTTCGAAATCGAGCCGTTGAAAACTTGATTGACCCTAAGAAGATAAATATTGGAATAAAAGGCGTTAAGAAAGTCAGTAGGGGTGGAATTCTGATAGAAACAAATACCAACGAAGATATTGATAAACATATAAAAGAGTTTGTCGAAATCGAGCAGTTGAAAAATTGATTGACGATAAGAAGTTAATATTATAATAAAAGGCGTTAAGAAAATCAGTAGGGGTCTGTAGGGATGGAATTCTGATAGAAACAAATACCAACGAAGATATTGATTATAATAAAAGGCGTTAAAAAAATCAGTAGAGGTGGAAATCTGATAGAAACAAATACCAACGAAGATATTGATAAACTTATAAAAGAGTTTGTCGAAATCGAGCAGTTGAAAACTTGATTAACCATACGAAGTTAAATATTATAATAAAAGGCATTAAAAAAATCAGTAGAGGTGGAAATCTGATAGAAACAAATACCAACGAAGATATTGATAAACTTGTAAAAGAGTTTGTCGAAATCGAGTTGTTGAAAATTTGATTGACCCTAAGCAGATAAATATTGGAGTAAAAGGCGTTAAGAAAGTCAGTAGGTGTGGAATTCTGATAGAAACAAATAAGAACGAAGATATTGATAAATTTATAAAAGAGTTTGTCGAAATCCAGCAGTTGAAAACTTGATTGATCCTAAGCACATAAATATTGAAATAAAAGGCGTTAAGAAAGTCAGCAGGGATGGAATTCTGATAGAAACAAACACCAACGAAGATATTCATAAACTTATAAAAGAGTTTGTCGAAATCGAGCAGTTGAAAACTTGATTGACCCTAAGCAGATAAATATTGGAATAAAAGGCGTTAAGAAAGTCAGCAGCTGTGGAATTCTGATAGCAACAAATACCAAAGAAGATATTGATAAACTTATAAAAGAGTTTGTCGAAATCGAGCAGTTGAAAACTTGATTGACCCTAAGCAGATAAATATTGGAATAAAAGGCGTTAAGAAAGTCAGCAGCTATGGAATTCTGATAGAAACAAATACCAACGAAGATATTGATAAACTTGTAAAAGAGTTTGTCGAAATCGAGTTGTTGAAAATATGATTGACCCTAAGCAGATATGTATTGGAATAAAAGGCGTTAAGAAAGAGAGTATTGATGGAATTCTGATAGAAACCAATACCAACGAAGATATTGATAAGCATATAACAGAGTTTGTCGAAATCGAGCAGTTGAAAATATGATTGACCCTAAGAAGTTAATATGATAATGAAAGGCGATTAGAAAATCAGTAGGGGTGGAATTCTGATAGAAACGAATACCAACGAATATATTGATAAACTTATAAAAGAGTATGTCGAAATCGAGCAGTTGAAAAGTTGATTGACCCTAAGCATTTAAGTATTGGAATAAAAGGCGGTAAGAAAATCAGTAGGGGTCTGTAGGGGTGGAATTCTGATAGAAACAAATACCAACGAAGATATTAATAAACTTATAAAAGAGTATGTCGAAATCGATCAGTTGAAAACTTGATTGACCCTAAGAAGTTAAGTATTATAATAAAAGGCGTTAAAAAAATCAGTAGAGGTGGAAATCTGATAGAAACAAATACCAACGAAGATATTTATAAACTTATAAAAGAGTATGCCGAAATCGATGAGTTGAAAAGTTGATTGACCCTAAGCAGTTAAGTATTGGAATAAAAGGCTTTAAGAAAGTCAGTAGGGGTGGAATTCTGATAGAAACAATGTAACAATGAAGATATTGATAAACTTATAAAAGAGTTTGTCGAAATCGAGAAGATGAAAACTTGATTGACCGTAAGCAGATAAATATTGGAATAAAAGGCGTTAAGAAAGTCAGTAGACGTGGAATTCTGATAGAAACAAATACCAACGAAGATATTGATAAACTTATAAATGAGTTTATCGAAATCGAGCAGTTGAAAACTAGATTGACCATAAGCAGATAAATATTGGAATAAAAGGCGTTAAGAAAGTCAGTAGGGGTGGAATTCTGATAGAAACAAATACCAACGAAGATATTGATAAACTTATAAAAGAGTTTGTCGAAATCGATCAGCTGAAAAGTTGATTGACCCTGAGAA
Organism: Amaurobius ferox; assembly: GCA_951213105.1. Taxonomy (NCBI): domain Eukaryota; kingdom Metazoa; phylum Arthropoda; class Arachnida; order Araneae; family Amaurobiidae; genus Amaurobius; species Amaurobius ferox. The sequence goes on from OX578141.1 coordinate 4,017,980, forward strand.
ATTAAATATTATAATAAAAGGCGTTAAGAAAATGAGTAGAGGTGGAAATCTGATAGAAACAAATACCAACGAAGATATTGATAAACTTGTAAAAGGATTTGCCGAAATCGAGCTGTTTAAAATTTGATTGACCCTAAGCAGATAAATATTGGAATAAAAGGCGTTAAGAAAGCCAGTAGGGGTGGAATCCTGATAGAAACAAATACCAATAAATATACTGACAGAAACAAATACCAACGAACATATTGATAAACTTACAAAAGAGTTTTTCGAAATCGAGCCGTTGAAAACTTGATTGACCCTAAGAAGATAAATATTGGAATAAAAGGCGTTAAGAAAGTCAGTAGGGGTGGAATTCTGATAGAAACAAATACCAACGAAGATATTGATTATAATAAAAGGCGTTAAAAAAATCAGTAGAGGTGGAAATCTGATAGAAACAAATACCAGCGAAGATATTTATAAACTTATAAAAGAGTATGTCGAAATCGATGAGTTGAAAAGTTGATTGACCCTAAGCAGTTAAGTATTGGAATAAAAGACGTTAAGACAATCAGTAGAGGTGAAATTCTGATAGAAACAAATACCAACGAAGATATTGATAAACTTATAAAAGAGTTTGTCGAAATCGAGCAGTTGAAAAGTTGATTGACCCTAAGCAGTTAAGTATTGGAATAAAAGGCGTTAAGAAAATCAGTAGATGTGAAAATCTGATAAAAACAAACACCAACTAAGATATTGATAAACTTATAAAAGTGTTTGTCGACATCTAGCATTTGAAAACTTGATTGACCCTAAGAAATTAAATATTATAATAAAAGGCGTTAAGAAAATCAGTAGAGGTGGATATCTGATAGAAACAAATTCCAACAAAGATATTGATAAACTTATAAAAGTGTTTGTCGAAATCAAGCTGTTGAAAACTTGATTGACCCTAAGAAGTTAATATAATAATAAAAGGCGTTAAGAAAATCAGTAGCGGTGGAAATCTGATAGAAACAAATACCAACGAAGATATTGATAAACTTATAAAAGAGTTTGTCGATATCGAGCAGTTAAAAACTTGATTGATCCTAAGTAGATATATAATGGAATAAAAGGCGTTAAGAAAGTCAATAGGGGTGGAATTCTGATAGAAACAAATACCAACGAAGATATTGATAAACTTATAATAGAGTTTGTTGAAATCGAGAAATTGAAAACTTGATTGATCCTAAGCAGATAAATATTGGAATAAAATTCGTTAAGAAAGTCAGTAGACGTGGAATTCTGATAGAAACAAATACCAACGAAGATATTGATAAACTTATAAAAGAGTTTATCGAAATCGAGCAGTTGAAAACTAGATTGACCATAAGCAGATAAATATTGGAATAAAAGGCGTGAAGAAAGTCAGTAGGGGTGGAATTCTGATAGAAACAAATACCAACGAAGATATTGATAAACTTATAAAAGAGTTTATCGAAATCGAGCAGTTGAAAAATTGATTGACGATAAGAAGTTAATATTATAATAAAAGGCGTTAAGAAAATCAGTAGGGGTCTGTAGGGATGGAATTCTGATAGAAACAAATACCAACGAAGATATTGATTATAATAAAAGGCGTTAAAAAAATCAGTAGATGTGGAAATCTGATAGAAACAAATACCAGCGAAGATATTTATAAACTTATAAAAGAGTTTGTCGAAATCGAGCTGTTGAAAACTTGATTGACCCTAAGAAGTTAATATAATAATAAAAGGCGTTAAGAAAATCAGTAGCGGTGGAAATCTGATAGAAACAAATACCAACGAAGATATTGATAAACTTATAAAAGAGTTTGTCGAAATCGAGCAGTTGAAAAGTTGATTGACCCTAAGCAGTTAAGTATTGGAATAAAAGGCGTTAAGAAAATCAGTGGAGGTGGAAATCTGATAGAAACAAATTCCAACAAAGATATTGATAAACTTATAAAAGAGTTTGTCGAAATCGAGCTGTTGAAAACTTGATTGACCCTAAGAAGTTAATATAATAATAAAAGGCGTTAAGAAATTCAGTAGCGGTGGAAATCTGATAGAAACAAATACCAACGAAGATATTGATAAACTTATAAAAGAGTTTGTCGATATCGAGCAGTTAAAAACTTGATTGATCCTAAGTAGATATATAATGGAATAAAAGGCGTTAAGAAAGTCAATAGGGGTGGAATTCTGATAGAAACAAATACCAACGAAGATATTGATAAACTTATAATAGAGTTTGTTGAAATCGAGAAATTGAAAACTTGATTGATCCTAAGCAGATAAATATTGGAATAAAAAGCGTTAAGAAAGTCAATAGGGGTGGAATTCTGTTAGAAACAAATACCAACGAAGATATTGATAAACTTATAAAAGAGTTTGTCGAAATCGAGAAGATGAAAACTTGATTGACCGTAAGCAGATAAATATTGGAATAAAAGGCGTTAAGAAAGTCAGTAGACGTGGAATTCTGATAGAAACAAATACCAACGAAGATATTGATAAACTTATAAAAGAGTTTATCGAAATCGAGCAGTTGAAAACTAGATTGACCATAAGCAGATAAATATTGGAATAAAAGGCGTTAAGAAAGTCAGTAGGGGTGGAATTCTGATAGAAACAAATACCAACGAAGATATTGATAAACTTATAAAAGAGTTTGTCGAAATCGATCAGCTGAAAAGTTGATTGAACCTGAGAAATTAAATATTATAATAAAAGGCGTTAAGAAAATGAGTAGAGGTGGAAATCAGATAGAAACAAATACCAACGAAGATATTGATAAACTTGTAAAAGGGTTTGTCGAAATCGAGCTGTTTAAAATTTGATTGACCCTAAGCAGATAAATATTGGAATAAAAGGCGTTAAGAAAGCCAGTAGGGGTGGAATCCTGATAGAAACAAATACCAATAAATATATTGACAGAAACAAATACCAACGAACATATTGATAAACTTACAAAAGAGTTTTTCGAAATCGAGCCGTTGAAAACTTGATTGACCCTAAGAAGATAAATATTGGAATAAAAGGCGTTAAGAAAGTCAGTAGGGGTGGAATTCTGATAGAAACAAATACCAACGAAGATATTGATAAACATATAAAAGAGTTTGTCGAAATCGAGCAGTTGAAAAATTGATTGACGATAAGAAGTTAATATTATAATAAAAGGCGTTAAGAAAATCAGTAGGGGTCTGTAGGGATGGAATTCTGATAGAAACAAATACCAACGAAGATATTGATTATAATAAAAGGCGTTAAAAAAATCAGTAGAGGTGGAAATCTGATAGAAACAAATACCAACGAAGATATTGATAAACTTATAAAAGAGTTTGTCGAAATCGAGCAGTTGAAAACTTGATTAACCATACGAAGTTAAATATTATAATAAAAGGCATTAAAAAAATCAGTAGAGGTGGAAATCTGATAGAAACAAATACCAACGAAGATATTGATAAACTTGTAAAAGAGTTTGTCGAAATCGAGTTGTTGAAAATTTGATTGACCCTAAGAAGATAAATATTGGAGTAAAAGGCGTTAAGAAAGTCAGTAGGTGTGGAATTCTGATAGAAACAAATAACAACGAAGATATTGATAAATTTATAAAAGAGTTTGTCGAAATCCAGCAGTTGAAAACTTGATTGATCCTAAGCACATAAATATTGAAATAAAAGGCGTTAAGAAAGTCAGCAGGGATGGAATTCTGATAGAAACAAACACCAACGAAGATATTCATAAACTTATAAAAGAGTTTGTCGAAATCGAGCAGTTGAAAACTTGATTGACCCTAAGCAGATAAATATTGGAATAAAAGGCGTTAAGAAAGTCAGCAGCTGTGGAATTCTGATAGCAACAAATACCAAAGAAGATATTGATAAACTTATAAAAGAGTTTGTCGAAATCGAGCAGTTGAAAACTTGATTGACCCTAAGCAGATAAATATTGGAATAAAAGGCGTTAAGAAAGTCAGCAGCTATGGAATTCTGATAGAAACAAATACCAACGAAGATATTGATAAACTTGTAAAAGAGTTTGTCGAAATCGAGTTGTTGAAAATATGATTGACCCTAAGCAGATATGTATTGGAATAAAAGGCGTTAAGAAAGAGAGTATTGATGGAATTCTGATAGAAACCAATACCAACGAAGATATTGATAAGCATATAACAGAGTTTGTCGAAATCGAGCAGTTGAAAATATGATTGACCCTAAGAAGTTAATATGATAATGAAAGGCGATTAGAAAATCAGTAGGGGTGGAATTCTGATAGAAACGAATACCAACGAATATATTGATAAACTTATAAAAGAGTATGTCGAAATCGAGCAGTTGAAAAGTTGATTGACCCTAAGCATTTAAGTATTGGAATAAAAGGCGGTAAGAAAATCAGTAGGGGTCTGTAGGGGTGGAATTCTGATAGAAACAAATACCAACGAAGATATTAATAAACTTATAAAAGAGTATGTCGAAATCGATCAGTTGAAAACTTGATTGACCCTAAGAAGTTAAGTATTATAATAAAAGGCGTTAAAAAAATCAGTAGAGGTGGAAATCTGATAGAAACAAATACCAACGAAGATATTTATAAACTTATAAAAGAGTATGCCGAAATCGATGAGTTGAAAAGTTGATTGACCCTAAGCAGTTAAGTATTGGAATAAAAGGCTTTAAGAAAGTCAGTAGGGGTGGAATTCTGATAGAAACAATGTAACAATGAAGATATTGATAAACTTATAAAAGAGTATATCGAAATCGATGATTTGAAAAGTTTATTGACCCTAAGCAGTTAAGTATTGGAATAAAAGACGGTAAGAAAATCAGTAGGGGTCTGTAGGGGTGGAATTCTGATACAAACAAATACCAACGAAGATATTGATAAACTTATAAAAGAGTATGTCGAAATCGATCAGTTGAAAAGTGGATTGACCCTAAGCAATTAAGTATTGGAATAAAAGGCGTAAAGAAACTCAGTAGAGGTGAAATTCTGATAGAAACAAATACCATAGAAGATATTGATAAACTTATAAAAGAGTTTGTCGAAATTGAGCAGTTGAAAAGTTGATTGACCCTAAGCAGTTAAGTATTGGAATAAAAGACGGTAAGAAAATCAGTAGGGGTCTGTAGGGCTACATACCAGCGAGCCCTGCTAACCAGCTTGGGTTTTTAGCATTCAGTGGGATATCGAGGCGCAACCGCTACATCTCTTTTCCAACAAAGCCGCAACCTCGGTCGCGAAACACGGCGGAATCATTCACCGGGCAGGGGCCGAAGGCTCCTGCCGGGCCCGACTCCGGTCACCTGCCAGACCTGGGCTCAGGGCATAAATAGCCACACCCTTCATCCGGCCACCTGGAAGAGTCCGGGGACTGCCTCGTCACTTCCGCGATTGCATCCGTGAGTCATCAGCAGCGAGGTTGAGATACCCCCGGATTAATTTGCCCCCCAGTTTGGAGGCTCAAGGCTACAGAGCCAACATCCGAAACCACCATCTTGGGTGGACCGCCCCGGGGGGGAGGGTCTGTAGAGGTGAAATTCTGATAGAAACAAATACCAACGAAGATATTGATAAACTTATAATAGAGTATGTCGAAATCGAGCAGTTGAAAAGTTGATTGACCCTAAGCAGTTAAGTATTGGAATAAAAGACGGTAAGAAAATCAGTAGGGGTCTGTAGGGGTGAAATTCTGATAGAAACAAATACCAAAGAAGATATTGATAAACTTATAATAGAGTATGTCGAAATCGAGCAGTTGAAAAGTGGATTGACCCTAAGCAGTTAAGTATTGGAATAAAAGACGGTAAGAAAATCAGTAGGGGTCTGTAGGTGTGGAATTCTGATAGAAACAAATACCAAAGAAGATATTGATAAACTTATAAAAGAGTATGTCGAAATCAATCAGTTGAAAAGTGGATTGACCCTAAGCAGTTAAGTATTGGAATAAAAGACGGTAAGAAAATCAGTAGGGGTCTGTAGGGGTGGAATTCTGATAGAAACAAATACCAAAGAAGATATTGATAAACTTATGAAAGAGTATGTCGAAATCAATCAGTTGAAAAGTGGATTGACCCTAAGCAGTTAAGTATTGGAATAAAAGACGGTAAGAAAATCAGTAGGGGTCTGTAGGGGTGGAATTCTGATAGAAACAAATACCAAAGAAGATATTGATAAACTTAGGAAAGAGTTTGTCGAAGACGAGCAGTTGAAAAGTGGATTGACCCTAAGCAGTTAAGTATTGGAATAAAAGACGGTAAGAAAATCAGTAGGGGTCTGTAGGGGTGGAATTCTGATAGAAACAAATACCAAAGAAGATATTGATAAACTTATAAAAGAGTATGTCCAAATCAATCAGTTGAAAAGTGGATTGACCCTAAGCAGTTAAGTATTGGAATAAAAGGCGTAAAGAAACTCAGTAGAGGTGAAATTCTGATAGAAACAAATACCAACGAAGATATTGATAAACTTATAATAGAGTATGTCGAAATCGAGCAGTTGAAAAGTTGATTGACCCTAAGCAGTTAAGTATTGGAATAAAAGACGGTAAGAAAATCAGTAGGGGTCTGTAGGGGTGGAATTCTGATAGAAACAAATACCAAAGAAGATATTGATAAACTTATAAAAGAGTATGTCGAAATCAATCAGTTGAAAAGTGGATTGACCCTAAGCAGTTAAGTATTGGAATAAAAGGCGTAAAGAAACTCAGTAGAGGTGAAATTCTGATAGAAACAAATATTAAAGAAGATATTGATAAACTTATAGAAGAGTTTGTCGAAATCGAGCAGTTGAAAACTTGATTGACCCTAAGAAGTTAAATATTATAATAAAGGGCGTTAAAAAAATCAGTAGAGGTGGAAATCTGATAGAAACAAATACCAACGAAGATATTTATAAACTTATAAAAGAGTATGTCGAAATCGAGCAGTTGAAAAGTTGTTTGACCCTAAGCAGTTAAGTATTGGAATAAAAGACGGTAAGAAAATCAGTAGGGGTCTGTAGGGGTGGAATTCTGATAGAAACAAATACCAACGAAGATATTGATTAACTTATAAAAGAGTATGTCGAAATCGAGCAGTTGAAAAGTTGATTGACCCTAAGCAGTTAAGTATTGGAATAAAAGACGGTAAGAAAATCAGTAGGGGTCTGTAGGGGTGGAATTCTGATAGAAACAAATACCAACGAAGATATTGATAAACTTATAAAAGAGTATGTCGAAATCAATCAGTTGAAAAGTGGATTGGCCCTAAGCAGTTAAGTATTGGAATAAAAGGCGTAAAGAAAATCAGTAGATGTGAAATTCTGATAGAAACAAATACCAACGAAGATATTGAAAAATTATAAAAGAGTTTGTCGAAATCGAGCAGTTGAAAACTTTATTGACCCTAAGCAGATGAATATTGGAATAAAAGGCTTTAAGAAAGTCAGTAGGGGTGAAATTCTGATAGAAACAATGTACCAATGAAGATAATGATAAACTTATAAGACAGTATATCGAAATCGATGAGTTGAAAAGTTGATTGATCCTAAGCAGTTAAGTATTGGAATAAATGACGTTAAGACAATCAGAAGAGGTGAAATTCTGATAGAAACAAATACCAACGAAGATATTGATAAACTTGTAAAAAAGTTTGTCGAAATCGAGCAGTTGAAAACTTGATTGACCCTAAGAAGTTAAATATTATAATAAAAGGCGTTAAAAAAATCAGTAGAGGTGGAAATCTGATAGAAACAAATACCAGCGCAGATATTTATAAACTTATAAAAGAGTATGTCGAAATCGATGAGTTGAAAAGTTGATTAACCCTAAGCAGATAAGTAGTGGAATAAAAGACGTTAAGAAAGTCAGTAGGGATGGAATTCTGATAGAAACAAATACCAACGAAGATATTGATAAACATGTAAAAGGGTTTGTCGAAATCGAGCTTTTGAAAATTTTATTGACCCTAAGCAGATAAATATTGGAATAAAAGGCGTTAAGAAAGTCAGTAGGGGTGGAATTCTGATAGAAACAAATACCAACGAAGATATTGATAAACTTATAATAGAGTTTGTTGAAATCGAGAAGTTGAAAACTTGATTGACCCTAAGAAATTAAATATTATAATAAAAGGCGCTAAGAAAATCAGTAGAGGTGGAAATCTGATAGAAAAAATTCCAACAAAGATATTGATAAACTTATAAAAGAATTTGTCGAAATGGAGCAGTTGAAAACTTGATTGACCCTAAGAAGATAAATATTATAATAAAAGGCGTTAAAAAAATCAGTAGAGGTGGAAATCTGATAGAAACAAATACCAACGAAGATATAGATAAACTTGTAAAAGAGTTTGTCGAAATCGAGGTGTTGAAAATTTGATTGATCCTAAGCAGATAAATATTGGAATAAAAGGCGTTAAGAAAGTCAGTAGGGGTGGAATTCTGATAGAAACGAATACCAACGAAGATATTGATAAACTTATAAAAGAGTTTATCGAAATCGAGGAGTTGAAAACATGATTGACCCTAAGCAGATAAATATTGGAATAAAAGGCGTTTAGAAAGTCAGTAGGGGTGGAATTCTGATAGAAACAAATACCAACGAAGATATTGATAAACTTATAATAGAGTTTGTTGAAATCGAGAAGTTGAAAACTTGATTGATCCTAAGCAGATAAATATTGTAATAAAAAGCGTTAAGAAAGTCAATAGAGGTGGAATTCTGTTAGAAACAAATACCAACGAAGATATTGATAAACTTATAAAAGAGTTTATCGAAATCGAGGAGTTGAAAACATGATTGACCCTAAGCAGATAAATATAGGAATAAAAGGCGTTAAGAAAGTCAGTAGGGGTGGAATTCTGATAGAAACAAATACCAACGAAGATATTGATAAACTTATAAAAGAATTTGTCGAAATCGAGCAGGTGAAAAGTTGATTGACCCTGAGAAATTAAATATTATAATAAAAGGCGTTAAAAAAATCAGTAGAGGTGGAAATCTGATAGAAACAAATACCAACGAAGATATTGATAAACTTGTAAAAAAGTTTGTCGAAATCGAGCTGTTGAAAATTTGATTGACCCTAAGCAGATAAATATTGGAATAAAAGGCGTTAAGAAAGTCAGTAGGGGTGGAATTCTAATAGAAACAAATACCAACGAAGATATTGATAAACATATAAAAGAGTTTGTCGAAATCGAGCAGTTGAAAAATTGATTGACGATAAGAAGTTAATATTATAATAAAAGGCGTTAAGAAAATCAGTAGGGGTCTGTAGGGGTGGAATTCTGATAGAAACAAATACCAACGAAGATATTGATAAACTTATAAAAGAGTATGTCGAAATCGATCAGTTGAAAAGTTGATTGACCCTAAGCAATTAAGTATTGGAATAAAAGGTGTAAAGAAAATCAGTAGAGGTGAAATTCTGATAGAAACAAATACCAACGAAGATATTGATAAACATATAAAAGAGTCTGTCGAAATCGATCAGTTGAAAAGTTGATTGACGCTAAGCAGTTAAGTATTGGAATAAAAGGCGTAAAGAAAGTCAGTTGCTGTGGAAATCTGATAGAAACAAATACCAACGAAGATATTGATAAACTTATAAAAGAGTTTATCGAATTCGAGCAGTTGAAAACTAGATTGACGATAAGAAGTTAATATTATAATAAAAGGCGTTAAGAAAATTAGTAGGGGTCTGTAGGGATGGAATTCTGATAGAAACAAATACCAACGAAGATATTGATTATAATAAAAGGCGTTCAAAAAATCAGTAGAGGTGGAAATCTGATAGAAACAAATACCAGCGAAGATATTTATAAACTTATAAAAGAGTATGTCGAAATCGATGAGTTGAAAAGTTGATTGACCCTAAGCAGTTAAGTATTGGAATAAAAGACGTTAAGACAATCAGTAGAGGTGAAATTCTGATAGAAACAAATACCAACGAAGATATTGATAAACTTATGAAAGAGTTTGTCGAAATCGATGAGTTGAAAAGTTGATTGACCCTAAGCAGTTAAGTATTGGAATAAAAGACGTTAAGACAATCAGTAGAGGTGGAAATCTGATAGAAACAAATTCCAACAAAGATATTGATAAACTTATAAAAGAGTTTGTCGAAATCGAGCTGTTGAAAACTTGATTGACCCTAAGAAATTAATATAATAATAAAAGGCGTTAAGAAAATCAGTAGCGGTGGAAATCTGATAGAAACAATTACCAACGAAGATATTGATAAACTTATAAAAGAGTTTGTCGATATCGAGCAGTTGAAAACTTGATTGATCCTAAGTAGATTGGAATAAAAGGCGTTAAGAAAGTCAATAGGGGTGGAATTCTGATAGAAACAAATACCAACGAAGATATTGATAAACTTATAAAAGAGTTTGTCGAAATCGAGCAGTTGAAAACTTTATTGACCCTAAGCAGATGAATATTGGAATAAAAGGCTTTAAGAAAGTCAGTAGAGGTGGAAATCTGATAGAAACAAATACCAGCGAAGATATTTATAAACTTTTAAAAGAGTATGTCGAAATCGATGAGTTGAAAAGTTGATTGACCCTAAGCAGTTAAGTATTGGAATAAAAGACGTTAAGACAATCAGTAGAGGTGAAATTCTGATAGAAACAAACACCAACGAAGATATTGATAAACCTATGAAAGAGTTTGTCGAAATCGAGTAGTTGAAAAGTTGATTGACCCTAAGCAGTTAAGTATTGGAATAAAAGGCGTTAAGAAAATCAGTAGATGTGAAAATCTGATAAAAACAAACACCAACTAAGATATTGATAAACTTATAAAAGAGTTTGTCGACATCTAGCAGTTGAAAACTTGATTGACCCTAAGAAATTAAATATTATAATAAAAGGCGTTAAGAAAATCAGTAGAGGTGGAAATCTGATAGAAACAAATTCCAACAAAGATATTGATAAACTTATAAAAGAGTTTGTCGAAATCGAGCTGTTGAAAACTTGATTGAACCTAAGAAGTTAATATAATAATAAAAGGCGTTAAGAAAATCAGTAGCGGTGGAAATCTGATAGAAACAAATACCAACGAAGATATTGATAAACTTATAAAAGAGTTTGTCGATATCGAGCAGTTGAAAACTTGATTGATCCTAAGTAGATTGGAATAAAAGGCGTTAAGAAAGTCAATAGGGGTGGAATTCTGATAGAAACAAATACCAACGAAGATATTGATAAACTTATAATAGAGTTTGTTGAAATCGAGAAATTGAAAACTTGATTGATCCTAAGCAGATAAATATTGGAATAAAAAGCGTTAAGAAAGTCAATAGGGGTGGAATTCTGTTAGAAACAAATACCAACGAAGATATTGATAAACTTATAAAAGAGTTTGTCGAAATCGAGAAGATGAAAACTTGATTGACCGTAAGCAGATAAATATTGGAATAAAAGGCGTTAAGAAAGTCAGTAGACGTGGAATTCTGATAGAAACAAATACCAACGAAGATATTGATAAACTTATAAAAGAGTTTATCGAAATCGAGCAGTTGAAAACTAGATTGACCATAAGCAGATAAATATTGGAATAAAAGGCGTTAAGAAAGTCAGTAGGGGTGGAATTCTGATAGAAACAAATACCAACGAAGATATTGATAAAGTTATAAAAGAGTTTGTCGAAATCGATCAGGTGAAAAGTTTATTGACCCTGAGAAATTAAATATTATAATAAAAGGCGTTAAGAAAATCAATAGAGGTGGAAATCTGATAGAAACAAATACCAACGAAGATATTGATAAACTTGTAAAAGGGTTTGTCGAAATCGAGCTGTTTAAAATTTGATTGACCCTAAGTAGATAAATATTGGAATAAAAGGCGTTAAGAAAGTCAGTAGGGGTGGAATTCTGATAGAAACAAATACCAACGAAGATATTGATAAACATATAAAAGAGTTTGTCGAAATCGAGCAGTTGAAAAATTGATTGACGATAAGAAGTTAATATTATAATAAAAGGCGTTAAGAAAATCAGTAGGGGTCTGTAGGGATGGAATTCTGATAGAAACAAATACCAACGAAGATATTGATTATAATAAAAGGCGTTAAAAAAATCAGTAGAGGTGGAAATCTGATAGAAACAAATACCAGCGAAGATATTTATAAACTTATAAAAGAGTATGTCGAAATCGATGAGTTGAAAAGTTGATTGACCCTAAGCAGTTAAGTATTGGAATAAAAGACGTTAAGACAATCAGTAGAGGTGAAATTCTGATAGAAACAAATACCAACGAAGATATTGATAAACTTATGAAGGAGTTTGTCGAAATCGAGCAGTTGAAAAGTTGATTGACCCTAAGCAGTTAAGTATTGGAATAAAAGGCGTTAAGAAAATCAGTAGATGTGAAAATCTGATAAAAACAAACACCAACTAAGATATTGATAAACTTATAAAAGAGTTTGTCGACATCTAGCAGTTGAAAACTTGATTGACCCTAAGAAATTAAATATTATAATAAAAGGCGTTAAGAAAATCAGTAGAGGTGGAAATCTGATAGAAACAAATACCAACGAAGATATTGATAAACTTATAAAAGAGTTTGTCGATATCGAGCAGTTGAAAACTTGATTGATCCTAAGTAGATTGGAATAAAAGGCGTTAAGAAAGTCAATAGGGGTGGAATTCTGATAGAAACAAATACCAACGAAGATATTGATAAACTTATAAAAGAGTTTGTCGAAATCGAGAAGATGAAAACTTGATTGACCGTAAGCAGATAAATATTGGAATAAAAGGCGTTAAGAAAGTCAGTAGACGTGGAATTCTGATAGAAACAAATACCAACGAAGATATTGATAAACTTATAAAAGAGTTTATCGAAATCGAGCAGTTGAAAACTAGATTGACCATAAGCAGATAAATATTGGAATAAAAGGCGTTAAGAAAGTCAGTAGGGGTGGAATTCTGATAGAAACAAATACCAACGAAGATATTGATAAACTTATAAAAGAGTTTGTCGAAATCGATCAGGTGAAAAGTTGATTGACCCTGAGAAATTAAATATTATAATAAAAGGCGTTAAGAAAATCAGTAGAGGTGGAAATCTGATAGAAACAAATACCAACGAAGATATTGATAAACTTGTAAAAGGGTTTGTCGAAATCGAGCTGTTTAAAATTTGATTGACCCTAAGCAGATAAATATTGGAATAAAAGGCGTTAAGAAAGCCAGTAGGGGTGGAATCCTGATAGAAACAAATACCAATAAAGATATTGACAGAAACAAATACCAACGAACATATTGATAAACTTACAAAAGAGTTTTTCGAAATCGAGCCGTTGAAAACTTGATTGACACTAAGAAGATAAATATTGGAATAAAAGGCGTTAAGAAAGTCAGTAGGGGTGGAATTCTGATAGAAACAAATACCAACGAAGATATTGATAAGCATATAAAAGAGTTTGTCGAAATCGAGCAGTTGAAAAAATTGATTGACGATAAGAAGATAATATTATAATAAAAGGCGTTAAGAAAATCAGTAGGGGTCTGTAGGGATGGAATTCTGATAGAAACAAATACCAACGAAGATATTGATAAACTTGTAAAAGGGTTTGTCGAAATCGAGCTGTTTAAAATTTGATTGACCCTAAGCAGATAAATATTGGAATAAAAGGCGTTAAGAAAGCCAGTAGGGGTGGAATCCTGATAGAAACAAATACCAATAAATATATTGACAGAAACAAATACCAACGAACATATTGATAAACTTACAAAAGAGTTTTTCGAAATCGAGCCGTTGAAAACTTGATTGACCCTAAGAAGATAAATATTGGAATAAAAGGCGTTAAGAAAGTCAGTAGGGGTGGAATTCTGATAGAAACAAATACCAGCGAAGATATTTATAAACTTATAAAAGAGTATGTCGAAATCGATGAGTTGAAAAGTTGATTGACCCTAAGCAGTTAAGTATTGGAATAAAAGACGTTAAGACAATCAGTAGAGGTGAAATTCTGATAGAAACAAATACCAACGAAGATATTGATAAACTTATAAAAGAGTTTGTCGAAATCGAGCAGTTGAAAAGTTGATTGACCCTAAGCAGTTAAGTATTGGAATAAAAGGCGTTAAGAAAATCAGTAGATGTGAAAATCTGATAAAAACAAACACCAACTAAGATATTGATAAACTTATAAAAGAGTTTGTCGACATCTAGCATTTGAAAACTTGATTGACCCTAAGAAATTAAATATTATAATAAAAGGCGTTAAGAAAATCAGTAGAGGTGGAAATCTGATAGAAACAAATTCCAACAAAGATATTGATAAACTTATAAAAGAGTTTGTCGAAATCAAGCTGTTGAAAACTTGATTGACCCTAAGAAGTTAATATAATAATAAAAGGCGTTAAGAAAATCAGCAGCGGTGGAAATCTGATAGAAACAAATACCAACGAAGATATTGATAAACTTATAAAAGAGTTTGTCGATATCGAGCAGTTAAAAACTTGATTGATCCTAAGTAGATATATAATGGAATAAAAGGCGTTAAGAAAGCCAATAGCGGTGGAATTCTGATAGAAACAAATACCAACGAAGATATTGATAAACTTATAATAGAGTTTGTTGAAATCGAGAAATTGAAAACTTGATTGATCCTAAGCAGATAAATATTGGAATAAAAGGCGTTAAGAAAGTCAGTAGACGTGGAATTCTGATAGAAACAAATACCAACGAAGATATTGATAAACTTATAAAAGAGTTTATCGAAATCGAGCAGTTGAAAACTAGATTGACCATAAGCAGATAAATATTGGAATAAAAGGCGTGAAGAAAGTCAGTAGGGGTGGAATTCTGATAGAAACAAATACCAACGAAGATATTGATAAACTTATAAAAGAGTTTGTCGAAATCGATCAGGTGAAAAGTTGATTGACCCTGAGAAATTAAATATTATAATAAAAGGCGTTAAGAAAATCAGTAGAGGTGGAAATCTGATAGAAACAAATACCAACGAAGATATTGGTAAACTTGTAAAAGGGTTTGTCGAAATCGAGCTGTTTAAAATTTGATTGACCCTAAGTAGATAAATATTGGAATAAAAGGCGTTAAGAAAGCCAGTAGGGGTGGAATCCTGATAGAAACAAATACCAATAAAGATATTGACAGAAACAAATACCAACGAACATATTGATAAATTTACAAAAGAGTTTTTCGAAATCGAGCCGTTGAAAACTTGATTGACCCTAAGAAGATAAATATTGGAATAAAAGGCGTTAAGAAAGTCAGTAGGGGTGGAATTCTGATAGAAACAAATACCAACGAAGATATTGATAAACATATAAAAGAGTTTGTCGAAATCGAGCAGTTGAAAAATTGATTGACGATAAGAAGTTAATATTATAATAAAAGGCGTTAAGAAAATCAGTAGGGGTCTGTAGGGATGGAATTCTGATAGAAACAAATACCAGCGAAGATATTTATAAACTTATAAAAGAGTATGTCGAAATCGATGAGTTGAAAAGTTGATTGACCCTAAGCAGTTAAGTATTGGAATAAAAGACGTTAAGACAATCAGTAGAGGTGAAATTCTGATAGAAACAAATACCAACGAAGATATTGATAAACTTATAAAAGAGTTTGTCGAAATCGAGCTGTTGAAAACTTGATTGACCCTAAGAAGTTAATATAATAATAAAAGGCGTTAAGAAAATCAGTAGCGGTGGAAATCTGATAGAAACAAATACCAACGAAGATATTGATAAACTTATAAAAGAGTTTGTCGATATCGAGCAGTTAAAAACTTGATTGATCCTAAGTAGATATATAATGGAATAAAAGGCGTTAAGAAAGTCAATAGGGGTGGAATTCTGATAGAAACAAATACCAACGAAGATATTGATAAACTTATAATAGAGTTTGTTGAAATCGAGAAATTGAAAACTTGATTGATCCTAAGCAGATAAATATTGGAATAAAAAGCGTTAAGAAAGTCAATAGGGGTGGAATTCTGTTAGAAACAAATACCAACGAAGATATTGATAAACTTATAAAAGAGTTTGTCGAAATCGAGAAGATGAAAACTTGATTGACCGTAAGCAGATAAATATTGGAATAAAAGGCGTTAAGAAAGTCAGTAGACGTGGAATTCTGATAGAAACAAATACCAACGAAGATATTGATAAACTTATAAAAGAGTTTATCGAAATCGAGCAGTTGAAAACTAGATTGACCATAAGCAGATAAATATTGGAATAAAAGGCGTTAAGAAAGTCAGTAGGGGTGGAATTCTGATAGAAACAAATACCAACGAAGATATTGATAAACTTATAAAAGAGTTTGTCGAAATCGATCAGCTGAAAAGTTGATTGACCCTGAGAAATTAAATATTATAATAAAAGGCGTTAAGAAAATGAGTAGAGGTGGAAATCAGATAGAAACAAATACCAACGAAGATATTGATAAACTTGTAAAAGGGTTTGTCGAAATCGAGCTGTTTAAAATTTGATTGACCCTAAGCAGATAAATATTGGAATAAAAGGCGTTAAGAAAGCCAGTAGGGGTGGAATCCTGATAGAAACAAATACCAATAAAGATATTGACAGAAACAAATACCAACGAACATATTGATAAACTTACAAAAGAGTTTTTCGAAATCGAGCCGTTGAAAACTTGATTCACCCTAAGAAGATAAATATTGGAATAAAAGGCGTTAAGACAGTCAGTAGGGGTGGAATTCTGATAGAAACAAATACCAACGAAGATATTGATAAACTTATGAAAGAGTTTGTCGAAATCGAGCAGTTGAAAAGTTGATTGACCGTAAGCAGATAAATATTGGAATAAAAGGCGTTAAGAAAGTCAGTAGACGTGGAATTCTGATAGAAACAAATACCAACGAAGATATTGATAAACTTATAAAAGAGTTTATCGAAATCGAGCAGTTGAAAACTAGATTGACCATAAGCAGATAAATATTGGAATAAAAGGCGTTAAGAAAGTCAGTAGGGGTGGAATTCTGATAGAAACAAATACCAACGAAGATATTGATAAACTTATAAAAGAGTTTGTCGAAATCGATCAGGTGAAAAGTTGATTGACCCTGAGAAATTAAATATTATAATAAAAGGCGTTAAGAAAATCAGTAGAGGTGGAAATCTGATAGAAACAAATACCAACGAAGATATTGATAAACTTGTAAAAGGGTTTGTCGAAATCGAGCTGTTTAAAATTTGATTGACCCTAAGCAGATAAATATTGGAATAAAAGGCGTTAAGAAAGCCAGTAGGGGTGGAATTCTGATAGAAACAAATACCAATAAAGATATTGACAGAAACAAATACCAACGAACATATTGATAAACTTACAAAAGAGTTTTTCGAAATCGAGCCGTTGAAAACTTGATTGACACTAAGAAGATAAATATTGGAATAAAAGGCGTTAAGAAAGTCAGTAGGGGTGGAATTCTGATAGAAACAAATACCAACGAAGATATTGATAAACATATAAAAGAGTTTGTCGAAATCGAGCAGTTGAAAAAATTGATTGACGATAAGAAGATAATATTATAATAAAAGGCGTTAAGAAAATCAGTAGGGGTCTGTAGGGATGGAATTCTGATAGAAACAAATACCAACGAAGATATTGATTATAATAAAAGGCGTTAAAAAAATCAGTAGAGGTGGAAATCTGATAGAAACAAATACCAGCGAAGATATTTATAAACTTATAAAAGAGTATGTCGAAATCGATGAGTTGAAAAGTTGATTGACCCTAAGCAGTTAAGTATTGGAATAAAAGACGTTAAGACAATCAGTAGAGGTGAAATTCTGATAGAAACAAATACCAACGAAGATATTGATAAACTTATGAAAGAGTTTGTCGAAATCGAGCAGTTGAAAAGTTGATTGACCCTAAGCAGTTAAGTATTGGAATAAAAGGCGTTAAGAAAATCAGTAGATGTGAAAATCTGATAAAAACAAACACCAACTAAGATATTGATAAACTTATAAAAGAGTTTGTCGACATCTAGCATTTGAAAACTTGATTGACCCTAAGAAATTAAATATTATAATAAAAGGCGTTAAGAAAATCAGTAGAGGTGGAAATCTGATAGAAACAAATTCCAACAAAGATATTGATAAACTTATAAAAGAGTTTGTCGAAATCGAGCTGTTGAAAATTTGATTGACCCTAAGAAGTTAATATAATAATAAAAGGCGTTAAGAAAATCAGTAGCGGTGGAAATCTGATAGAAACAAATACCAACGAAGATATTGATAAACTTATAAAAGAGTTTGTCGATATCGAGCAGTTAAAAACTTGATTGATCCTAAGTAGATATATAATGGAATAAAAGGCGTTAAGAAAGTCAATAGGGGTGGAATTCTGATAGAAACAAATACCAACGAAGATATTGATAAACTTATAATAGAGTTTGTTGAAATCGAGAAATTGAAAACTTGATTGATCCTAAGCAGATAAATATTGGAATAAAAAGCGTTAAGAAAGTCAATAGGGGTGGAATTCTGTTAGAAACAAATACCAACGAAGATATTGATAAACTTATAAAAGAGTTTGTCGAAATCGAGAAGATGAAAACTTGATTGACCGTAAGCAGATAAATATTGGAATAAAAGGCGTTAAGAAAGTCAGTAGACGTGGAATTCTGATAGAAACAAATACCAACGAAGATATTGATAAACTTGTAAAAGGATTTGCCGAAATCGAGCTGTTTAAAATTTGATTGACCCTAAGCAGATAAATATTGGAATAAAAGGCGTTAAGAAAGCCAGTAGGGGTGGAATCCTGATAGAAACAAATACCAATAAATATACTGACAGAAACAAATACCAACGAACATATTGATAAACTTACAAAAGAGTTTTTCGAAATCGAGCCGTTGAAAACTTGATTGACCCTAAGAAGATAAATATTGGAATAAAAGGCGTTAAGAAAGTCAGTAGGGGTGGAATTCTGATAGAAACAAATACCAACGAAGATATTGATTATAATAAAAGGCGTTAAAAAAATCAGTAGAGGTGGAAATCTGATAGAAACAAATACCAGCGAAGATATTTATAAACTTATAAAAGAGTATGTCGAAATCGATGAGTTGAAAAGTTGATTGACCCTAAGCAGTTAAGTATTGGAATAAAAGACGTTAAGACAATCAGTAGAGGTGAAATTCTGATAGAAACAAATACCAACGAAGATATTGATAAACTTATAAAAGAGTTTGTCGAAATCGAGCAGTTGAAAAGTTGATTGACCCTAAGCAGTTAAGTATTGGAATAAAAGGCGTTAAGAAAATCAGTAGATGTGAAAATCTGATAAAAACAAACACCAACTAAGATATTGATAAACTTATAAAAGAGTTTGTCGACATCTAGCATTTGAAAACTTGATTGACCCTAAGAAATTAAATATTATAATAAAAGGCGTTAAGAAAATCAGTAGAGGTGGATATCTGATAGAAACAAATTCCAACAAAGATATTGATAAACTTATAAAAGTGTTTGTCGAAATCAAGCTGTTGAAAACTTGATTGACCCTAAGAAGTTAATATAATAATAAAAGGCGTTAAGAAAATCAGTAGCGGTGGAAATCTGATAGAAACAAATACCAACGAAGATATTGATAAACTTATAAAAGAGTTTGTCGATATCGAGCAGTTAAAAACTTGATTGATCCTAAGTAGATATATACTGGAA
Organism: Amaurobius ferox; assembly: GCA_951213105.1. Taxonomy (NCBI): domain Eukaryota; kingdom Metazoa; phylum Arthropoda; class Arachnida; order Araneae; family Amaurobiidae; genus Amaurobius; species Amaurobius ferox. The sequence continues at coordinate 4,037,625 of OX578141.1, forward strand.
TAAAAGGCGTTAAGAAAGTCAATAGGGGTGGAATTCTGATAGAAACAAGTACCAACGAAGATATTGATAAACTTATAATAGAGTTTGTTGAAATCGAGAAATTGAAAACTTGATTGATCCTAAGCAGATAAATATTGGAATAAAAGGCGTTAAGAAAGTCAGTAGACGTGGAATTCTGATAGAAACAAATACCAACGAAGATATTGATAAACTTATAAAAGAGTTTATCGAAATCGAGCAGTTGAAAACTAGATTGACCATAAGCAGATAAATATTGGAATAAAAGGCGTGAAGAAAGTCAGTAGGGGTGGAATTCTGATAGAAACAAATACCAACGAAGATATTGATAAACTTATAAAAGAGTTTATCGAAATCGAGCAGTTGAAAAATTGATTGACGATAAGAAGTTAATATTATAATAAAAGGCGTTAAGAAAATCAGTAGGGGTCTGTAGGGATGGAATTCTGATAGAAACAAATACCAACGAAGATATTGATTATAATAAAAGGCGTTAAAAAAATCAGTAGATGTGGAAATCTGATAGAAACAAATACCAGCGAAGATATTTATAAACTTATAAAAGAGTATGTCGAAATCGATGAGTTGAAAAGTTGATTGACCCTAAGCAGTTAAGTATTGGAATAAAAGACGTTAAGACAATCAGTAGAGGTGAAATTCTGATAGAAACAAATACCAACGAAGATATTGATAAACTTATGAAAGAGTTTGTCGAAATCGAGCAGTTGAAAAGTTGATTGACCCTAAGCAGTTAAGTATTGGAATAAAAGGCGTTAAGAAAATCAGTGGAGGTGGAAATCTGATAGAAACAAATTCCAACAAAGATATTGATAAACTTATAAAAGAGTTTGTCGAAATCGAGCTGTTGAAAACTTGATTGACCCTAAGAAGTTAATATAATAATAAAAGGCGTTAAGAAAATCAGTAGCGGTGGAAATCTGATAGAAACAAATACCAACGAAGATATTGATAAACTTATAAAAGAGTTTGTCGATATCGAGCAGTTAAAAACTTGATTGATCCTAAGTAGATATATAATGGAATAAAAGGCGTTAAGAAAGTCAATAGGGGTGGAATTCTGATAGAAACAAATACCAACGAAGATATTGATAAACTTATAATAGAGTTTGTTGAAATCGAGAAATTGAAAACTTGATTGATCCTAAGCAGATAAATATTGGAATAAAAAGCGTTAAGAAAGTCAATAGGGGTGGAATTCTGTTAGAAACAAATACCAACGAAGATATTGATAAACTTATAAAAGAGTTTGTCGAAATCGAGAAGATGAAAACTTGATTGACCGTAAGCAGATAAATATTGGAATAAAAGGCGTTAAGAAAGTCAGTAGACGTGGAATTCTGATAGAAACAAATACCAACGAAGATATTGATAAACTTGTAAAAGGGTTTGTCGAAATCGAGCTGTTTAAAATTTGATTGACCCTAAGCAGATAAATATTGGAATAAAAGGCGTTAAGAAAGCCAGTAGGGGTGGAATCCTGATAGAAACAAATACCAATAAAGATATTGACAGAAACAAATACCAACGAACATATTGATAAACTTACAAAAGAGTTTTTCGAAATCGAGCCGTTGAAAACTTGATTCACCCTAAGAAGATAAATATTGGAATAAAAGGCGTTAAGACAGTCAGTAGGGGTGGAATTCTGATAGAAACAAATACCAACGAAGATATTGATAAACTTATGAAAGAGTTTGTCGAAATCGAGCAGTTGAAAAGTTGATTGACCGTAAGCAGATAAATATTGGAATAAAAGGCGTTAAGAAAGTCAGTAGACGTGGAATTCTGATAGAAACAAATACCAACGAAGATATTGATAAACTTATAAAAGAGTTTATCGAAATCGAGCAGTTGAAAACTAGATTGACCATAAGCAGATAAATATTGGAATAAAAGGCGTTAAGAAAGTCAGTAGGGGTGGAATTCTGATAGAAACAAATACCAACGAAGATATTGATAAACTTATAAAAGAGTTTGTCGAAATCGATCAGGTGAAAAGTTGATTGACCCTGAGAAATTAAATATTATAATAAAAGGCGTTAAGAAAATCAGTAGAGGTGGAAATCTGATAGAAACAAATACCAACGAAGATATTGATAAACTTGTAAAAGGGTTTGTCGAAATCGAGCTGTTTAAAATTTGATTGACCCTAAGCAGATAAATATTGGAATAAAAGGCGTTAAGAAAGCCAGTAGGGGTGGAATTCTGATAGAAACAAATACCAATAAAGATATTGACAGAAACAAATACCAACGAACATATTGATAAACTTACAAAAGAGTTTTTCGAAATCGAGCCGTTGAAAACTTGATTGACACTAAGAAGATAAATATTGGAATAAAAGGCGTTAAGAAAGTCAGTAGGGGTGGAATTCTGATAGAAACAAATACCAACGAAGATATTGATAAACATATAAAAGAGTTTGTCGAAATCGAGCAGTTGAAAAAATTGATTGACGATAAGAAGATAATATTATAATAAAAGGCGTTAAGAAAATCAGTAGGGGTCTGTAGGGATGGAATTCTGATAGAAACAAATACCAACGAAGATATTGATTATAATAAAAGGCGTTAAAAAAATCAGTAGAGGTGGAAATCTGATAGAAACAAATACCAGCGAAGATATTTATAAACTTATAAAAGAGTATGTCGAAATCGATGAGTTGAAAAGTTGATTGACCCTAAGCAGTTAAGTATTGGAATAAAAGACGTTAAGACAATCAGTAGAGGTGAAATTCTGATAGAAACAAATACCAACGAAGATATTGATAAACTTATGAAAGAGTTTGTCGAAATCGAGCAGTTGAAAAGTTGATTGACCCTAAGCAGTTAAGTATTGGAATAAAAGGCGTTAAGAAAATCAGTAGATGTGAAAATCTGATAAAAACAAACACCAACTAAGATATTGATAAACTTATAAAAGAGTTTGTCGACATCTAGCATTTGAAAACTTGATTGACCCTAAGAAATTAAATATTATAATAAAAGGCGTTAAGAAAATCAGTAGAGGTGGAAATCTGATAGAAACAAATTCCAACAAAGATATTGATAAACTTATAAAAGAGTTTGTCGAAATCGAGCTGTTGAAAATTTGATTGACCCTAAGAAGTTAATATAATAATAAAAGGCGTTAAGAAAATCAGTAGCGGTGGAAATCTGATAGAAACAAATACCAACGAAGATATTGATAAACTTATAAAAGAGTTTGTCGATATCGAGCAGTTAAAAACTGGATTGATCCTAAGTAGATATATAATGGAATAAAAGGCGTTAAGAAAGTCAATAGGGGTGGAATTCTGATAGAAACAAATACCAACGAAGATATTGATAAACTTATAATAGAGTTTGTTGAAATCGAGAAATTGAAAACTTGATTGATCCTAAGCAGATAAATATTGGAATAAAAAGCGTTAAGAAAGTCAATAGGGGTGGAATTCTGTTAGAAACAAATACCAACGAAGATATTGATAAACTTATAAAAGAGTTTGTCGAAATCGAGAAGATGAAAACTTGATTGACCGTAAGCAGATAAATATTGGAATAAAAGGCGTTAAGAAAGTCAGTAGACGTGGAATTCTGATAGAAACAAATACCAACGAAGATATTGATAAACTTGTAAAAGGATTTGCCGAAATCGAGCTGTTTAAAATTTGATTGACCCTAAGCAGATAAATATTGGAATAAAAGGCGTTAAGAAAGCCAGTAGGGGTGGAATCCTGATAGAAACAAATACCAATAAATATACTGACAGAAACAAATACCAACGAACATATTGATAAACTTACAAAAGAGTTTTTCGAAATCGAGCCGTTGAAAACTTGATTGACCCTAAGAAGATAAATATTGGAATAAAAGGCGTTAAGAAAGTCAGTAGGGGTGGAATTCTGATAGAAACAAATACCAACGAAGATATTGATTATAATAAAAGGCGTTAAAAAAATCAGTAGAGGTGGAAATCTGATAGAAACAAATACCAGCGAAGATATTTATAAACTTATAAAAGAGTATGTCGAAATCGATGAGTTGAAAAGTTGATTGACCCTAAGCAGTTAAGTATTGGAATAAAAGACGTTAAGACAATCAGTAGAGGTGAAATTCTGATAGAAACAAATACCAACGAAGATATTGATAAACTTATAAAAGAGTTTGTCGAAATCGAGCAGTTGAAAAGTTGATTGACCCTAAGCAGTTAAGTATTGGAATAAAAGGCGTTAAGAAAATCAGTAGATGTGAAAATCTGATAAAAACAAACACCAACTAAGATATTGATAAACTTATAAAAGAGTTTGTCGACATCTAGCATTTGAAAACTTGATTGACCCTAAGAAATTAAATATTATAATAAAAGGCGTTAAGAAAATCAGTAGAGGTGGATATCTGATAGAAACAAATTCCAACAAAGATATTGATAAACTTATAAAAGTGTTTGTCGAAATCAAGCTGTTGAAAACTTGATTGACCCTAAGAAGTTAATATAATAATAAAAGGCGTTAAGAAAATCAGTAGCGGTGGAAATCTGATAGAAACAAATACCAACGAAGATATTGATAAACTTATAAAAGAGTTTGTCGATATCGAGCAGTTAAAAACTTGATTGATCCTAAGTAGATATATACTGGAATAAAAGGCGTTAAGAAAGTCAATAGGGGTGGAATTCAGATAGAAACAAGTACCAACGAAGATATTGATAAACTTATAATAGAGTTTGTTGAAATCGAGAAATTGAAAACTTGATTGATCCTAAGCAGATAAATATTGGAATAAAAGGCGTTAAGAAAGTCAGTAGACGTGGAATTCTGATAGAAACAAATACCAACGAAGATATTGATAAACTTATAAAAGAGTTTATCGAAATCGAGCAGTTGAAAACTAGATTGACCATAAGCAGATAAATATTGGAATAAAAGGCGTGAAGAAAGTCAGTAGGGGTGGAATTCTGATAGAAACAAATACCAACGAAGATATTGATAAACTTATAAAAGAGTTTATCGAAATCGAGCAGTTGAAAAATTGATTGACGATAAGAAGTTAATATTATAATAAAAGGCGTTAAGAAAATCAGTAGGGGTCTGTAGGGATGGAATTCTGATAGAAACAAATACCAACGAAGATATTGATTATAATAAAAGGCGTTAAAAAAATCAGTAGATGTGGAAATCTGATAGAAACAAATACCAGCGAAGATATTTATAAACTTATAAAAGAGTATGTCGAAATCGATGAGTTGAAAAGTTGATTGACCCTAAGCAGTTAAGTATTGGAATAAAAGACGTTAAGACAATCAGTAGAGGTGAAATTCTGATAGAAACAAATACCAACGAAGATATTGATAAACTTATGAAAGAGTTTGTCGAAATCGAGCAGTTGAAAAGTTGATTGACCCTAAGCAGTTAAGTATTGGAATAAAAGGCGTTAAGAAAATCAGTGGAGGTGGAAATCTGATAGAAACAAATTCCAACAAAGATATTGATAAACTTATAAAAGAGTTTGTCGAAATCGAGCTGTTGAAAACTTGATTGACCCTAAGAAGTTAATATAATAATAAAAGGCGTTAAGAAAATCAGTAGCGGTGGAAATCTGATAGAAACAAATACCAACGAAGATATTGATAAACTTATAAAAGAGTTTGTCGATATCGAGCAGTTAAAAACTTGATTGATCCTAAGTAGATATATAATGGAATAAAAGGCGTTAAGAAAGTCAATAGGGGTGGAATTCTGATAGAAACAAATACCAACGAAGATATTGATAAACTTATAATAGAGTTTGTTGAAATCGAGAAATTGAAAACTTGATTGATCCTAAGCAGATAAATATTGGAATAAAAAGCGTTAAGAAAGTCAATAGGGGTGGAATTCTGTTAGAAACAAATACCAACGAAGATATTGATAAACTTATAAAAGAGTTTGTCGAAATCGAGAAGATGAAAACTTGATTGACCGTAAGCAGATAAATATTGGAATAAAAGGCGTTAAGAAAGTCAGTAGACGTGGAATTCTGATAGAAACAAATACCAACGAAGATATTGATAAACTTATAAAAGAGTTTATCGAAATCGAGCAGTTGAAAACTAGATTGACCATAAGCAGATAAATATTGGAATAAAAGGCGTTAAGAAAGTCAGTAGGGGTGGAATTCTGATAGAAACAAATACCAACGAAGATATTGATAAACTTATAAAAGAGTTTGTCGAAATCGATCAGCTGAAAAGTTGATTGACCCTGAGAAATTAAATATTATAATAAAAGGCGTTAAGAAAATGAGTAGAGGTGGAAATCAGATAGAAACAAATACCAACGAAGATATTGATAAACTTGTAAAAGGGTTTGTCGAAATCGAGCTGTTTAAAATTTGATTGACCCTAAGCAGATAAATATTGGAATAAAAGGCGTTAAGAAAGCCAGTAGGGGTGGAATCCTGATAGAAACAAATACCAATAAATATATTGACAGAAACAAATACCAACGAACATATTGATAAACTTACAAAAGAGTTTTTCGAAATCGAGCCGTTGAAAACTTGATTGACCCTAAGAAGATAAATATTGGAATAAAAGGCGTTAAGAAAGTCAGTAGGGGTGGAATTCTGATAGAAACAAATACCAACGAAGATATTGATAAACATATAAAAGAGTTTGTCGAAATCGAGCAGTTGAAAAATTGATTGACGATAAGAAGTTAATATTATAATAAAAGGCGTTAAGAAGATCAGTAGGGGTCTGTAGGGGAGGAATTCTGATAGAAACAAATACCAACGAAGATATTGATAAACTTATAAAAGAGTATGTCGAAATCGATCAGTTGAAAAGTTGATTGACCCTAAGCAATTAAGTATTGGAATAAAAGGCGTAAAGAAAATCAGTAGAGGTGAAATTCTGATAGAAACAAATACCAACGAAGATATTGATAAACATATAAAAGAGTCTGTCGAAATCGATCAGTTGAAAAGTTGATTGACGCTAAGCAGTTAAGTATTGGAATAAAAGGCGTAAAGAAAGTCAGTTGCTGTGGAAATCTGATAGAAACAAATACCAACGAAGATATTGATAAACTTATAAAAGAGTTTATCGAATTCGAGCAGTTGAAAACTAGATTGACCATAGGCAGATAAATATTGGAATAAAAGGCGTTAAGAAAGTAAGTAGGGGTGGGATTATGATAAAAACAAATACCAACGAAGATATTGCTGAACTTATGAAAGAGTTTGTCTAAATCGAGCAGTTGAAAAGTTGATTGACCCTAACCAGTTAAGTATTGGAATAAAAGGCGTTAATAAAAGCAGTAGATGTGAAATTCTGATAAAAACAAACACCAACGAAGATATTGATAAACTTATAAAAGAGTTTATCGAATTCGAGCAGTTGAAAACTAGATTGACCATAGGCAGATAAATATTGGAATAAAAGGCGTTAAGAAAGTCAGTAGGGGTGGGATTATGATAGAAACAAATACCAACGAAGATATTGATAAACTTATAAAAGAGTTTGTCGAAATCGACCAGTTGGAAACTTGATTGACACTAAGAAGTTAAATATTATAATAAAAGGCGTTAAGAAAATCAGTAGGGGTCTGTAGGGATGGAATTCTGATAGAAACAAATACCAACGAAGATATTGATAAACTTATAAAAGAGTATGTCGAAATCGATCAGTTGAAAAGTTGATTGACCCTAAGCAGTTAAGTATTGGAATAAAAGGCGTAAAGAAAATCAGTAGATGTGAAATTCTGATAAAAACAAACTCCAACGAAGATATTGATAAACTTATAAAAGAGTTTGTCAAAATCGAGCAGTTGAAAAGTTGATTCACCCTAAGCAGTTAAGTATTGGAATAAAAGGCGTTAAGAAAATCAGTAGATGTGAAATTCCGATAGAAACAAATACCAACGAAGATATTGATAAACTTATGAAAGAGTTTGTCGAAATCGAGCAGTTGAAAACCTGATTGACACTAAGAAGATAAATATTGGAATAAAAGGCGTTAAGGAAGTCAGTAGGGGTGGAATCCTGATAGAAACAAATACCAACGAACATATTGATAAACTTATAAAACAGTTTTTCGAAATCGAGCCGTTGAAAACTTGATTGACCCTAAGAAGATAAATATTGGAATAAAAGGCGTTAAGAAAGTCAGTAGGGGTGGAATTCTAATAGAAACAAATACCAACGAAGATATTGATGAAGTTATAATATTGTTTGTTGAAATCGAGAAGTTGAAAACTTGATTGATCCTAAGCAGATAAATATTGGAATAAAAAGCGTTAAGAAAGCCAGTAGGGGTGGAATCCTGATAGAAACAAAAACCAATGAAGATATTGACAGAAACAAATACCAACGAACATATTGATAAACTTACAAAAGAGTTTTTCGAAATCGAGCCGTTGAAAACTTGATTGACCCTAACAAGATAAATATTGGAATAAAAGGCGTTAAGAAAGTCAGTAGGGGTGGAATTCTGATAGAAACAAATACCAACGAAGATATTGATAAACATATAAAAGAGTTTGTCGAAATCGAGCAGTTGAAAAATTGATTGACGATAAGAAGTTAATATTATAATAAAAGGCGTTAAGAAAATCAATAGCTGTGGAAATCTGATAGAAAAAATATCAAAGAAGATATTGATAAACTTATAAAAGAGATTATCGAATTCGAGCAGTTGAAAACTAGATTGACCATAGGCAGATAAATATTGGAATAAAAGGCGTTAAGAAAGCCAGTAGGGGTGGGATTATGATAGAAACAAATACCAACGAAGATATTGATAAACTTATAAAAGAGTTTGTCGAAATCGAGCTGTTGAAAACTTGATTGACCCTAAGAAGATAAATATTATAATATAAGGCGTTAAAAAAATCAGTAGAGGTGGAAATCTGATAGAAACAAATACCAACGAAGATATTGATAAACTTGTAAAAGAGTTTGTGGAAACCGAGCTGTTGAAAACTTGATTGCCCCTAAGAAGTTAAATATTATAATAAAAGGCGTTAAGAAAATTAGTAGGGGTCTGTAGGGGTGGAATTCTGATAGAAACAAATACCAACGAAGATATTGATAAACTTATAAAAGAGTATATCGAAATCGATGAGTTGAAAAGTTGATTGATCCTAAGCACTTAAGTATTGGAATAAAAGACGTTGAGACAATCAGTAGAGGTGAAATTCTGATAGAAACAAACACCAACGAAGATATTGATATACTTATAAAAGAGTTTGTCGAAATCGAGCAGTTGAAAAGTTGATTCAACCTAAGCAGTTAAGTATTGGAATAAAAGGCGTTAAGAAAATCAGTAGATGTGAAATTCTGATAGAAACAAATACCAACGAAGATATTGATAAACTTATAAAAGAGTTTGTCGAAATCGAGCAGTTGAAAACTTTATTGACCCTAAGCAGATAAATATTGGAATAAAAGGCTTTAAGAAAGTCAGTAGGGGTGGAATTCTGATAGAAACAATGTACCAATGAAGATATTGATAAACTTATAAAAGAGTATATCGAAATCGATGAGTTGAAAAGTTGATTGATCCTAAGCACTTAAGTATTGGAATAAAAGACGTTGAGACAATCAGTAGAGGTGAAATTCTGATAGAAACAAATACCGACGAAGATATTGATAAACTTATAAAAGAGTTTGTCGAAATCGAGCAGTTGGAAACGTGATTGACACTAAGAAATTAAATATTTTAATAAAAGGCGTTAAGAAAATCAGTACGGGTCTGTAGGGGTGGAATTCTGACAGAAACAAATACCAACAAAGATATTGATGAACTTATAAAAGAGTTTGTCAAAATCCAGCAGTTGAAAAGTTGATTCACCCTAAGCAGTTAAGTATTGGAATAAAAGGCGTTAAGAAAATCAGTAGATGTGAAATTCTGATAGAAACAAATACCAACGAAGATATTGATAAACTTATAAAAGAGTTTGTTGAAATCGAGCAGTTGAAAAGTTGATTGACCCTAAGCAGTTAAGTATTGGAATAAAAGACGTTAAGAAAATCAGTAGATGTGAAATTCTGATAGAAACAAATACCAACGAAGATATTGAAAAATTATAAAAGAGTTTGTCGAAATCGAGCAGTTGAAAACTTGATTGATCCTAAGAAGTTAAATATTATAATAAAAGGCGTTAAAAAAATCAGTAGAGGTGGAAATCTGATAGAAACAATTACCAGCGAAGATATTTATAAACTTATAAAAGAGTATGTCGAAATCGAGCAGTTGAAAACTTTATTGACCCTAAGCAGATGAATATTGGAATAAAAGGCTTTAAGAAAGTCAGTAGGGGTGGAATTCTGATAGAAACAATGTACCAATGAAGATAATGATAAACTTATAAGAGAGTATATCGAAATAGATGAGTTGAAAAGTTGATTGATCCTAAGCAGTTAAGTATTGGAATAAATGACGTTAACACAATCAGTAGAGGTGAAATTCTGATAGAAACAAATACCAACGAAGATATTGATAAACTTGTAAAAAAGTTTGTCGAAATCGAGCAGTTGAAAACTTGATTGACCCTAAGAAGTTAAATATTATAATAAAAGGCGTTAAAAAAATCAGTAGAGGTGGAAATCTGATAGAAACAAATACCAGCGAAGATATTTATAAACTTATAAAAGAGTATGTCGAAATCGATGAGTTGAAAAGTTGATTGACCCTAAGCAGATAAGTAATGGAATAAAAGACGTAAGAAAGTCAGTAGGGATGGAATTCTGATAGAAACAAATACCAACGAAGATATTGATAAACTTGTAAAAGGGTTTGTCGAAATCGAGCTTTTGAAAATTTTATTGACCCTAAGCAGATAAATATTGGAATAAAAGGCGTTAAGAAAGCCAGTAGGGGTGGAATCCTGATAGAAACAAATACCAATGAAGATATTGACAGAAACAAATACCTACGAACATATTGATAAACTTACAAAAGAGTTTTTCGAAATCGAGCCGTTGAAAACTTGATTGACCCTAAGAAGATAAATATTGGAATAAAAGGCGTTAAGAAAGTCAGTAAGGGTGGAATTCTGATAGAAACAAATACCAACGAAGATATTGATAAACGTATAAAAGAGTATGTCGAAATCGATCAGTTGAAAAGTTGATTGACGCTAAGCAGTTAAGTATTGGAATAAAAGGCGTTAAGAAAGCCAGTAGGGGTGGAATCCTGATAGAAACAAATACCAATGAAGATATTGACAGAAACAAATACCAACGAAGATATTGATAAACTTATAAAAGAGTTTATCGAATTCGAGCAGTTGAAAACTAGATTGACCATAGGCAGATAAATATTGGAATAAAAGGCGTTAAGAAAGTCAGTAGGGGTGGGATTATGATAAAAACAAATACCAACGAAGATATTGCTGAACTTATGAAAGAGTTTGTCTAAATCGAGCAGTTGAAAAGTTGATTGACCCTAAGCAGTTAAGTATTGGAATAAAAGGCGTTTATAAAATCAGTAGATGTGAAATTCTGATAAAAACAAACACCAACTAAGATATTGATAAACTTATAAAAGAGTTTGTCGACATCTAGCAGTTGAAAACTTGATTGACCCTAAGAAATTAAATATTATAATAAAAGGCGTTAAGAAAATCAGTAGAGGTGGAAATCTGATAGAAACAAATTCCAACGAACATATTGATAAACTTACAAAAGAGTTTTTCGAAATCGAGCCGTTAAAAACTTGATTGACCCTAAGAAGATAAATATTGGAATGAAAGGCGTTAAGAAAGTCAGTAGGGGTGGGATTATGATAGAAACAAATACCAACGAAGATATTGATAAACTTATAAAAGAGTTTGTCGAAATCGACCAGTTGAAAAGTTGATTGACCCTAAGCAGTTAAGTATTGGAATAAAAGGCGTAAAGAAAATCAGTAGATGTGAAATTCTGATAAAAATAAACTCCAACGAAGATATTGATAAACTTATAAAAGAGTTTGTCAAAATCGAGCAGTTGAAAAGTTGATTCACCCTAAGCAGTTAAGTATTGGAATAAAAGGCGTTAAGAAAATCAGTAGATGTGAAATTCCGATAGAAACAAATACCAACGAAGATATTGATAAACTTATGAAAGAGTTTGTCGAAATCGAGCAGTTGAAAACCTGATTGACCCTAAGAAGATAAATATTGGAATAAAAGGCGTTAAGGAAGTCAGTAGGGGTGGAATCCTGATAGAAACAAATACCAACGAACATATTGATAAACTTATAAAACAGTTTTTCGAAATCGAGCCGTTGAAAACTTGATTGACCCTAAGAAGATAAATATTGGAATAAAAGGTGTTAAGAAAGTCAGTAGGGGTGGAATTCTAATAGAAACAAATACCAACGAAGGTATTGATAAACATATAACAGAGTTTGTCGAAATCGAGCGGTTGAAAGTAAGATTGACCATAAGAAGTTAATATTATAATAAAAGGCGTTAAGAAAATCAGCAGCGGTGGAAATCTGATAGAAACAAATACCAACGAAGATATTGATAAACTTATAAAAGAGTTTGTCGATATCGAGCAGTTGAAAACTTGATTGACCCTAAGTAGATATATATAGGAATAAAAGGCGTTAAGAAAGTCAATAGGGGTGGAATTCGGATAGAAACAAATACCAACGAAGATATTGATGAAGTTATAATATTGTTTGTTGAAATCGAGAAGTTGAAAACTTGATTGATCCTAAGCAGATAAATATTGGAATAAAAAGCGTTAAGAAAGCCAGTAGGGGTGGAATCCTGATAGAAACAAAAACCAATGAAGATATTGACAGAAACAAATACCAACGAACATATTGATAAACTTACAAAAGAGTTTTTCGAAATCGAGCCGTTGAAAACTTGATTGACCCTAAGAAGATAAATATTGGAATAAAAGGCGTTAAGAAAGTCAGTAGGGGTGGAATTCTGATAGAAACAAATACCAACGAAGATATTGATAAACATATAAAAGAGTTTGTCGAAATCGAGCAGTTGAAAAATTGATTGACGATAAGAAGTTAATATTATAATAAAAGGCGTTAAGAAAATCAATAGCAGTGGAAATCTGATAGAAAAAAATATCAACGAAGATATTGATAAACTTATAAAAGAGTTTATCGAATTCGAGCAGTTGAAAAGTAGATTGACCATAGGCAGATAAATATTGGAATAAAAGGCGTTAAGAAAGCCAGTAGGGGTGGGATTATGATAGAAACAAATACCAACGAAGATATTGATAAACTTATAAAAGAGTTTGTCGAAATCGAGCAGTTGGTAACTTGATTGACACTAAGCAGATAAATATTGGAATAAAAGGCTTTAAGAAAGTCAGTAGGGGTGGAATTCTGATAGAAACAAATACCAACGAAGATACTGGTAAACTTATAAAAGATTTTGTCGACATCGAGCAGTTGAAAAGTTGATTGATCCTAAGCAGTTAAGTATTGGAATAAATGACGTTAACACAATCAGTAGAGGTGAAATTCTGATAGAAACAAATACCAACGAAGATATTGATAAACTTGTAAAAAAGTTTGTCGAAATCGAGCAGTTGAAAACTTGATTGACCCTAAGAAGTTAAATATTATAATAAAAGGCGTTAAAAAAATCAGTAGAGGTGGAAATCTGATAGAAACAAATACCAGCGAAGATATTTATAAACTTATAAAAGAGTATGTCGAAATCGATGAGTTGAAAAGTTGATTGACCCTAAGCAGATAAGTAATGGAATAAAAGACGTAAGAAAGTCAGTAGGGATGGAATTCTGATAGAAACAAATACCAACGAAGATATTGATAAACTTGTAAAAGGGTTTGTCGAAATCGAGCTTTTGAAAATTTTATTGACCCTAAGCAGATAAATATTGGAATAAAAGGCGTTAAGAAAGCCAGTAGGGGTGGAATCCTGATAGAAACAAATACCAATGAAGATATTGACAGAAACAAATACCTACGAACATATTAATAAACTTACAAAAGAGTTTTTCGAAATCGAGCCGTTGAAAACTTGATTGACCCTAAGAAGATAAATATTGGAATAAAAGGCGTTAAGAAAGTCAGTAAGGGTGGAATTCTGATAGAAACAAATACCAACGAAGATATTGATAAACGTATAAAAGAGTATGTCGAAATCGATCAGTTGAAAAGTTGATTGACGCTAAGCAGTTATGTATTGGAATAAAAGGCGTAAAGAAAGTCTGTAGCTGTGGAAATCTGATAGAAACAAATACCAACGAAGATATTGATAAACTTATAAAAGAGTTTATCGAATTCGAGCAGTTGAAAACTAGATTGACCATAGGCAGATAAATATTGGAATAAAAGGCGTTAAGAAAGTCAGTAGGGGTGGGATTATGATAAAAACAAATACCAACGAAGATATTGCTGAACTTATGAAAGAGTTTGTCTAAATCGAGCAGTTGAAAAGTTGATTGACCCTAAGCAGTTAAGTATTGGAATAAAAGGCGTTTATAAAATCAGTAGATGTGAAATTCTGATAAAAACAAACACCAACTAAGATATTCATAAACTTATAAAAGAGTTTGTCGACATCTAGCAGTTGAAAACTTGATTGACCCTAAGAAATTAAATATTATAATAAAAGGCGTTAAGAAAATCAGTAGAGGTGGAAATCTGATAGAAACAAATTCCAACGAACATATTGATAAACTTACAAAAGAGTTTTTCGAAATCGAGCCGTTGAAAACTTGATTGACCCTAAGAAGATAAATATTGGAATGAAAGGCGTTAAGAAAGTCAGTAGGGGTGGGATTATGATAGAAACAAATACCAACGAAGATATTGATAAACTTATAAAAGAGTTTGTCAAAATCGAGCAGTTGAAAAGTTGATTCACCCTAAGCAGTTAAGTATTGGAATAAAAGGCGTTAAGAAAATCAGTAGATGTGAAATTCCGATAGAAACAAATACCAACGAAGATATTGATAAACTTATGAAAGAGTTTGTCGAAATCGAGCAGTTGAAAACCTGATTGACCCTAAGAAGATAAATATTGGAATAAAAGGCGTTAAGGAAGTCAGTAGGGGTGGAATCCTGATAGAAACAAATACCAACGAACATATTGATAAACTTATAAAACAGTTTTTCGAAATCGAGCCGTTGAAAACTTGATTGACCCTAAGAAGATAAATATTGGAATAAAAGGCGTTAAGAAAGTCAGTAGGGGTGGAATTCTAATAGAAACAAATACCAACGAAGGTATTGATAAACATATAACAGAGTTTGTCGAAATCGAGCGGTTGAAATTAAGATTGACCATAAGAAGTTAATATTATAATAAAATGCGTTAAGAAAATCAGCAGCGGTGGAAATCTAATAGAAACAAATACCAACGAAGATATTGATAAACTTATAAAAGAGTTTGTCGATATCGAGCAGTTGAAAACTTGATTGACCCTAAGTAGATATATACTGGAATAAAAGGCTTTAAGAAAGTCAATAGGGGTGGAATTCGGATAGAAACAAATACCAACGAAGATATTGATGAAGTTATAATTTTGTTTGTTGAAATCGAGAAGTTGAAAACTTGATTGATCCTAAGCAGATAAATATTGGAATAAAAAGCGTTAAGAAAGCCAGTAGGGGTGGAATCCTGATAGAAACAAAAACCAATGAAGATATTGACAGAAACAAATACCAACGAACATATTGATAAACTTACAAAAGAGTTTTTCGAAATCGAGCCGTTGAAAACTTGATTGACCCTAAGAAGATAAATATTGGAATAAAAGGCGTTAAGAAAGTCAGTAGGGGTGGAATTCTGATAGAAACAAATACCAACGAAGATATTGATAAACATATAAAAGAGTTTGTCGAAATCGAGCAGTTGAAAAATTGATTGACGATAAGAAGTTAATATTATAATAAAAGGCGTTAAGAAAATCAATAGCAGTGGAAATCTGATAGAAAAAAATATCAACGAAGATATTGATAAACTTATAAAAGAGTTTATCGAATTCGAGCAGTTGAAAAGTAGATTGACCATAGGCAGATAAATATTGGAATAAAAGGCGTTAAGAAAGCCAGTAGGGGTGGGATTATGATAGAAACAAATACCAACGAAGATATTGATAAACTTATAAAAGAGTTTGTCGAAATCGAGCAGTTGGTAACTTGATTGACACTAAGCAGATAAATATTGGAATAAAAGGCTTTAAGAAAGTCAGTAGGGGTGGAATTCTGATAGAAACAAATACCAACGAAGATACTGGTAAACTTATAAAAGATTTTGTCGACATCGAGCAGTTGAAAACTTGATTGACCCTAAGAAGTTAAATATTATAATAAAAGGCGTTAAGAAAATCAGTAGGAGTCTGTAGGGGTGGAATTCTGATAGAAACAAATACCAACGAAGATATTGATAAACTTATAAAAGAGTATGTCGAAATCGATCAGTTGAAAAGTTGATTGACCCTAAGCAGTTAAGTATTGGAATAAAAGGCGTAAAAAAAATCAGTAGAGGTGAAATTCTGTTAGAAACCAATAATAACGAAGATATTGATAAACCTATAAAAGAGTTTGTCGACATCTAGCAGTTGAAAACTTGATTGACCCTAAGAAATTAAATATTATAATAAAAGGCGTTAAGAAAATCAGTAGAGGTGGAAATCTGATAGAAACAAATTCCAACAAAGATATTGATAAACTTAAAAAAGAGTTTGTCGAAATCGAGCTGTTGAAAACTTGATTGACCCTAAGAAGATAAATATTATAATAAAAGGCGTTAAAAAAATCAGTAGAGGTGGAAATCTGATAGAAACAAATACCAACGAAGATATTGATAAACTTATAAAAGAGTATATCGAAATCGATTAGTTGAAAAGTTGATTGATTATAAGCACTTAAGTATTGGAATAAAAGACGTTGAGACAATCAGTAGAGGTGAAATTCTGATAGAAACAAACACCAACGAAGATATTGATATACTTATAAAAGAGTTTGTCGAAATCGAGCAGTTGAAAAGTTGATTCAGCCTAAGCAGTTAAGTATTGGAATAAAAGGCGTTAAGAAAATCAGTAGATGTGAAATTCTGATAGAAACAAATACCAACGAACATATTGATAAACTTATAAAACAGTTTTTCGAAATCGAGCAGTTGAAAACTTTATTCACCCTAAGCAGATAAATATTGGAATAAAAGGCTTTAAGAAAGTCTGTAGGGGTGGAATTCTGATAGAAACAAATACCAACGAAGATATTGATAAACGTATAAAAGAGTATGTCGAAATCGATCAGTTGAAAAGTTGATTGACGCTAAGCAGTTATGTATTGGAATAAAAGGCGTAAAGAAAGTCTGTAGCTGTGGAAATCTGATAGAAACAAATACCAACGAAGATATTGATAAACTTATAAAAGAGTTTATCGAATTCGAGCAGTTGAAAACTAGATTGACCATAGGCAGATAAATATTGGAATAAAAGGCGTTAAGAAAGACAGTAGGGGTGGGATTATGATAAAAACCAATACCAACGAAGATATTGCTGAACTTATGAAAGAGTTTGTCTAAATCGAGCAGTTGAAAAGTTGATTGACCCTAAGCAGTTAAGTATTGGAATAAAAGGCGTTTATAAAATCAGTAGATGTGAAATTCTGATAAAAACAAACACCAACTAAGATATTGATAAACTTATAAAAGAGTTTGTCGACATCTAGCAGTTGAAAACTTGATTGACCCTAAGAAATTAAATATTATAATAAAAGGCGTTAAGAAAATCAGTAGAGGTGGAAATCTGATAGAAACAAATTCCAACGAACATATTGATAAACTTACAAAAGAGTTTTTCGAAATCGAGCCGTTGAAAACTTGATTGACCCTAAGAAGATAAATATTGGAATGAAAGGCGTTAAGAAAGTCAGTAGGGGTGGGATTATGATAGAAACAAATACCAACGAAGATATTGATAAACTTATAAAAGAGTTTGTCGAAATCGACCAGTTGAAAAGTTGATTGACCCTAAGCAGTTAAGTATTGGAATAAAAGGCGTAAAGAAAATCAGTAGATGTGAAATTCTGATAAAAATAAACTCCAGCGAAGATATTGATAAACTTATAAAAGAGTTTGTCAAAATCGAGCAGTTGAAAAGTTGATTCACCCTAAGCAGTTAAGTATTGGAATAAAAGGCGTTAAGAAAATCAGTAGATGTGAAATTCCGATAGAAACAAATACCAACGAAGATATTGATAAACTTATGAAAGAGTTTGTCGAAATCGAGCAGTTGAAAACCTGATTGACCCTAAGAAGATAAATATTATAATAAAAGGCGTTAAGAAAATCAGTAGAGGTGGAAATCTGATAGAAACAAATTCCAACAAAGATATTGATAAACTTATAAAAGAGTTTGTCGAAATCGAGCTGTTGAAAACTTGATTGACCCTAAGAAGTTAATATAATAATAAAAGGCGTTAAGAAAATCAGTAGCGGTGGAAATCTGATAGAAACAAATACCAACGAAGATATTGATAAACTTATAAAAGAGTTTGTCGATATCGAGCAGTTAAAAACTTGATTGATCCTAAGTAGATATATAATGGAATAAAAGGCGTTAAGAAAGTCAATAGGGGTGGAATTCTGATAGAAACAAATACCAACGAAGATATTGATAAACTTATAATAGAGTTTGTTGAAATCGAGAAATTGAAAACTTGATTGATCCTAAGCAGATAAATATTGGAATAAAAAGCGTTAAGAAAGTCAATAGGGGTGGAATTCTGTTAGAAACAAATACCAACGAAGATATTGATAAACTTATAAAAGAGTTTGTCGACATCGAGAAGATGAAAACTTGATTGACCGTAAGCAGATAAATATTGGAATAAAAGGCGTTAAGAAAGTCAGTAGACGTGGAATTCTGATAGAAACAAATACCAACGAAGATATTGATAAACTTATAAAAGAGTTTATCGAAATCGAGCAGTTGAAAACTAGATTGACCATAAGCAGATAAATATTGGAATAAAAGGCGTTAAGAAAGTCAGTAGGGGTGGAATTCTGATAGAAACAAATACCAACGAAGATATTGATAAACTTATAAAAGAGTTTGTCGAAATCGATCAGCTGAAAAGTTGATTGACCCTGAGAAATTAAATATTATAATAAAAGGCGTTAAGAAAATGAGTAGAGGTGGAAATCAGATAGAAACAAATACCAACGAAGATATTGATAAACTTGTAAAAGGGTTTGTCGAAATCGAGCTGTTTAAAATTTGATTGACCCTAAGCAGATAAATATTGGAATAAAAGGCGTTAAGAAAGCCAGTAGGGGTGGAATCCTGATAGAAACAAATACCAATAAAGATATTGACAGAAACAAATACCAACGAACATATTGATAAACTTACAAAAGAGTTTTTCGAAATCGAGCCGTTGAAACTTGATTCACCCTAAGAAGATATATATTGGAATAAAAGGCGTTAAGACAGTCAGTAGGGGTGGAATTCTGATAGAAACAAATACCAACGAAGATATTGATAAACTTATGAAAGAGTTTGTCGAAATCGAGCAGTTGAAAAGTTGATTGACCGTAAGCAGATAAATATTGGAATAAAAGGCGTTAAGAAAGTCAGTAGACGTGGAATTCTGATAGAAACAAATACCAACGAAGATATTGATAAACTTATAAAAGAGTTTATCGAAATCGAGCAGTTGAAAACTAGATTGACCATAAGCAGATAAATATTGGAATAAAAGGCGTTAAGAAAGTCAGTAGGGGTGGAATTCTGATAGAAACAAATACCAACGAAGATATTGATAAACTTATAAAAGAGTTTGTCGAAATCGATCAGGTGAAAAGTTGATTGACCCTGAGAAATTAAATATTATAATAAAAGGCGTTAAGAAAATCAGTAGAGGTGGAAATCTGATAGAAACAAATACCAACGAAGATATTGATAAACTTGTAAAAGGGTTTGTCGAAATCGAGCTGTTTAAAATTTGATTGACCCTAAGCAGATAAATATTGGAATAAAAGGCGTTAAGAAAGCCAGTAGGGGTGGAATTCTGATAGAAACAAATACCAATAAAGATATTGACAGAAACAAATACCAACGAACATATTGATAAACTTACAAAAGAGTTTTTCGAAATCGAGCCGTTGAAAACTTGATTGACACTAAGAAGATAAATATTGGAATAAAAGGCGTTAAGAAAGTCAGTAGGGGTGGAATTCTGATAGAAACAAATACCAACGAAGATATTGATAAACATATAAAAGAGTTTGTCGAAATCGAGCAGTTGAAAAAATTGATTGACGATAAGAAGATAATATTATAATAAAAGGCGTTAAGAAAATCAGTAGGGGTCTGTAGGGATGGAATTCTGATAGAAACAAATACCAACGAAGATATTGATTATAATAAAAGGCGTTAAAAAAATCAGTAGAGGTGGAAATCTGATAGAAACAAATACCAGCGAAGATATTTATAAACTTATAAAAGAGTATGTCGAAATCGATGAGTTGAAAAGTTGATTGACCCTAAGCAGTTAAGTATTGGAATAAAAGACGTTAAGACAATCAGTAGAGGTGAAATTCTGATAGAAACAAATACCAACGAAGATATTGATAAACTTATGAAAGAGTTTGTCGAAATCGAGCAGTTGAAAAGTTGATTGACCCTAAGCAGTTAAGTATTGGAATAAAAGGCGTTAAGAAAATCAGTAGATGTGAAAATCTGATAAAAACAAACACCAACTAAGATATTGATAAACTTATAAAAGAGTTTGTCGACATCTAGCATTTGAAAACTTGATTGACCCTAAGAAATTAAATATTATAATAAAAGGCGTTAAGAAAATCAGTAGAGGTGGAAATCTGATAGAAACAAATTCCAACAAAGATATTGATAAACTTATAAAAGAGTTTGTCGAAATCGAGCTGTTGAAAATTTGATTGACCCTAAGAAGTTAATATAATAATAAAAGGCGTTAAGAAAATCAGTAGCGGTGGAAATCTGATAGAAACAAATACCAACGAAGATATTGATAAACTTATAAAAGAGTTTGTCGATATCGAGCAGTTAAAAACTTGATTGATCCTAAGTAGATATATAATGGAATAAAAGGCGTTAAGAAAGTCAATAGGGGTGGAATTCTGATAGAAACAAATACCAACGAAGATATTGATAAACTTATAATAGAGTTTGTTGAAATCGAGAAATTGAAAACTTGATTGATCCTAAGCAGATAAATATTGGAATAAAAAGCGTTAAGAAAGTCAATAGGGGTGGAATTCTGTTAGAAACAAATACCAACGAAGATATTGATAAACTTATAAAAGAGTTTGTCGAAATCGAGAAGATGAAAACTTGATTGACCGTAAGCAGATAAATATTGGAATAAAAGGCGTTAAGAAAGTCAGTAGACGTGGAATTCTGATAGAAACAAATACCAACGAAGATATTGATAAACTTGTAAAAGGATTTGCCGAAATCGAGCTGTTTAAAATTTGATTGACCCTAAGCAGATAAATATTGGAATAAAAGGCGTTAAGAAAGCCAGTAGGGGTGGAATCCTGATAGAAACAAATACCAATAAATATACTGACAGAAACAAATACCAACGAACATATTGATAAACTTACAAAAGAGTTTTTCGAAATCGAGCCGTTGAAAACTTGATTGACCCTAAGAAGATAAATATTGGAATAAAAGGCGTTAAGAAAGTCAGTAGGGGTGGAATTCTGATAGAAACAAATACCAACGAAGATATTGATTATAATAAAAGGCGTTAAAAAAATCAGTAGAGGTGGAAATCTGATAGAAACAAATACCAGCGAAGATATTTATAAACTTATAAAAGAGTATGTCGAAATCGATGAGTTGAAAAGTTGATTGACCCTAAGCAGTTAAGTATTGGAATAAAAGACGTTAAGACAATCAGTAGAGGTGAAATTCTGATAGAAACAAATACCAACGAAGATATTGATAAACTTATAAAAGAGTTTGTCGAAATCGAGCAGTTGAAAAGTTGATTGACCCTAAGCAGTTAAGTATTGGAATAAAAGGCGTTAAGAAAATCAGTAGATGTGAAAATCTGATAAAAACAAACACCAACTAAGATATTGATAAACTTATAAAAGAGTTTGTCGACATCTAGCATTTGAAAACTTGATTGACCCTAAGAAATTAAATATTATAATAAAAGGCGTTAAGAAAATCAGTAGAGGTGGATATCTGATAGAAACAAATTCCAACAAAGATATTGATAAACTTATAAAAGTGTTTGTCGAAATCAAGCTGTTGAAAACTTGATTGACCCTAAGAAGTTAATATAATAATAAAAGGCGTTAAGAAAATCAGTAGCGGTGGAAATCTGATAGAAACAAATACCAACGAAGATATTGATAAACTTATAAAAGAGTTTGTCGATATCGAGCAGTTAAAAACTTGATTGATCCTAAGTAGATATATACTGGAATAAAAGGCGTTAAGAAAGTCAATAGGGGTGGAATTCTGATAGAAACAAGTACCAACGAAGATATTGATAAACTTATAATAGAGTTTGTTGAAATCGAGAAATTGAAAACTTGATTGATCCTAAGCAGATAAATATTGGAATAAAAGGCGTTAAGAAAGTCAGTAGACGTGGAATTCTGATAGAAACAAATACCAACGAAGATATTGATAAACTTATAAAAGAGTTTATCGAAATCGAGCAGTTGAAAACTAGATTGACCATAAGCAGATAAATATTGGAATAAAAGGCGTGAAGAAAGTCAGTAGGGGTGGAATTCTGATAGAAACAAATACCAACGAAGATATTGATAAACTTATAAAAGAGTTTATCGAAATCGAGCAGTTGAAAAATTGATTGACGATAAGAAGTTAATATTATAATAAAAGGCGTTAAGAAAATCAGTAGGGGTCTGTAGGGATGGAATTCTGATAGAAACAAATACCAACGAAGATATTGATTATAATAAAAGGCGTTAAAAAAATCAGTAGATGTGGAAATCTGATAGAAACAAATACCAGCGAAGATATTTATAAACTTATAAAAGAGTATGTCGAAATCGATGAGTTGAAAAGTTGATTGACCCTAAGCAGTTAAGTATTGGAATAAAAGACGTTAAGACAATCAGTAGAGGTGAAATTCTGATAGAAACAAATACCAACGAAGATATTGATAAACTTATGAAAGAGTTTGTCGAAATCGAGCAGTTGAAAAGTTGATTGACCCTAAGCAGTTAAGTATTGGAATAAAAGGCGTTAAGAAAATCAGTGGAGGTGGAAATCTGATAGAAACAAATTCCAACAAAGATATTGATAAACTTATAAAAGAGTTTGTCGAAATCGAGCTGTTGAAAACTTGATTGACCCTAAGAAGTTAATATAATAATAAAAGGCGTTAAGAAAATCAGTAGCGGTGGAAATCTGATAGAAACAAATACCAACGAAGATATTGATAAACTTATAAAAGAGTTTGTCGATATCGAGCAGTTAAAAACTTGATTGATCCTAAGTAGATATATAATGGAATAAAAGGCGTTAAGAAAGTCAATAGGGGTGGAATTCTGATAGAAACAAATACCAACGAAGATATTGATAAACTTATAATAGAGTTTGTTGAAATCGAGAAATTGAAAACTTGATTGATCCTAAGCAGATAAATATTGGAATAAAAAGCGTTAAGAAAGTCAATAGGGGTGGAATTCTGTTAGAAACAAATACCAACGAAGATATTGATAAACTTATAAAAGAGTTTGTCGAAATCGAGAAGATGAAAACTTGATTGACCGTAAGCAGATAAATATTGGAATAAAAGGCGTTAAGAAAGTCAGTAGACGTGGAATTCTGATAGAAACAAATACCAACGAAGATATTGATAAACTTGTAAAAGGGTTTGTCGAAATCGAGCTGTTTAAAATTTGATTGACCCTAAGCAGATAAATATTGGAATAAAAGGCGTTAAGAAAGCCAGTAGGGGTGGAATCCTGATAGAAACAAATACCAATAAAGATATTGACAGAAACAAATACCAACGAACATATTGATAAACTTACAAAAGAGTTTTTCGAAATCGAGCCGTTGAAAACTTGATTCACCCTAAGAAGATAAATATTGGAATAAAAGGCGTTAAGACAGTCAGTAGGGGTGGAATTCTGATAGAAACAAATACCAACGAAGATATTGATAAACTTATGAAAGAGTTTGTCGAAATCGAGCAGTTGAAAAGTTGATTGACCGTAAGCAGATAAATATTGGAATAAAAGGCGTTAAGAAAGTCAGTAGACGTGGAATTCTGATAGAAACAAATACCAACGAAGATATTGATAAACTTATAAAAGAGTTTATCGAAATCGAGCAGTTGAAAACTAGATTGACCATAAGCAGATAAATATTGGAATAAAAGGCGTTAAGAAAGTCAGTAGGGGTGGAATTCTGATAGAAACAAATACCAACGAAGATATTGATAAACTTATAAAAGAGTTTGTCGAAATCGATCAGGTGAAAAGTTGATTGACCCTGAGAAATTAAATATTATAATAAAAGGCGTTAAGAAAATCAGTAGAGGTGGAAATCTGATAGAAACAAATACCAACGAAGATATTGATAAACTTGTAAAAGGGTTTGTCGAAATCGAGCTGTTTAAAATTTGATTGACCCTAAGCAGATAAATATTGGAATAAAAGGCGTTAAGAAAGCCAGTAGGGGTGGAATTCTGATAGAAACAAATACCAATAAAGATATTGACAGAAACAAATACCAACGAACATATTGATAAACTTACAAAAGAGTTTTTCGAAATCGAGCCGTTGAAAACTTGATTGACACTAAGAAGATAAATATTGGAATAAAAGGCGTTAAGAAAGTCAGTAGGGGTGGAATTCTGATAGAAACAAATACCAACGAAGATATTGATAAACATATAAAAGAGTTTGTCGAAATCGAGCAGTTGAAAAAATTGATTGACGATAAGAAGATAATATTATAATAAAAGGCGTTAAGAAAATCAGTAGGGGTCTGTAGGGATGGAATTCTGATAGAAACAAATACCAACGAAGATATTGATTATAATAAAAGGCGTTAAAAAAATCAGTAGAGGTGGAAATCTGATAGAAACAAATACCAGCGAAGATATTTATAAACTTATAAAAGAGTATGTCGAAATCGATGAGTTGAAAAGTTGATTGACCCTAAGCAGTTAAGTATTGGAATAAAAGACGTTAAGACAATCAGTAGAGGTGAAATTCTGATAGAAACAAATACCAACGAAGATATTGATAAACTTATGAAAGAGTTTGTCGAAATCGAGCAGTTGAAAAGTTGATTGACCCTAAGCAGTTAAGTATTGGAATAAAAGGCGTTAAGAAAATCAGTAGATGTGAAAATCTGATAAAAACAAACACCAACTAAGATATTGATAAACTTATAAAAGAGTTTGTCGACATCTAGCATTTGAAAACTTGATTGACCCTAAGAAATTAAATATTATAATAAAAGGCGTTAAGAAAATCAGTAGAGGTGGAAATCTGATAGAAACAAATTCCAACAAAGATATTGATAAACTTATAAAAGAGTTTGTCGAAATCGAGCTGTTGAAAATTTGATTGACCCTAAGAAGTTAATATAATAATAAAAGGCGTTAAGAAAATCAGTAGCGGTGGAAATCTGATAGAAACAAATACCAACGAAGATATTGATAAACTTATAAAAGAGTTTGTCGATATCGAGCAGTTAAAAACTTGATTGATCCTAAGTAGATATATAATGGAATAAAAGGCGTTAAGAAAGTCAATAGGGGTGGAATTCTGATAGAAACAAATACCAACGAAGATATTGATAAACTTATAATAGAGTTTGTTGAAATCGAGAAATTGAAAACTTGATTGATCCTAAGCAGATAAATATTGGAATAAAAAGCGTTAAGAAAGTCAATAGGGGTGGAATTCTGTTAGAAACAAATACCAACGAAGATATTGATAAACTTATAAAAGAGTTTGTCGAAATCGAGAAGATGAAAACTTGATTGACCGTAAGCAGATAAATATTGGAATAAAAGGCGTTAAGAAAGTCAGTAGACGTGGAATTCTGATAGAAACAAATACCAACGAAGATATTGATAAACTTGTAAAAGGATTTGCCGAAATCGAGCTGTTTAAAATTTGATTGACCCTAAGCAGATAAATATTGGAATAAAAGGCGTTAAGAAAGCCAGTAGGGGTGGAATCCTGATAGAAACAAATACCAATAAATATACTGACAGAAACAAATACCAACGAACATATTGATAAACTTACAAAAGAGTTTTTCGAAATCGAGCCGTTGAAAACTTGATTGACCCTAAGAAGATAAATATTGGAATAAAAGGCGTTAAGAAAGTCAGTAGGGGTGGAATTCTGATAGAAACAAATACCAACGAAGATATTGATTATAATAAAAGGCGTTAAAAAAATCAGTAGAGGTGGAAATCTGATAGAAACAAATACCAGCGAAGATATTTATAAACTTATAAAAGAGTATGTCGAAATCGATGAGTTGAAAAGTTGATTGACCCTAAGCAGTTAAGTATTGGAATAAAAGACGTTAAGACAATCAGTAGAGGTGAAATTCTGATAGAAACAAATACCAACGAAGATATTGATAAACTTATAAAAGAGTTTGTCGAAATCGAGCAGTTGAAAAGTTGATTGACACTAAGCAGTTAAGTATTGGAATAAAAGGCGTTAAGAAAATCAGTAGATGTGAAAATCTGATAAAAACAAACACCAACTAAGATATTGATAAACTTATAAAAGAGTTTGTCGACATCTAGCATTTGAAAACTTGATTGACCCTAAGAAATTAAATATTATAATAAAAGGCGTTAAGAAAATCAGTAGAGGTGGATATCTGATAGAAACAAATTCCAACAAAGATATTGATAAACTTATAAAAGTGTTTGTCGAAATCAAGCTGTTGAAAACTTGATTGACCCTAAGAAGTTAATATAATAATAAAAGGCGTTAAGAAAATCAGTAGCGGTGGAAATCTGATAGAAACAAATACCAACGAAGATATTGATAAACTTATAAAAGAGTTTGTCGATATCGAGCAGTTAAAAACTTGATTGATCCTAAGTAGATATATACTGGAATAAAAGGCGTTAAGAAAGTCAATAGGGGTGGAATTCTGATAGAAACAAGTACCAACGAAGATATTGATAAACTTATAATAGAGTTTGTTGAAATCGAGAAATTGAAAACTTGATTGATCCTAAGCAGATAAATATTGGAATAAAAGGCGTTAAGAAAGTCAGTAGACGTGGAATTCTGATAGAAACAAATACCAACGAAGATATTGATAAACTTATAAAAGAGTTTATCGAAATCGAGCAGTTGAAAACTAGATTGACCATAAGCAGATAAATATTGGAATAAAAGGCGTGAAGAAAGTCAGTAGGGGTGGAATTCTGATAGAAACAAATACCAACGAAGATATTGATAAACTTATAAAAGAGTTTATCGAAATCGAGCAGTTGAAAAATTGATTGACGATAAGAAGTTAATATTATAATAAAAGGCGTTAAGAAAATCAGTAGGGGTCTGTAGGGATGGAATTCTGATAGAAACAAATACCAACGAAGATATTGATTATAATAAAAGGCGTTAAAAAAATCAGTAGATGTGGAAATCTGATAGAAACAAATACCAGCGAAGATATTTATAAACTTATAAAAGAGTATGTCGAAATCGATGAGTTGAAAAGTTGATTGACCCTAAGCAGTTAAGTATTGGAATAAAAGACGTTAAGACAATCAGTAGAGGTGAAATTCTGATAGAAACAAATACCAACGAAGATATTGATAAACTTATGAAAGAGTTTGTCGAAATCGAGCAGTTGAAAAGTTGATTGACCCTAAGCAGTTAAGTATTGGAATAAAAGGCGTTAAGAAAATCAGTGGAGGTGGAAATCTGATAGAAACAAATTCCAACAAAGATATTGATAAACTTATAAAAGAGTTTGTCGAAATCGAGCTGTTGAAAACTTGATTGACCCTAAGAAGTTAATATAATAATAAAAGGCGTTAAGAAAATCAGTAGCGGTGGAAATCTGATAGAAACAAATACCAACGAAGATATTGATAAACTTATAAAAGAGTTTGTCGATATCGAGCAGTTAAAAACTTGATTGATCCTAAGTAGATATATAATGGAATAAAAGGCGTTAAGAAAGTCAATAGGGGTGGAATTCTGATAGAAACAAATACCAACGAAGATATTGATAAACTTATAATAGAGTTTGTTGAAATCGAGAAATTGAAAACTTGATTGATCCTAAGCAGATAAATATTGGAATAAAAAGCGTTAAGAAAGTCAATAGGGGTGGAATTCTGTTAGAAACAAATACCAACGAAGATATTGATAAACTTATAAAAGAGTTTGTCGAAATCGAGAAGATGAAAACTTGATTGACCGTAAGCAGATAAATATTGGAATAAAAGGCGTTAAGAAAGTCAGTAGACGTGGAATTCTGATAGAAACAAATACCAAAGAAGATATTGATAAACTTATAAAAGAGTTTATCGAAATCGAGCAGTTGAAAACTAGATTGACCATAAGCAGATAAATATTGGAATAAAAGGCGTTAAGAAAGTCAGTAGGGGTGGAATTCTGATAGAAACAAATACCAACGAAGATATTGATAAACTTATAAAAGAGTTTGTCGAAATCGATCAGCTGAAAAGTTGATTGACCCTGAGAAATTAAATATTATAATAAAAGGCGTTAAGAAAATGAGTAGAGGTGGAAATCAGATAGAAACAAATACCAACGAAGATATTGATAAACTTGTAAAAGGGTTTGTCGAAATCGAGCTGTTTAAAATTTGATTGACCCTAAGCAGATAAATATTGGAATAAAAGGCGTTAAGAAAGCCAGTAGGGGTGGAATCCTGATAGAAACAAATACCAATAAATATATTGACAGAAACAAATACCAACGAACATATTGATAAACTTACAAAAGAGTTTTTCGAAATCGAGCCGTTGAAAACTTGATTGACCCTAAGAAGATAAATATTGGAATAAAAGGCGTTAAGAAAGTCAGTAG
This sequence comes from Amaurobius ferox, assembly GCA_951213105.1. Lineage (NCBI taxonomy): Eukaryota > Metazoa > Arthropoda > Arachnida > Araneae > Amaurobiidae > Amaurobius > Amaurobius ferox. Next base: position 4,066,672 of record OX578141.1, read on the forward strand.
GGGTGGAATTCTGATAGAAACAAATACCAACGAAGATATTGATAAACATATAAAAGAGTTTGTCGAAATCGAGCAGTTGAAAAATTGATTGACGATAAGAAGTTAATATTATAATAAAAGGCGTTAAGAAGATCAGTAGGGGTCTGTAGGGATGGAATTCTGATAGAAACAAATACCAACGAAGATATTGATTATAATAAAAGGCGTTAAAAAAATCAGTAGAGGTGGAAATCTGATAGAAACAAATACCAACGAAGAAACTTATAAAAGAGTTTGTCGAAATCGAGCAGTTGAAAACTTGATTAACCATACGAAGTTAAATATTATAATAAAAGGCATTAAAAAAATCAGTAGAGGTGGAAATCTGATAGAAACAAATACCAACGAAGATATTGATAAACTTGTAAAAGAGTTTGTCGAAATCGAGTTGTTGAAAATTTGATTGACCCTAAGCAGATAAATATTGGAGTAAAAGGCGTTAAGAAAGTCAGTAGGTGTGGAATTCTGATAGAAACAAATAACAACGAAGATATTGATAAATTTATAAAAGAGTTTGTCGAAATCCAGCAGTTGAAAACTTGATTGATCCTAAGCACATAAATATTGAAATAAAAGGCGTTAAGAAAGTCAGCAGGGATGGAATTCTGATAGAAACAAACACCAACGAAGATATTCATAAACTTATAAAAGAGTTTGTCGAAATCGAGCAGTTGAAAACTTGATTGACCATAAGCAGATAAATATTGGAATAAAAGGCGTTAAGAAAGTCAGCAGCTGTGGAATTCTGATAGCAACAAATACCAAAGAAGATATTGATAAACTTATAAAAGAGTTTGTCGAAATCGAGCAGTTGAAAACTTGATTGACCCTAAGCAGATAAATATTGGAATAAAAGGCGTTAAAAAAGTCAGCAGCTATGGAATTCTGATAGAAACAAATACCAACGAAGATATTGATAAACTTGTAAAAGAGTTTGTCGAAATCGAGTTGTTGAAAATATGATTGACCCTAAGCAGATATGTATTGGAATAAAAGGCGTTAAGAAAGCGTATTGATGGAATACCAACGAAGATATTGATAAGCATATAACAGAGTTTGTCGAAATCGAGCAGTTGAAAATATGATTGACCCTAAGAAGTTAATATGATAATGAAAGGCGATTAGAAAATCAGTAGGGGTGGAATTCTGATAGAAACGAATACCAACGAATATATTGATAAACTTATAAAAGAGTATGTCGAAATCGAGCAGTTGAAAAGTTGATTGACCCTAAGCATTTAAGTATTGGAATAAAAGGCGGTAAGAAAATCAGTAGGGGTCTGTAGGGGTGGAATTCTGATAGAAACAAATACCAACGAAGATATTAATAAACTTATAAAAGAGTATGTCGAAATCGATCAGTTGAAAACTTGATTGACCCTAAGAAGTTAAGTATTATAATAAAAGGCGTTAAAAAAATCAGTAGAGGTGGAAATCTGATAGAAACAAATACCAACGAAGATATTTATAAACTTATAAAAGAGTATGCCGAAATCGATGAGTTGAAAAGTTGATTGACCCTAAGCAGTTAAGTATTGGAATAAAAGGCTTTAAGAAAGTCAGTAGGGGTGGAATTCTGATAGAAACAATGTAACAATGAAGATATTGATAAACTTATAAAAGAGTATATCGAAATCGATGATTTGAAAAGTTGTCTTCGTTGGTATTAACCCTAAGCAGATAAGTAGTGGAATAAAAGACGTTAAGAAAGTCAGTAGGGATGGAATTCTGATAGAAACAAATACCAACGAAGATATTGATAAACTTGTAAAAGGGTTTGTCGAAATCGAGCTTTTGAAAATTTTATTGACCCTAAGCAGATAAATATTGGAATAAAAGGCGTCAAGAAAGTCAGTAGGGATGGAATTCTGATAGAAACAAATACCAACGAAGATATTGATAAACTTATAAAAGAGTTTGTTGAAATCGAGAAGTTGAAAACTTGATTGACCCTAAGAAATTAAATATTATAATAAAAGGCGCTAAGAAAATCAGTAGAGGTGGAAATCTGATAGAAAAAATTCCAACGAAGATATAGATAAACTTGTAAAAGAGTTTGTCGAAATCGAGGTGTTGAAAATTTGATTGATCCTAAGCAGATAAATATTGGAATAAAAGGCGTTAAGAAAGTCAGTAGGGGTGGAATTCTGATAGAAACGAATACCAACGAAGATATTGATAAACTTATACAAGAGTTTATCGAAATCGAGGAATTGAAAACATGATTGACCCTAAGCAGATAAATATTGGAATAAAAGGCGTTTAGAGAGTCAGTAGGGGTGGAATTCTGATAGAAACAAATACCAACGAAGATATTGATAAACTTATAATAGAGTTTGTTGAAATCGAGAAGTTGAAAACTTGATTGATCCTAAGCAGATAAATATTGTAATAAAAAGCGTTAAGAAAGTCAATAGAGGTGGAATTCTGTTAGAAACAAATACCAACGAAGATATTGATAAACTTATAAAAGAGTTTGTCGAAATCGAGAAGATGAAAACTTGATTGAACCTAATCAGATAAATATTGGAATAAAAGGCGTTAAGAAAGTCAGTAGACGTGGAATTCTGATAGAAACAAATACCAACGATGATATTGATAAACTTATAAAAGAGTTTATCGAAATCGAACAGTTGAAAACTAGATTGACCATAAGCAGATAAATATAGGAATAAAAGGCGTTAAGAAAGTCAGTAGGGGTGGAATTCTGATAGAAACAAATACCAACGAAGATATTGATAAACTTATAAAAGAATTTGTCGAAATCGAGCAGGTGAAAAGTTGATTGACCCTGAGAAATTAAATATTATAATAAAAGGCGTTAAAAAAATCAGTAGAGGTGGAAATCTGATAGAAACAAATACCAACGAAGATATTGATAAACTTGTAAAAAAGTTTGTCGAAATCGAGCTGTTGAAAATTTGATTGACCCTAAGCAGATAAATATTGGAATAAAAGGCGTTAAGAAAGTCAGTCGGGGTGGAATTCTGATAGAAACAAATACCAACGAAGATATTGATAAACATATAAAAGAGTTTGTCGAAATCGAGCAGTTGAAAAATTGATTGACGATAAGAAGTTAATATTATAATAAAAGGCGTTAAGAAAATCAGTAGGGGTCTGTAGGGGAGGAATTCTGATAGAAACAAATACCAACGAAGATATTGATAAACTTATAAAAGAGTATGTCGAAATCGATCAGTTGAAAAGTTGATTGACCCTAAGCAATTAAGTATTGGAATAAAAGGCGTAAAGAAAATCAGTAGAGGTGAAATTCTGATAGAAACAAATACCAACGAAGATATTGATAAACATATAAAAGAGTCTGTCGAAATCGATCAGTTGAAAAGTTGATTGACGCTAAGCAGTTAAGTATTGGAATAAAAGGCGTAAAGAAAGTCAGTTGCTGTGGAAATCTGATAGAAACAAATACCAACGAAGATATTGATAAACTTATAAAAGAGTTTATCGAATTCGAGCAGTTGAAAACTAGATTGACCATAGGCAGATAAATATTGGAATAAAAGGCGTTAAGAAAGTAAGTAGGGGTGGGATTATGATAAAAACAAATACCAACGAAGATATTGCTGAACTTATGAAAGAGTTTGTCTAAATCGAGCAGTTGAAAAGTTGATTGACCCTAACCAGTTAAGTATTGGAATAAAAGGCGTTAATAAAAGCAGTAGATGTGAAATTCTGATAAAAACAAACACCAACGAAGATATTGATAAACTTATAAAAGAGTTTATCGAATTCGAGCAGTTGAAAACTAGATTGACCATAGGCAGATAAATATTGGAATAAAAGGCGTTAAGAAAGTCAGTAGGGGTGGGATTATGATAGAAACAAATACCAACGAAGATATTGATAAACTTATAAAAGAGTATGTCGAAATCGATCAGTTGAAAAGTTGATTGACCCTAAGCAGTTAAGTATTGGAATAAAAGGCGTAAAGAAAATCAGTAGATGTGAAATTCTGATAAAAACAAACTCCAACGAAGATATTGATAAACTTATAAAAGAGTTTGTCAAAATCGAGCAGTTGAAAAGTTGATTCACCCTAAGCAGTTAAGTATTGGAATAAAAGGCGTTAAGAAAATCAGTAGATGTGAAATTCCGATAGAAACAAATACCAACGAAGATATTGATAAACTTATGAAAGAGTTTGTCGAAATCGAGCAGTTGAAAACCTGATTGACACTAAGAAGATAAATATTGGAATAAAAGGCGTTAAGGAAGTCAGTAGGGGTGGAATCCTGATAGAAACAAATACCAACGAACATATTGATAAACTTATAAAACAGTTTTTCGAAATCGAGCCTTTGAAAACTTGATTGACCCTAAGAAGATAAATATTGGAATAAAAGGCGTTAAGAAAGTCAGTAGGGGTGGAATTCTAATAGAAACAAATACCAACGAAGATATTGATGAAGTTATAATATTGTTTGTTGAAATCGAGAAGTTGAAAACTTGATTGATCCTAAGCAGATAAATATTGGAATAAAAAGCGTTAAGAAAGCCAGTAGGGGTGGAATCCTGATAGAAACAAAAACCAATGAAGATATTGACAGAAACAAATACCAACGAACATATTGATAAACTTACAAAAGAGTTTTTCGAAATCGAGCCGTTGAAAACTTGATTGACCCTAACAAGATAAATATTGGAATAAAAGGCGTTAAGAAAGTCAGTAGGGGTGGAATTCTGATAGAAACAAATACCAACGAAGATATTGATAAACATATAAAAGAGTTTGTCGAAATCGAGCAGTTGAAAAATTGATTGACGATAAGAAGTTAATATTATAATAAAAGGCGTTAAGAAAATCAATAGCTGTGGAAATCTGATAGAAAAAATATCAAAGAAGATATTGATAAACTTATAAAAGAGATTATCGAATTCGAGCAGTTGAAAACTAGATTGACCATAGGCAGATAAATATTGGAATAAAAGGCGTTAAGAAAGCCAGTAGGGGTGGGATTATGATAGAAACAAATACCAACGAAGATATTGATAAACTTATAAAAGAGTTTGTCGAAATCGAGCTGTTGAAAACTTGATTGACCCTAAGAAGATAAATATTATAATATAAGGCGTTAAAAAAATCAGTAGAGGTGGAAATCTGATAGAAACAAATACCAACGAAGATATTGATAAACTTGTAAAAGAGTTTGTGGAAACCGAGCTGTTGAAAACTTGATTGCCCCTAAGAAGTTAAATATTATAATAAAAGGCGTTAAGAAAATTAGTAGGGGTCTGTAGGGGTGGAATTCTGATAGAAACAAATACCAACGAAGATATTGATAAACTTATAAAAGAGTATATCGAAATCGATGAGTTGAAAAGTTGATTGATCCTAAGCACTTAAGTATTGGAATAAAAGACGTTGAGACAATCAGTAGAGGTGAAATTCTGATAGAAACAAACACCAACGAAGATATTGATATACTTATAAAAGAGTTTGTCGAAATCGAGCAGTTGAAAAGTTGATTCAACCTAAGCAGTTAAGTATTGGAATAAAAGGCGTTAAGAAAATCAGTAGATGTGAAATTCTGATAGAAACAAATACCAACGAAGATATTGATAAACTTATAAAAGAGTTTGTCGAAATCGAGCAGTTGAAAACTTTATTGACCCTAAGCAGATAAATATTGGAATAAAAGGCTTTAAGAAAGTCAGTAGGGGTGGAATTCTGATAGAAACAATGTACCAATGAAGATATTGATAAACTTATAAAAGAGTATATCGAAATCGATGAGTTGAAAAGTTGATTGATCCTAAGCACTTAAGTATTGGAATAAAAGACGTTGAGACAATCAGTAGAGGTGAAATTCTGATAGAAACAAATACCGACGAAGATATTGATAAACTTATAAAAGAGTTTGTCGAAATCGAGCAGTTGGAAACGTGATTGACACTAAGAAATTAAATATTTTAATAAAAGGCGTTAAGAAAATCAGTACGGGTCTGTAGGGGTGGAATTCTGACAGAAACAAATACCAACAAAGATATTGATGAACTTATAAAAGAGTTTGTCAAAATCCAGCAGTTGAAAAGTTGATTCACCCTAAGCAGTTAAGTATTGGAATAAAAGGCGTTAAGAAAATCAGTAGATGTGAAATTCTGATAGAAACAAATACCAACGAAGATATTGATAAACTTATAAAAGAGTTTGTTGAAATCGAGCAGTTGAAAAGTTGATTGACCCTAAGCAGTTAAGTATTGGAATAAAAGACGTTAAGAAAATCAGTAGATGTGAAATTCTGATAGAAACAAATACCAACGAAGATATTGAAAAATTATAAAAGAGTTTGTCGAAATCGAGCAGTTGAAAACTTGATTGATCCTAAGAAGTTAAATATTATAATAAAAGGCGTTAAAAAAATCAGTAGAGGTGGAAATCTGATAGAAACAATTACCAGCGAAGATATTTATAAACTTATAAAAGAGTATGTCGAAATCGAGCAGTTGAAAACTTTATTGACCCTAAGCAGATGAATATTGGAATAAAAGGCTTTAAGAAAGTCAGTAGGGGTGGAATTCTGATAGAAACAATGTACCAATGAAGATAATGATAAACTTATAAGAGAGTATATCGAAATAGATGAGTTGAAAAGTTGATTGATCCTAAGCAGTTAAGTATTGGAATAAATGACGTTAACACAATCAGTAGAGGTGAAATTCTGATAGAAACAAATACCAACGAAGATATTGATAAACTTGCAAAAAAGTTTGTCGAAATCGAGCAGTTGAAAACTTGATTGACCCTAAGAAGTTAAATATTATAATAAAAGGCGTTAAAAAAATCAGTAGAGGTGGAAATCTGATAGAAACAAATACCAGCGAAGATATTTATAAACTTATAAAAGAGTATGTCGAAATCGATGAGTTGAAAAGTTGATTGACCCTAAGCAGATAAGTAATGGAATAAAAGACGTAAGAAAGTCAGTAGGGATGGAATTCTGATAGAAACAAATACCAACGAAGATATTGATAAACTTGTAAAAGGGTTTGTCGAAATCGAGCTTTTGAAAATTTTATTGACCCTAAGCAGATAAATATTGGAATAAAAGGCGTTAAGAAAGCCAGTAGGGGTGGAATCCTGATAGAAACAAATACCAATGAAGATATTGACAGAAACAAATACCTACGAACATATTGATAAACTTACAAAAGAGTTTTTCGAAATCGAGCCGTTGAAAACTTGATTGACCCTAAGAAGATAAATATTGGAATAAAAGGCGTTAAGAAAGTCAGTAAGGGTGGAATTCTGATAGAAACAAATACCAACGAAGATATTGATAAACGTATAAAAGAGTATGTCGAAATCGATCAGTTGAAAAGTTGATTGACGCTAAGCAGTTAAGTATTGGAATAAAAGGCGTTAAGAAAGCCAGTAGGGGTGGAATCCTGATAGAAACAAATACCAATGAAGATATTGACAGAAACAAATACCAACGAAGATATTGATAAACTTATAAAAGAGTTTATCGAATTCGAGCAGTTGAAAACTAGATTGACCATAGGCAGATAAATATTGGAATAAAAGGCGTTAAGAAAGTCAGTAGGGGTGGGATTATGATAAAAACAAATACCAACGAAGATATTGCTGAACTTATGAAAGAGTTTGTCTAAATCGAGCAGTTGAAAAGTTGATTGACCCTAAGCAGTTAAGTATTGGAATAAAAGGCGTTTATAAAATCAGTAGATGTGAAATTCTGATAAAAACAAACACCAACTAAGATATTGATAAACTTATAAAAGAGTTTGTCGACATCTAGCAGTTGAAAACTTGATTGACCCTAAGAAATTAAATATTATAATAAAAGGCGTTAAGAAAATCAGTAGAGGTGGAAATCTGATAGAAACAAATTCCAACGAACATATTGATAAACTTACAAAAGAGTTTTTCGAAATCGAGCCGTTAAAAACTTGATTGACCCTAAGAAGATAAATATTGGAATGAAAGGCGTTAAGAAAGTCAGTAGGGGTGGGATTATGATAGAAACAAATACCAACGAAGATATTGATAAACTTATAAAAGAGTTTGTCGAAATCGACCAGTTGAAAAGTTGATTGACCCTAAGCAGTTAAGTATTGGAATAAAAGGCGTAAAGAAAATCAGTAGATGTGAAATTCTGATAAAAATAAACTCCAACGAAGATATTGATAAACTTATAAAAGAGTTTGTCAAAATCGAGCAGTTGAAAAGTTGATTCACCCTAAGCAGTTAAGTATTGGAATAAAAGGCGTTAAGAAAATCAGTAGATGTGAAATTCCGATAGAAACAAATACCAACGAAGATATTGATAAACTTATGAAAGAGTTTGTCGAAATCGAGCAGTTGAAAACCTGATTGACCCTAAGAAGATAAATATTGGAATAAAAGGCGTTAAGGAAGTCAGTAGGGGTGGAATCCTGATAGAAACAAATACCAACGAACATATTGATAAACTTATAAAACAGTTTTTCGAAATCGAGCCGTTGAAAACTTGATTGACCCTAAGAAGATAAATATTGGAATAAAAGGTGTTAAGAAAGTCAGTAGGGGTGGAATTCTAATAGAAACAAATACCAACGAAGGTATTGATAAACATATAACAGAGTTTGTCGAAATCGAGCGGTTGAAAGTAAGATTGACCATAAGAAGTTAATATTATAATAAAAGGCGTTAAGAAAATCAGCAGCGGTGGAAATCTGATAGAAACAAATACCAACGAAGATATTGATAAACTTATAAAAGAGTTTGTCGATATCGAGCAGTTGAAAACTTGATTGACCCTAAGTAGATATATACTGGAATAAAAGGCGTTAAGAAAGTCAATAGGGGTGGAATTCGGATAGAAACAAATACCAACGAAGATATTGATGAAGTTATAATATTGTTTGTTGAAATCGAGAAGTTGAAAACTTGATTGATCCTAAGCAGATAAATATTGGAATAAAAAGCGTTAAGAAAGCCAGTAGGGGTGGAATCCTGATAGAAACAAAAACCAATGAAGATATTGACAGAAACAAATACCAACGAACATATTGATAAACTTACAAAAGAGTTTTTCGAAATCGAGCCGTTGAAAACTTGATTGACCCTAAGAAGATAAATATTGGAATAAAAGGCGTTAAGAAAGTCAGTAGGGGTGGAATTCTGATAGAAACAAATACCAACGAAGATATTGATAAACATATAAAAGAGTTTGTCGAAATCGAGCAGTTGAAAAATTGATTGACGATAAGAAGTTAATATTATAATAAAAGGCGTTAAGAAAATCAATAGCAGTGGAAATCTGATACAAAAAAATATCAACGAAGATATTGATAAACTTATAAAAGAGTTTATCGAATTCGAGCAGTTGAAAAGTAGATTGACCATAGGCAGATAAATATTGGAATAAAAGGCGTTAAGAAAGCCAGTAGGGGTGGGATTATGATAGAAACAAATACCAACGAAGATATTGATAAACTTATAAAAGAGTTTGTCGAAATCGAGCAGTTGGTAACTTGATTGACACTAAGCAGATAAATATTGGAATAAAAGGCTTTAAGAAAGTCAGTAGGGGTGGAATTCTGATAGAAACAAATACCAACGAAGATACTGGTAAACTTATAAAAGATTTTGTCGACATCGAGCAGTTGAAAAGTTGATTGATCCTAAGCAGTTAAGTATTGGAATAAATGACGTTAACACAATCAGTAGAGGTGAAATTCTGATAGAAACAAATACCAACGAAGATATTGATAAACTTGTAAAAAAGTTTGTCGAAATCGAGCAGTTGAAAACTTGATTGACCCTAAGAAGTTAAATATTATAATAAAAGGCGTTAAAAAAATCAGTAGAGGTGGAAATCTGATAGAAACAAATACCAGCGAAGATATTTATAAACTTATAAAAGAGTATGTCGAAATCGATGAGTTGAAAAGTTGATTGACCCTAAGCAGATAAGTAATGGAATAAAAGACGTAAGAAAGTCAGTAGGGATGGAATTCTGATAGAAACAAATACCAACGAAGATATTGATAAACTTGTAAAAGGGTTTGTCGAAATCGAGCTTTTGAAAATTTTATTGACCCTAAGCAGATAAATATTGGAATAAAAGGCGTTAAGAAAGCCAGTAGGGGTGGAATCCTGATAGAAACAAATACCAATGAAGATATTGACAGAAACAAATACCTACGAACATATTAATAAACTTACAAAAGAGTTTTTCGAAATCGAGCCGTTGAAAACTTGATTGACCCTAAGAAGATAAATATTGGAATAAAAGGCGTTAAGAAAGTCAGTAAGGGTGGAATTCTGATAGAAACAAATACCAACGAAGATATTGATAAACGTATAAAAGAGTATGTCGAAATCGATCAGTTGAAAAGTTGATTGACGCTAAGCAGTTATGTATTGGAATAAAAGGCGTAAAGAAAGTCTGTAGCTGTGGAAATCTGATAGAAACAAATACCAACGAAGATATTGATAAACTTATAAAAGAGTTTATCGAATTCGAGCAGTTGAAAACTAGATTGACCATAGGCAGATAAATATTGGAATAAAAGGCGTTAAGAAAGTCAGTAGGGGTGGGATTATGATAAAAACAAATACCAACGAAGATATTGCTGAACTTATGAAAGAGTTTGTCTAAATCGAGCAGTTGAAAAGTTGATTGACCCTAAGCAGTTAAGTATTGGAATAAAAGGCGTTTATAAAATCAGTAGATGTGAAATTCTGATAAAAACAAACACCAACTAAGATATTCATAAACTTATAAAAGAGTTTGTCGACATCTAGCAGTTGAAAACTTGATTGACCCTAAGAAATTAAATATTATAATAAAAGGCGTTAAGAAAATCAGTAGAGGTGGAAATCTGATAGAAACAAATTCCAACGAACATATTGATAAACTTACAAAAGAGTTTTTCGAAATCGAGCCGTTGAAAACTTGATTGACCCTAAGAAGATAAATATTGGAATGAAAGGCGTTAAGAAAGTCAGTAGGGGTGGGATTATGATAGAAACAAATACCAACGAAGATATTGATAAACTTATAAAAGAGTTTGTCAAAATCGAGCAGTTGAAAAGTTGATTCACCCTAAGCAGATAAGTATTGGAATAAAAGGCGTTAAGAAAATCAGTAGATGTGAAATTCCGATAGAAACAAATACCAACGAAGATATTGATAAACTTATGAAAGAGTTTGTCGAAATCGAGCAGTTGAAAACCTGATTGACCCTAAGAAGATAAATATTGGAATAAAAGGCGTTAAGGAAGTCAGTAGGGGTGGAATCCTGATAGAAACAAATACCAACGAACATATTGATAAACTTATAAAACAGTTTTTCGAAATCGAGCCGTTGAAAACTTGATTGACCCTAAGAAGATAAATATTGGAATAAAAGGCGTTAAGAAAGTCAGTAGGGGTGGAATTCTAATAGAAACAAATACCAACGAAGGTATTGATAAACATATAACAGAGTTTGTCGAAATCGAGCGGTTGAAAGTAAGATTGACCATAAGAAGTTAATATTATAATAAAATGCGTTAAGAAAATCAGCAGCGGTGGAAATCTGATAGAAACAAATACCAACGAAGATATTGATAAACTTATAAAAGAGTTTGTCGATATCGAGCAGTTGAAAACTTGATTGACCCTAAGTAGATATATACTGGAATAAAAGGCTTTAAGAAAGTCAATAGGGGTGGAATTCGGATAGAAACAAATACCAACGAAGATATTGATGAAGTTATAATTTTGTTTGTTGAAATCGAGAAGTTGAAAACTTTATTGATCCTAAGCAGATAAATATTGGAATAAAAAGCGTTAAGAAAGCCAGTAGGGGTGGAATCCTGATAGAAACAAAAACCAATGAAGATATTGACAGAAACAAATACCAACGAACATATTGATAAACTTACAAAAGAGTTTTTCGAAATCGAGCCGTTGAAAACTTGATTGACCCTAAGAAGATAAATATTGGAATAAAAGGCGTTAAGAAAGTCAGTAGGGGTGGAATTCTGATAGAAACAAATACCAACGAAGATATTGATAAACATATAAAAGAGTTTGTCGAAATCGAGCAGTTGAAAAATTGATTGACGATAAGAAGTTAATATTATAATAAAAGGCGTTAAGAAAATCAATAGCAGTGGAAATCTGATAGAAAAAAATATCAACGAAGATATTGATAAACTTATAAAAGAGTTTATCGAATTCGAGCAGTTGAAAAGTAGATTGACCATAGGCAGATAAATATTGGAATAAAAGGCGTTAAGAAAGCCAGTAGGGGTGGGATTATGATAGAAACAAATACCAACGAAGATATTGATAAACTTATAAAAGAGTTTGTCGAAATCGAGCAGTTGGTAACTTGATTGACACTAAGCAGATAAATATTGGAATAAAAGGCTTTAAGAAAGTCAGTAGGGGTGGAATTCTGATAGAAACAAATACCAACGAAGATACTGGTAAACTTATAAAAGATTTTGTCGACATCGAGCAGTTGAAAACTTGATTGACCCTAAGAAGTTAAATATTATAATAAAAGGCGTTAAGAAAATCAGTAGGAGTCTGTAGGGGTGGAATTCTGATAGAAACAAATACCAACGAAGATATTGATAAACTTATAAAAGAGTATGTCGAAATCGATCAGTTGAAAAGTTGATTGACCCTAAGCAGTTAAGTATTGGAATAAAAGGCGTAAAAAAAATCAGTAGAGGTGAAATTCTGTTAGAAACCAATAATAACGAAGATATTGATAAACCTATAAAAGAGTTTGTCGACATCTAGCAGTTGAAAACTTGATTGACCCTAAGAAATTAAATATTATAATAAAAGGCGTTAAGAAAATCAGTAGAGGTGGAAATCTGATAGAAACAAATTCCAACAAAGATATTGATAAACTTAAAAAAGAGTTTGTCGAAATCGAGCTGTTGAAAACTTGATTGACCCTAAGAAGATAAATATTATAATAAAAGGCGTTAAAAAAATCAGTAGAGGTGGAAATCTGATAGAAACAAATACCAACGAAGATATTGATAAACTTATAAAAGAGTATATCGAAATCGATTAGTTGAAAAGTTGATTGATTATAAGCACTTAAGTATTGGAATAAAAGACGTTGAGACAATCAGTAGAGGTGAAATTCTGATAGAAACAAACACCAACGAAGATATTGATATACTTATAAAAGAGTTTGTCGAAATCGAGCAGTTGAAAAGTTGATTCAGCCTAAGCAGTTAAGTATTGGAATAAAAGGCGTTAAGAAAATCAGTAGATGTGAAATTCTGATAGAAACAAATACCAACGAACATATTGATAAACTTATAAAACAGTTTTTCGAAATCGAGCAGTTGAAAACTTTATTCACCCTAAGCAGATAAATATTGGAATAAAAGGCTTTAAGAAAGTCTGTAGGGGTGGAATTCTGATAGAAACAAATACCAACGAAGATATTGATAAACGTATAAAAGAGTATGTCGAAATCGATCAGTTGAAAAGTTGATTGACGCTAAGCAGTTATGTATTGGAATAAAAGGCGTAAAGAAAGTCTGTAGCTGTGGAAATCTGATAGAAACAAATACCAACGAAGATATTGATAAACTTATAAAAGAGTTTATCGAATTCGAGCAGTTGAAAACTAGATTGACCATAGGCAGATAAATATTGGAATAAAAGGCGTTAAGAAAGACAGTAGGGGTGGGATTATGATAAAAACCAATACCAACGAAGATATTGCTGAACTTATGAAAGAGTTTGTCTAAATCGAGCAGTTGAAAAGTTGATTGACCCTAAGCAGTTAAGTATTGGAATAAAAGGCGTTTATAAAATCAGTAGATGTGAAATTCTGATAAAAACAAACACCAACTAAGATATTGATAAACTTATAAAAGAGTTTGTCGACATCTAGCAGTTGAAAACTTGATTGACCCTAAGAAATTAAATATTATAATAAAAGGCGTTAAGAAAATCAGTAGAGGTGGAAATCTGATAGAAACAAATTCCAACGAACATATTGATAAACTTACAAAAGAGTTTTTCGAAATCGAGCCGTTGAAAACTTGATTGACCCTAAGAAGATAAATATTGGAATGAAAGGCGTTAAGAAAGTCAGTAGGGGTGGGATTATGATAGAAACAAATACCAACGAAGATATTGATAAACTTATAAAAGAGTTTGTCGAAATCGACCAGTTGAAAAGTTGATTGACCCTAAGCAGTTAAGTATTGGAATAAAAGGCGTAAAGAAAATCAGTAGATGTGAAATTCTGATAAAAATAAACTCCAGCGAAGATATTGATAAACTTATAAAAGAGTTTGTCAAAATCGAGCAGTTGAAAAGTTGATTCACCCTAAGCAGTTAAGTATTGGAATAAAAGGCGTTAAGAAAATCAGTAGATGTGAAATTCCGATAGAAACAAATACCAACGAAGATATTGATAAACTTATGAAAGAGTTTGTCGAAATCGAGCAGTTGAAAACCTGATTGACCCTAAGAAGATAAATATTGGAATAAAAGGCGTTAAGGAAGTCAGTAGGGGTGGAATCCTGATAGAAACAAATACCAACGAACATATTGATAAACTTATAAAACAGTTTTTCGAAATCGAGCCGTTGAAAACTTGATTGACCCTAAGAAGATAAATATTGGAATAAAAGGCGTTAAGAAAGTCAGTAGGGGTGGAATTCTAATAGAAACAAATACCAACGAAGGTATTGATAAACATATAACAGAGTTTGTCGAAATCGAGCGGTTGAAAGTAAGATTGACCATAAGAAGTTAATATTATAATAAAATGCGTTAAGAAAATCAGCAGCGGTGGAAATCTGATAGAAACAAATACCAACGAAGATATTGATAAACTTATAAAAGAGTTTGTCGATATCGAGCAGTTAAAAACTTGATTGATCCTAAGTAGATATATAATGGAATAAAAGGCGTTAAGAAAGTCAATAGGGGTGGAATTCTGATAGAAACAAATACCAACGAAGATATTGATAAACTTATAATAGAGTTTGTTGAAATCGAGAAATTGAAAACTTGATTGATCCTAAGCAGATAAATATTGGAATAAAAAGCGTTAAGAAAGTCAATAGGGGTGGAATTCTGTTAGAAACAAATACCAACGAAGATATTGATAAACTTATAAAAGAGTTTGTCGAAATCGAGAAGATGAAAACTTGATTGACCGTAAGCAGATAAATATTGGAATAAAAGGCGTTAAGAAAGTCAGTAGGGGTGGAATTCTGATAGAAACAAATACCAACGAAGATATTGATAAACATATAAAAGAGTTTGTCGAAATCGAGCAGTTGAAAAATTGATTGACGATAAGAAGTTAATATTATAATAAAAGGCGTTAAGAAAATCAATAGCAGTGGAAATCTGATAGAAAAAAATATCAACGAAGATATTGATAAACTTATAAAAGAGTTTATCGAATTCGAGCAGTTGAAAAGTAGATTGACCATAGGCAGATAAATATTGGAATAAAAGGCGTTAAGAAAGCCAGTAGGGGTGGGATTATGATAGAAACAAATACCAACGAAGATATTGATAAACTTATAAAAGAGTTTGTCGAAATCGAGCAGTTGGTAACTTGATTGACACTAAGCAGATAAATATTGGAATAAAAGGCTTTAAGAAAGTCAGTAGGGGTGGAATTCTGATAGAAACAAATACCAACGAAGATACTGGTAAACTTATAAAAGATTTTGTCGACATCGAGCAGTTGAAAACTTGATTGACCCTAAGAAGTTAAATATTATAATAAAAGGCGTTAAGAAAATCAGTAGGAGTCTGTAGGGGTGGAATTCCGATAGAAACAAATACCAACGAAGATATTGATAAACTTATAAAAGAGTATGTCGAAATCGATCAGTTGAAAAGTTGATTGACCCTAAGCAGTTAAGTATTGGAATAAAAGGCGTAAAAAAAATCAGTAGAGGTGAAATTCTGTTAGAAACCAATAATAACGAAGATATTGATAAACCTATAAAAGAGTTTGTCGACATCTAGGAGTTGAAAACTTGATTGACCCTAAGAAATTAAATATTATAATAAAAGGCGTTAAGAAAATCAGTAGAGGTGGAAATCTGATAGAAACAAATTCCAACAAAGATATTGATAAACTTAAAAAAGAGTTTGTCGAAATCGAGCTGTTGAAAACTTGATTGACCCTAAGAAGATAAATATTATAATAAAAGGCGTTAAAAAAACCAGTAGAGGTGGAAATCTGATAGAAACAAATACCAACGAAGATATTGATAAACTTATAAAAGAGTATATCGAAATCGATTAGTTGAAAAGTTGATTGATTATAAGCACTTAAGTATTGGAATAAAAGACGTTGAGACAATCAGTAGAGGTGAAATTCTGATAGAAACAAACACCAACGAAGATATTGATATACTTATAAAAGAGTTTGTCGAAATCGAGCAGTTGAAAAGTTGATTCAGCCTAAGCAGTTAAGTATTGGAATAAAAGGCGTTAAGAAAATCAGTACATGTGAAATTCTGATAGAAACAAATACCAACGAACATATTGATAAACTTATAAAACAGTTTTTCGAAATCGAGCAGTTGAAAACTTTATTCACCCTAAGCAGATAAATATTGGAATAAAAGGCTTTAAGAAAGTCTGTAGGGGTGGAATTCTGATAGAAACAATGTACCAATGAAGATATTGATAAACTTATAAAAGAGTTTGTCGAAATCGAGCAGGTGAAAAGTTGATTGACCCTGAGAAATTAAATATTATAATAAAAGGCGTTAAAAAAATCAGTAGAGGTGGAAATCTGATAGAAACAAATACCAACGAAGATATTGATAAACTTGTAAAAGGGTTTGTCGAAATCGAGCTGTTGAAAATTTGATTGACCCTAAGCAGATAAATATTGGAATAAAAGGCGTTAAGAAAGCCAGTAGGGGTGGAATCCTGATAGAAACAAATACCAATGAAGATATTGACAGAAACAAATACCAACGAACAAGTCGACATCTAGCAGTTGAAAACTTGATTGACCCTAAGAAATTAAATATTATAATAAAAGGCGTTAAGAAAATCAGTAGAGGTGGAAATCTGATAGAAACAAATTCCAACAAAGATATTGATAAACTTATAAAAGAGTTTGTCGAAATCGAACAGTTGAAAACTTGATTGACCCTAAGAAGATAAATATTATAATAAAAGGCGTTAAAAAAATCAGTAGAGGTGGAAATCTGTTAGAAACAAATACCAACGAAGATATTGATAAACTTGTAAAAGGGTTTGTCGAAATCGAGCTGTTGAAAATTTGATTGACCCTAAGCAGATAAATATTGGAATTAAAGGCGTTAAGAAAGTCAGTATGGGTGGAATCTAGATTGAAACAAATACCAATGAAGATATTGACAGAAACAAATACCAACGAACATATTGATAAACTTACAAAAGAGTTTTTCGAAATCGAGCCGTTGAAAACTTGATTGACCCTAAGAAGATAAATATTGGAATGAAAGGCGTTAAGAAAGTCAGTAGGAGTGGGATTATGATAGAAACAAATACCAACGAAGATATTGATAAACTTATAAAAGAGTTTGTCAAAATCCAGCAGTTGAAAAGTTGATTCACCCTAAGCAGTTAAGTATTGGAATAAAAGGCGTTAAGAAAATCAGTAGATGTGAAATTCTGATAGAAACAAATAATAACGAAGATATTGATAAACTTATAAAAGAGTTTGTCGAAATCGAGCAGTTGAAAAGTTGATTGACCCTAAGCAGTTAAGTATTGGAATAAAAGACGTTAAGAAAATCAGTAGATGTGAAATTCTGATAGAAACAAATACCAACGAAGATATTGAAAAATTTTAAAAGAGTTTGTCGAAATCGAGCAGTTGAAAACTTGATTGATCCTAAGAAGTTAAATATTATAATAAAAGGCGTTAAAAAAATCAGTAGAGGTGGAAATCTGATAGAAACACTTACCAGCGAAGATATTTATAAACTTATAAAAGAGTATGTCGAAATCGAGCAGTTGAAAACTTTATTGACCCTAAGCAGATGAATATTGGAATAAAAGGCTTTAAGAAAGTCAGTAGGGGTGGAATTCTGATAGAAACAATGTACCAATGAAGATAATGATAAACTTATAAGAGAGTATATCGAAATCGATGAGTTGAAAAGTTGATTGATCCTAAGCAGTTAAGTATTGGAATAAATGACGTTAACACAATCAGTAGAGGTGAAATTCTGATAGAAACAAATACCAACGAAGATATTGATAAACTTGTAAAAAAGTTTGTCGAAATCGAGCAGTTGAAAACTTGATTGACCCTAAGAAGTTAAATATTATAATAAAAGGCGTTAAAAAAATCAGTAGAGGTGGAAATCTGATAGAAACAAATACCAGCGAAGATATTTATAAACTTATAAAAGAGTATGTCGAAATCGATGAGTTGAAAAGTTGATTGACCCTAAGCAGATAAGTAATGGAATAAAAGACGTTAAGAAAGTCAGTAGGGATGGAATTCTGATAGAAACAAATACCAACGAAGATATTGATAAACTTGTAAAAGGGTTTGTCGAAATCGAGCTTTTGAAAATTTTATTGACCCTAAGCAGATAAATATTGGAATAAAAGGCGTTAAGAAAGCCAGTAGGGGTGGAATCCTGATAGAAACAAATACCAATGAAGATATTGACAGAAAAAAATACCTACGAACATATTGATAAACTTACAAAAGAGTTTTTCGAAATCGAGCCGTTGAAAACTTGATTGACCCTAAGAAGATAAATATTGGAATAAAAGGCGTTAAGAAAGTCAGTAAGGGTGGAATTCTGATAGAAACAAATACCAACGAAGATATTGATAAACGTATAAAAGAGTATGTCGAAATCGATCAGTTGAAAAGTTGATTGACGCTAAGCAGTTATGTATTGGAATAAAAGGCGTAAAGAAAGTCTGTAGCTGTGGAAATCTGATAGAAACAAATACCAACGAAGATATTGATAAACTTATAAAAGAGTTTATCGAATTCGAGCAGTTGAAAACTAGATTGACCATAGGCAGATAAATATTGGAATAAAAGGCGTTAAGAAAGTCAGTAGGGGTGGGATTATGATAAAAACAAATACCAACGAAGATATTGCTGAACTTATGAAAGAGTTTGTCTAAATCGAGCAGTTGAAAAGTTGATTGACCCTAAGCAGTTAAGTATTGGAATAAAAGGCGTTAAGAAAATCAGTAGATGTGAAAATCTGATAAAAACAAACACCAACTAAGATATTGATAAACTTATAAAAGAGTTTGTCGACATCTAGCATTTGAAAACTTGATTGACCCTAAGAAATTAAATATTATAATAAAAGGCGTTAAGAAAATCAGTAGAGGTGGATATCTGATAGAAACAAATTCCAACAAAGATATTGATAAACTTATAAAAGTGTTTGTCGAAATCAAGCTGTTGAAAACTTGATTGACCCTAAGAAGTTAATATAATAATAAAAGGCGTTAAGAAAATCAGTAGCGGTGGAAATCTGATAGAAACAAATACCAACGAAGATATTGATAAACTTATAAAAGAGTTTGTCGATATCGAGCAGTTAAAAACTTGATTGATCCTAAGTAGATATATACTGGAATAAAAGGCGTTAAGAAAGTCAATAGGGGTGGAATTCTGATAGAAACAAGTACCAACGAAGATATTGATAAACTTATAATAGAGTTTGTTGAAATCGAGAAATTGAAAACTTGATTGATCCTAAGCAGATAAATATTGGAATAAAAGGCGTTAAGAAAGTCAGTAGACGTGGAATTCTGATAGAAACAAATACCAACGAAGATATTGATAAACTTATAAAAGAGTTTATCGAAATCGAGCAGTTGAAAACTAGATTGACCATAAGCAGATAAATATTGGAATAAAAGGCGTGAAGAAAGTCAGTAGGGGTGGAATTCTGATAGAAACAAATACCAACGAAGATATTGATAAACTTATAAAAGAGTTTATCGAAATCGAGCAGTTGAAAAATTGATTGACGATAAGAAGTTAATATTATAATAAAAGGCGTTAAGAAAATCAGTAGGGGTCTGTAGGGATGGAATTCTGATAGAAACAAATACCAACGAAGATATTGATTATAATAAAAGGCGTTAAAAAAATCAGTAGATGTGGAAATCTGATAGAAACAAATACCAGCGAAGATATTTATAAACTTATAAAAGAGTATGTCGAAATCGATGAGTTGAAAAGTTGATTGACCCTAAGCAGTTAAGTATTGGAATAAAAGACGTTAAGACAATCAGTAGAGGTGAAATTCTGATAGAAACAAATACCAACGAAGATATTGATAAACTTATGAAAGAGTTTGTCGAAATCGAGCAGTTGAAAAGTTGATTGACCCTAAGCAGTTAAGTATTGGAATAAAAGGCGTTAAGAAAATCAGTGGAGGTGGAAATCTGATAGAAACAAATTCCAACAAAGATATTGATAAACTTATAAAAGAGTTTGTCGAAATCGAGCTGTTGAAAACTTGATTGACCCTAAGAAGTTAATATAATAATAAAAGGCGTTAAGAAAATCAGTAGCGGTGGAAATCTGATAGAAACAAATACCAACGAAGATATTGATAAACTTATAAAAGAGTTTGTCGATATCGAGCAGTTAAAAACTTGATTGATCCTAAGTAGATATATAATGGAATAAAAGGCGTTAAGAAAGTCAATAGGGGTGGAATTCTGATAGAAACAAATACCAACGAAGATATTGATAAACTTATAATAGAGTTTGTTGAAATCGAGAAATTGAAAACTTGATTGATCCTAAGCAGATAAATATTGGAATAAAAAGCGTTAAGAAAGTCAATAGGGGTGGAATTCTGTTAGAAACAAATACCAACGAAGATATTGATAAACTTATAAAAGAGTTTGTCGAAATCGAGAAGATGAAAACTTGATTGACCGTAAGCAGATAAATATTGGAATAAAAGGCGTTAAGAAAGTCAGTAGACGTGGAATTCTGATAGAAACAAATACCAACGAAGATATTGATAAACTTGTAAAAGGGTTTGTCGAAATCGAGCTGTTTAAAATTTGATTGACCCTAAGCAGATAAATATTGGAATAAAAGGCGTTAAGAAAGCCAGTAGGGGTGGAATCCTGATAGAAACAAATACCAATAAAGATATTGACAGAAACAAATACCAACGAACATATTGATAAACTTACAAAAGAGTTTTTCGAAATCGAGCCGTTGAAAACTTGATTCACCCTAAGAAGATAAATATTGGAATAAAAGGCGTTAAGACAGTCAGTAGGGGTGGAATTCTGATAGAAACAAATACCAACGAAGATATTGATAAACTTATGAAAGAGTTTGTCGAAATCGAGCAGTTGAAAAGTTGATTGACCGTAAGCAGATAAATATTGGAATAAAAGGCGTTAAGAAAGTCAGTAGACGTGGAATTCTGATAGAAACAAATACCAACGAAGATATTGATAAACTTATAAAAGAGTTTGTCGAAATCGATCAGGTGAAAAGTTGATTGACCCTGAGAAATTAAATATTATAATAAAAGGCGTTAAGAAAATCAGTAGAGGTGGAAATCTGATAGAAACAAATACCAACGAAGATATTGATAAACTTGTAAAAGGGTTTGTCGAAATCGAGCTGTTTAAAATTTGATTGACCCTAAGCAGATAAATATTGGAATAAAAGGCGTTAAGAAAGCCAGTAGGGGTGGAATTCTGATAGAAACAAATACCAATAAAGATATTGACAGAAACAAATACCAACGAACATATTGATAAACTTACAAAAGAGTTTTTCGAAATCGAGCCGTTGAAAACTTGATTGACACTAAGAAGATAAATATTGGAATAAAAGGCGTTAAGAAAGTCAGTAGGGGTGGAATTCTGATAGAAACAAATACCAACGAAGATATTGATAAACATATAAAAGAGTTTGTCGAAATCGAGCAGTTGAAAAAATTGATTGACGATAAGAAGATAATATTATAATAAAAGGCGTTAAGAAAATCAGTAGGGGTCTGTAGGGATGGAATTCTGATAGAAACAAATACCAACGAAGATATTGATTATAATAAAAGGCGTTAAAAAAATCAGTAGAGGTGGAAATCTGATAGAAACAAATACCAGCGAAGATATTTATAAACTTATAAAAGAGTATGTCGAAATCGATGAGTTGAAAAGTTGATTGACCCTAAGCAGTTAAGTATTGGAATAAAAGACGTTAAGACAATCAGTAGAGGTGAAATTCTGATAGAAACAAATACCAACGAAGATATTGATAAACTTATGAAAGAGTTTGTCGAAATCGAGCAGTTGAAAAGTTGATTGACCCTAAGCAGTTAAGTATTGGAATAAAAGGCGTTAAGAAAATCAGTAGATGTGAAAATCTGATAAAAACAAACACCAACTAAGATATTGATAAACTTATAAAAGAGTTTGTCGACATCTAGCATTTGAAAACTTGATTGACCCTAAGAAATTAAATATTATAATAAAAGGCGTTAAGAAAATCAGTAGAGGTGGAAATCTGATAGAAACAAATTCCAACAAAGATATTGATAAACTTATAAAAGAGTTTGTCGAAATCGAGCTGTTGAAAATTTGATTGACCCTAAGAAGTTAATATAATAATAAAAGGCGTTAAGAAAATCAGTAGCGGTGGAAATCTGATAGAAACAAATACCAACGAAGATATTGATAAACTTATAAAAGAGTTTGTCGATATCGAGCAGTTAAAAACTTGATTGATCCTAAGTAGATATATAATGGAATAAAAGGCGTTAAGAAAGTCAATAGGGGTGGAATTCTGATAGAAACAAATACCAACGAAGATATTGATAAACTTATAATAGAGTTTGTTGAAATCGAGAAATTGAAAACTTGATTGATCCTAAGCAGATAAATATTGGAATAAAAAGCGTTAAGAAAGTCAATAGGGGTGGAATTCTGTTAGAAACAAATACCAACGAAGATATTGATAAACTTATAAAAGAGTTTGTCGAAATCGAGAAGATGAAAACTTGATTGACCGTAAGCAGATAAATATTGGAATAAAAGGCGTTAAGAAAGTCAGTAGACGTGGAATTCTGATAGAAACAAATACCAACGAAGATATTGATAAACTTGTAAAAGGATTTGCCGAAATCGAGCTGTTTAAAATTTGATTGACCCTAAGCAGATAAATATTGGAATAAAAGGCGTTAAGAAAGCCAGTAGGGGTGGAATCCTGATAGAAACAAATACCAATAAATATACTGACAGAAACAAATACCAACGAACATATTGATAAACTTACAAAAGAGTTTTTCGAAATCGAGCCGTTGAAAACTTGATTGACCCTAAGAAGATAAATATTGGAATAAAAGGCGTTAAGAAAGTCAGTAGGGGTGGAATTCTGATAGAAACAAATACCAACGAAGATATTGATTATAATAAAAGGCGTTAAAAAAATCAGTAGAGGTGGAAATCTGATAGAAACAAATACCAGCGAAGATATTTATAAACTTATAAAAGAGTATGTCGAAATCGATGAGTTGAAAAGTTGATTGACCCTAAGCAGTTAAGTATTGGAATAAAAGACGTTAAGACAATCAGTAGAGGTGAAATTCTGATAGAAACAAATACCAACGAAGATATTGATAAACTTATAAAAGAGTTTGTCGAAATCGAGCAGTTGAAAAGTTGATTGACACTAAGCAGTTAAGTATTGGAATAAAAGGCGTTAAGAAAATCAGTAGATGTGAAAATCTGATAAAAACAAACACCAACTAAGATATTGATAAACTTATAAAAGAGTTTGTCGACATCTAGCATTTGAAAACTTGATTGACCCTAAGAAATTAAATATTATAATAAAAGGCGTTAAGAAAATCAGTAGAGGTGGATATCTGATAGAAACAAATTCCAACAAAGATATTGATAAACTTATAAAAGTGTTTGTCGAAATCAAGCTGTTGAAAACTTGATTGACCCTAAGAAGTTAATATAATAATAAAAGGCGTTAAGAAAATCAGTAGCGGTGGAAATCTGATAGAAACAAATACCAACGAAGATATTGATAAACTTATAAAAGAGTTTGTCGATATCGAGCAGTTAAAAACTTGATTGATCCTAAGTAGATATATACTGGAATAAAAGGCGTTAAGAAAGTCAATAGGGGTGGAATTCTGATAGAAACAAGTACCAACGAAGATATTGATAAACTTATAATAGAGTTTGTTGAAATCGAGAAATTGAAAACTTGATTGATCCTAAGCAGATAAATATTGGAATAAAAGGCGTTAAGAAAGTCAGTAGACGTGGAATTCTGATAGAAACAAATACCAACGAAGATATTGATAAACTTATAAAAGAGTTTATCGAAATCGAGCAGTTGAAAACTAGATTGACCATAAGCAGATAAATATTGGAATAAAAGGCGTGAAGAAAGTCAGTAGGGGTGGAATTCTGATAGAAACAAATACCAACGAAGATATTGATAAACTTATAAAAGAGTTTATCGAAATCGAGCAGTTGAAAAATTGATTGACGATAAGAAGTTAATATTATAATAAAAGGCGTTAAGAAAATCAGTAGGGGTCTGTAGGGATGGAATTCTGATAGAAACAAATACCAACGAAGATATTGATTATAATAAAAGGCGTTAAAAAAATCAGTAGATGTGGAAATCTGATAGAAACAAATACCAGCGAAGATATTTATAAACTTATAAAAGAGTATGTCGAAATCGATGAGTTGAAAAGTTGATTGACCCTAAGCAGTTAAGTATTGGAATAAAAGACGTTAAGACAATCAGTAGAGGTGAAATTCTGATAGAAACAAATACCAACGAAGATATTGATAAACTTATGAAAGAGTTTGTCGAAATCGAGCAGTTGAAAAGTTGATTGACCCTAAGCAGTTAAGTATTGGAATAAAAGGCGTTAAGAAAATCAGTGGAGGTGGAAATCTGATAGAAACAAATTCCAACAAAGATATTGATAAACTTATAAAAGAGTTTGTCGAAATCGAGCTGTTGAAAACTTGATTGACCCTAAGAAGTTAATATAATAATAAAAGGCGTTAAGAAAATCAGTAGCGGTGGAAATCTGATAGAAACAAATACCAACGAAGATATTGATAAACTTATAAAAGAGTTTGTCGATATCGAGCAGTTAAAAACTTGATTGATCCTAAGTAGATATATAATGGAATAAAAGGCGTTAAGAAAGTCAATAGGGGTGGAATTCTGATAGAAACAAATACCAACGAAGATATTGATAAACTTATAATAGAGTTTGTTGAAATCGAGAAATTGAAAACTTGATTGATCCTAAGCAGATAAATATTGGAATAAAAAGCGTTAAGAAAGTCAATAGGGGTGGAATTCTGTTAGAAACAAATACCAACGAAGATATTGATAAACTTATAAAAGAGTTTGTCGAAATCGAGAAGATGAAAACTTGATTGACCGTAAGCAGATAAATATTGGAATAAAAGGCGTTAAGAAAGTCAGTAGACGTGGAATTCTGATAGAAACAAATACCAACGAAGATATTGATAAACTTATAAAAGAGTTTATCGAAATCGAGCAGTTGAAAACTAGATTGACCATAAGCAGATAAATATTGGAATAAAAGGCGTTAAGAAAGTCAGTAGGGGTGGAATTCTGATAGAAACAAATACCAACGAAGATATTGATAAACTTATAAAAGAGTTTGTCGAAATCGATCAGCTGAAAAGTTGATTGACCCTGAGAAATTAAATATTATAATAAAAGGCGTTAAGAAAATGAGTAGAGGTGGAAATCAGATAGAAACAAATACCAACGAAGATATTGATAAACTTGTAAAAGGGTTTGTCGAAATCGAGCTGTTTAAAATTTGATTGACCCTAAGCAGATAAATATTGGAATAAAAGGCGTTAAGAAAGCCAGTAGGGGTGGAATCCTGATAGAAACAAATACCAATAAATATATTGACAGAAACAAATACCAACGAACATATTGATAAACTTACAAAAGAGTTTTTCGAAATCGAGCCGTTGAAAACTTGATTGACCCTAAGAAGATAAATATTGGAATAAAAGGCGTTAAGAAAGTCAGTAGGGGTGGAATTCTGATAGAAACAAATACCAACGAAGATATTGATAAACATATAAAAGAGTTTGTCGAAATCGAGCAGT
The DNA here is from genome assembly GCA_951213105.1 of Amaurobius ferox. Classification (NCBI taxonomy): domain Eukaryota; kingdom Metazoa; phylum Arthropoda; class Arachnida; order Araneae; family Amaurobiidae; genus Amaurobius; species Amaurobius ferox. The sequence continues at coordinate 4,092,861 of OX578141.1, forward strand.
TGAAAAATTGATTGACGATAAGAAGTTAATATTATAATAAAAGGCGTTAAGAAGATCAGTAGGGGTCTGTAGGGATGGAATTCTGATAGAAACAAATACCAACGAAGATATTGATTATAATAAAAGGCGTTAAAAAAATCAGTAGAGGTGGAAATCTGATAGAAACAAATACCAACGAAGAAACTTATAAAAGAGTTTGTCGAAATCGAGCAGTTGAAAACTTGATTAACCATACGAAGTTAAATATTATAATAAAAGGCATTAAAAAAATCAGTAGAGGTGGAAATCTGATAGAAACAAATACCAACGAAGATATTGATAAACTTGTAAAAGAGTTTGTCGAAATCGAGTTGTTGAAAATTTGATTGACCCTAAGCAGATAAATATTGGAGTAAAAGGCGTTAAGAAAGTCAGTAGGTGTGGAATTCTGATAGAAACAAATAAGAACGAAGATATTGATAAATTTATAAAAGAGTTTGTCGAAATCCAGCAGTTGAAAACTTGATTGATCCTAAGCACATAAATATTGAAATAAAAGGCGTTAAGAAAGTCAGCAGGGATGGAATTCTGATAGAAACAAACACCAACGAAGATATTCATAAACTTATAAAAGAGTTTGTCGAAATCGAGCAGTTGAAAACTTGATTGACCATAAGCAGATAAATATTGGAATAAAAGGCGTTAAGAAAGTCAGCAGCTGTGGAATTCTGATAGCAACAAATACCAAAGAAGATATTGATAAACTTATAAAAGAGTTTGTCGAAATCGAGCAGTTGAAAACTTGATTGACCCTAAGCAGATAAATATTGGAATAAAAGGCGTTAAAAAAGTCAGCAGCTATGGAATTCTGATAGAAACAAATACCAACGAAGATATTGATAAACTTGTAAAAGAGTTTGTCGAAATCGAGTTGTTGAAAATATGATTGACCCTAAGCAGATATGTATTGGAATAAAAGGCGTTAAGAAAGCGTATTGATGGAATACCAACGAAGATATTGATAAGCATATAACAGAGTTTGTCGAAATCGAGCAGTTGAAAATATGATTGACCCTAAGAAGTTAATATGATAATGAAAGGCGATTAGAAAATCAGTAGGGGTGGAATTCTGATAGAAACGAATACCAACGAATATATTGATAAACTTATAAAAGAGTATGTCGAAATCGAGCAGTTGAAAAGTTGATTGACCCTAAGCATTTAAGTATTGGAATAAAAGGCGGTAAGAAAATCAGTAGGGGTCTGTAGGGGTGGAATTCTGATAGAAACAAATACCAACGAAGATATTAATAAACTTATAAAAGAGTATGTCGAAATCGATCAGTTGAAAACTTGATTGACCCTAAGAAGTTAAGTATTATAATAAAAGGCGTTAAAAAAATCAGTAGAGGTGGAAATCTGATAGAAACAAATACCAACGAAGATATTTATAAACTTATAAAAGAGTATGCCGAAATCGATGAGTTGAAAAGTTGATTGACCCTAAGCAGTTAAGTATTGGAATAAAAGGCTTTAAGAAAGTCAGTAGGGGTGGAATTCTGATAGAAACAATGTAACAATGAAGATATTGATAAACTTATAAAAGAGTATATCGAAATCGATGATTTGAAAAGTTGTCTTCGTTGGTATTAACCCTAAGCAGATAAGTAGTGGAATAAAAGACGTTAAGAAAGTCAGTAGGGATGGAATTCTGATAGAAACAAATACCAACGAAGATATTGATAAACTTGTAAAAGGGTTTGTCGAAATCGAGCTTTTGAAAATTTTATTGACCCTAAGCAGATAAATATTGGAATAAAAGGCGTCAAGAAAGTCAGTAGGGATGGAATTCTGATAGAAACAAATACCAACGAAGATATTGATAAACTTATAAAAGAGTTTGTTGAAATCGAGAAGTTGAAAACTTGATTGACCCTAAGAAATTAAATATTATAATAAAAGGCGCTAAGAAAATCAGTAGAGGTGGAAATCTGATAGAAAAAATTCCAACGAAGATATAGATAAACTTGTAAAAGAGTTTGTCGAAATCGAGGTGTTGAAAATTTGATTGATCCTAAGCAGATAAATATTGGAATAAAAGGCGTTAAGAAAGTCAGTAGGGGTGGAATTCTGATAGAAACGAATACCAACGAAGATATTGATAAACTTATACAAGAGTTTATCGAAATCGAGGAATTGAAAACATGATTGACCCTAAGCAGATAAATATTGGAATAAAAGGCGTTTAGAAAGTCAGTAGGGGTGGAATTCTGATAGAAACAAATACCAACGAAGATATTGATAAACTTATAATAGAGTTTGTTGAAATCGAGAAGTTGAAAACTTGATTGATCCTAAGCAGATAAATATTGTAATAAAAAGCGTTAAGAAAGTCAATAGAGGTGGAATTCTGTTAGAAACAAATACCAACGAAGATATTGATAAACTTATAAAAGAGTTTGTCGAAATCGAGAAGATGAAAACTTGATTGAACCTAATCAGATAAATATTGGAATAAAAGGCGTTAAGAAAGTCAGTAGACGTGGAATTCTGATAGAAACAAATACCAACGATGATATTGATAAACTTATAAAAGAGTTTATCGAAATCGAACAGTTGAAAACTAGATTGACCATAAGCAGATAAATATAGGAATAAAAGGCGTTAAGAAAGTCAGTAGGGGTGGAATTCTGATAGAAACAAATACCAACGAAGATATTGATAAACTTATAAAAGAATTTGTCGAAATCGAGCAGGTGAAAAGTTGATTGACCCTGAGAAATTAAATATTATAATAAAAGGCGTTAAAAAAATCAGTAGAGGTGGAAATCTGATAGAAACAAATACCAACGAAGATATTGATAAACTTGTAAAAAAGTTTGTCGAAATCGAGCTGTTGAAAATTTGATTGACCCTAAGCAGATAAATATTGGAATAAAAGGCGTTAAGAAAGTCAGTCGGGGTGGAATTCTGATAGAAACAAATACCAACGAAGATATTGATAAACATATAAAAGAGTTTGTCGAAATCGAGCAGTTGAAAAATTGATTGACGATAAGAAGTTAATATTATAATAAAAGGCGTTAAGAAAATCAGTAGGGGTCTGTAGGGGAGGAATTCTGATAGAAACAAATACCAACGAAGATATTGATAAACTTATAAAAGAGTATGTCGAAATCGATCAGTTGAAAAGTTGATTGACCCTAAGCAATTAAGTATTGGAATAAAAGGCGTAAAGAAAATCAGTAGAGGTGAAATTCTGATAGAAACAAATACCAACGAAGATATTGATAAACATATAAAAGAGTCTGTCGAAATCGATCAGTTGAAAAGTTGATTGACGCTAAGCAGTTAAGTATTGGAATAAAAGGCGTAAAGAAAGTCAGTTGCTGTGGAAATCTGATAGAAACAAATACCAACGAAGATATTGATAAACTTATAAAAGAGTTTATCGAATTCGAGCAGTTGAAAACTAGATTGACCATAGGCAGATAAATATTGGAATAAAAGGCGTTAAGAAAGTAAGTAGGGGTGGGATTATGATAAAAACAAATACCAACGAAGATATTGCTGAACTTATGAAAGAGTTTGTCTAAATCGAGCAGTTGAAAAGTTGATTGACCCTAACCAGTTAAGTATTGGAATAAAAGGCGTTAATAAAAGCAGTAGATGTGAAATTCTGATAAAAACAAACACCAACGAAGATATTGATAAACTTATAAAAGAGTTTATCGAATTCGAGCAGTTGAAAACTAGATTGACCATAGGCAGATAAATATTGGAATAAAAGGCGTTAAGAAAGTCAGTAGGGGTGGGATTATGATAGAAACAAATACCAACGAAGATATTGATAAACTTATAAAAGAGTTTGTCGAAATCGACCAGTTGGAAACTTGATTGACACTAAGAAGTTAAATATTATAATAAAAGGCGTTAAGAAAATCAGTAGGGGTCTGTAGGGATGGAATTCTGATAGAAACAAATACCAACGAAGATATTGATAAACTTATAAAAGAGTATGTCGAAATCGATCAGTTGAAAAGTTGATTGACCCTAAGCAGTTAAGTATTGGAGTAAAAGGCGTAAAGAAAATCAGTAGATTAGAAATTCTGATAAAAACAAACTCCAACGAAGATATTGATAAACTTATAAAAGAGTTTGTCAAAATCGAGCAGTTGAAAAGTTGATTCACCCTAAGCAGTTAAGTATTGGAATAAAAGGCGTTAAGAAAATCAGTAGATGTGAAATTCCGATAGAAACAAATACCAACGAAGATATTGATAAACTTATGAAAGAGTTTGTCGAAATCGAGCAGTTGAAAACCTGATTGACACTAAGAAGATAAATATTGGAATAAAAGGCGTTAAGGAAGTCAGTAGGGGTGGAATCCTGATAGAAACAAATACCAACGAACATATTGATAAACTTATAAAACAGTTTTTCGAAATCGAGCCGTTGAAAACTTGATTGACCCTAAGAAGATAAATATTGGAATAAAAGGCGTTAAGAAAGTCAGTAGGGGTGGAATTCTAATAGAAACAAATACCAACGAAGATATTGATGAAGTTATAATATTGTTTGTTGAAATCGAGAAGTTGAAAACTTGATTGATCCTAAGCAGATAAATATTGGAATAAAAAGCGTTAAGAAAGCCAGTAGGGGTGGAATCCTGATAGAAACAAAAACCAATGAAGATATTGACAGAAACAAATACCAACGAACATATTGATAAACTTACAAAAGAGTTTTTCGAAATCGAGCCGTTGAAAACTTGATTGACCCTAACAAGATAAATATTGGAATAAAAGGCGTTAAGAAAGTCAGTAGGGGTGGAATTCTGATAGAAACAAATACCAACGAAGATATTGATAAACATATAAAAGAGTTTGTCGAAATCGAGCAGTTGAAAAATTGATTGACGATAAGAAGTTAATATTATAATAAAAGGCGTTAAGAAAATCAATAGCTGTGGAAATCTGATAGAAAAAATATCAAAGAAGATATTGATAAACTTATAAAAGAGATTATCGAATTCGAGCAGTTGAAAACTAGATTGACCATAGGCAGATAAATATTGGAATAAAAGGCGTTAAGAAAGCCAGTAGGGGTGGGATTATGATAGAAACAAATACCAACGAAGATATTGATAAACTTATAAAAGAGTTTGTCGAAATCGAGCTGTTGAAAACTTGATTGACCCTAAGAAGATAAATATTATAATATAAGGCGTTAAAAAAATCAGTAGAGGTGGAAATCTGATAGAAACAAATACCAACGAAGATATTGATAAACTTGTAAAAGAGTTTGTGGAAACCGAGCTGTTGAAAACTTGATTGCCCCTAAGAAGTTAAATATTATAATAAAAGGCGTTAAGAAAATTAGTAGGGGTCTGTAGGGGTGGAATTCTGATAGAAACAAATACCAACGAAGATATTGATAAACTTATAAAAGAGTATATCGAAATCGATGAGTTGAAAAGTTGATTGATCCTAAGCACTTAAGTATTGGAATAAAAGACGTTGAGACAATCAGTAGAGGTGAAATTCTGATAGAAACAAACACCAACGAAGATATTGATATACTTATAAAAGAGTTTGTCGAAATCGAGCAGTTGAAAAGTTGATTCAACCTAAGCAGTTAAGTATTGGAATAAAAGGCGTTAAGAAAATCAGTAGATGTGAAATTCTGATAGAAACAAATACCAACGAAGATATTGATAAACTTATAAAAGAGTTTGTCGAAATCGAGCAGTTGAAAACTTTATTGACCCTAAGCAGATAAATATTGGAATAAAAGGCTTTAAGAAAGTCAGTAGGGGTGGAATTCTGATAGAAACAATGTACCAATGAAGATATTGATAAACTTATAAAAGAGTATATCGAAATCGATGAGTTGAAAAGTTGATTGATCCTAAGCACTTAAGTATTGGAATAAAAGACGTTGAGACAATCAGTAGAGGTGAAATTCTGATAGAAACAAATACCGACGAAGATATTGAAAAACTTATAAAAGAGTTTGTCGAAATCGAGCAGTTGGAAACGTGATTGACACTAAGAAATTAAATATTTTAATAAAAGGCGTTAAGAAAATCAGTACGGGTCTGTAGGGGTGGAATTCTGACAGAAACAAATACCAACAAAGATATTGATGAACTTATAAAAGAGTTTGTCAAAATCCAGCAGTTGAAAAGTTGATTCACCCTAAGCAGTTAAGTATTGGAATAAAAGGCGTTAAGAAAATCAGTAGATGTGAAATTCTGATAGAAACAAATACCAACGAAGATATTGATAAACTTATAAAAGAGTTTGTTGAAATCGAGCAGTTGAAAAGTTGATTGACCCTAAGCAGTTAAGTATTGGAATAAAAGACGTTAAGAAAATCAGTAGATGTGAAATTCTGATAGAAACAAATACCAACGAAGATATTGAAAAATTATAAAAGAGTTTGTCGAAATCGAGCAGTTGAAAACTTGATTGATCCTAAGAAGTTAAATATTATAATAAAAGGCGTTAAAAAAATCAGTAGAGGTGGAAATCTGATAGAAACAATTACCAGCGAAGATATTTATAAACTTATAAAAGAGTATGTCGAAATCGAGCAGTTGAAAACTTTATTGACCCTAAGCAGATGAATATTGGAATAAAAGGCTTTAAGAAAGTCAGTAGGGGTGGAATTCTGATAGAAACAATGTACCAATGAAGATAATGATAAACTTATAAGAGAGTATATCGAAATAGATGAGTTGAAAAGTTGATTGATCCTAAGCAGTTAAGTATTGGAATAAATGACGTTAACACAATCAGTAGAGGTGAAATTCTGATAGAAACAAATACCAACGAAGATATTAATAAACTTGTAAAAAAGTTTGTCGAAATCGAGCAGTTGAAAACTTGATTGACCCTAAGAAGTTAAATATTATAATAAAAGGCGTTAAAAAAATCAGTAGAGGTGGAAATCTGATAGAAACAAATACCAGCGAAGATATTTATAAACTTATAAAAGAGTATGTCGAAATCGATGAGTTGAAAAGTTGATTGACCCTAAGCAGATAAGTAATGGAATAAAAGACGTAAGAAAGTCAGTAGGGATGGAATTCTGATAGAAACAAATACCAACGAAGATATTGATAAACTTGTAAAAGGGTTTGTCGAAATCGAGCTTTTGAAAATTTTATTGACCCTAAGCAGATAAATATTGGAATAAAAGGCGTTAAGAAAGCCAGTAGGGGTGGAATCCTGATAGAAACAAATACCAATGAAGATATTGACAGAAACAAATACCTACGAACATATTGATAAACTTACAAAAGAGTTTTTCGAAATCGAGCCGTTGAAAACTTGATTGACCCTAAGAAGATAAATATTGGAATAAAAGGCGTTAAGAAAGTCAGTAAGGGTGGAATTCTGATAGAAACAAATACCAACGAAGATATTGATAAACGTATAAAAGAGTATGTCGAAATCGATCAGTTGAAAAGTTGATTGACGCTAAGCAGTTAAGTATTGGAATAAAAGGCGTTAAGAAAGCCAGTAGGGGTGGAATCCTGATAGAAACAAATACCAATGAAGATATTGACAGAAACAAATACCAACGAAGATATTGATAAACTTATAAAAGAGTTTATCGAATTCGAGCAGTTGAAAACTAGATTGACCATAGGCAGATAAATATTGGAATAAAAGGCGTTAAGAAAGTCAGTAGGGGTGGGATTATGATAAAAACAAATACCAACGAAGATATTGCTGAACTTATGAAAGAGTTTGTCTAAATCGAGCAGTTGAAAAGTTGATTGACCCTAAGCAGTTAAGTATTGGAATAAAAGGCGTTTATAAAATCAGTAGATGTGAAATTCTGATAAAAACAAACACCAACTAAGATATTGATAAACTTATAAAAGAGTTTGTCGACATCTAGCAGTTGAAAACTTGATTGACCCTAAGAAATTAAATATTATAATAAAAGGCGTTAAGAAAATCAGTAGAGGTGGAAATCTGATAGAAACAAATTCCAACGAACATATTGATAAACTTACAAAAGAGTTTTTCGAAATCGAGCCGTTAAAAACTTGATTGACCCTAAGAAGATAAATATTGGAATGAAAGGCGTTAAGAAAGTCAGTAGGGGTGGGATTATGATAGAAACAAATACCAACGAAGATATTGATAAACTTATAAAAGAGTTTGTCGAAATCGACCAGTTGAAAAGTTGATTGACCCTAAGCAGTTAAGTATTGGAATAAAAGGCGTAAAGAAAATCAGTAGATGTGAAATTCTGATAAAAATAAACTCCAACGAAGATATTGATAAACTTATAAAAGAGTTTGTCAAAATCGAGCAGTTGAAAAGTTGATTCACCCTAAGCAGTTAAGTATTGGAATAAAAGGCGTTAAGAAAATCAGTAGATGTGAAATTCCGATAGAAACAAATACCAACGAAGATATTGATAAACTTATGAAAGAGTTTGTCGAAATCGAGCAGTTGAAAACCTGATTGACCCTAAGAAGATAAATATTGGAATAAAAGGCGTTAAGGAAGTCAGTAGGGGTGGAATCCTGATAGAAACAAATACCAACGAACATATTGATAAACTTATAAAACAGTTTTTCGAAATCGAGCCGTTGAAAACTTGATTGACCCTAAGAAGATAAATATTGGAATAAAAGGTGTTAAGAAAGTCAGTAGGGGTGGAATTCTAATAGAAACAAATACCAACGAAGGTATTGATAAACATATAACAGAGTTTGTCGAAATCGAGCGGTTGAAAGTAAGATTGACCATAAGAAGTTAATATTATAATAAAAGGCGTTAAGAAAATCAGCAGCGGTGGAAATCTGATAGAAACAAATACCAACGAAGATATTGATAAACTTATAAAAGAGTTTGTCGATATCGAGCAGTTGAAAACTTGATTGACCCTAAGTAGATATATACTGGAATAAAAGGCGTTAAGAAAGTCAATAGGGGTGGAATTCGGATAGAAACAAATACCAACGAAGATATTGATGAAGTTATAATATTGTTTGTTGAAATCGAGAAGTTGAAAACTTGATTGATCCTAAGCAGATAAATATTGGAATAAAAAGCGTTAAGAAAGCCAGTAGGGGTGGAATCCTGATAGAAACAAAAACCAATGAAGATATTGACAGAAACAAATACCAACGAACATATTGATAAACTTACAAAAGAGTTTTTCGAAATCGAGCCGTTGAAAACTTGATTGACCCTAAGAAGATAAATATTGGAATAAAAGGCGTTAAGAAAGTCAGTAGGGGTGGAATTCTGATAGAAACAAATACCAACGAAGATATTGATAAACATATAAAAGAGTTTGTCGAAATCGAGCAGTTGAAAAATTGATTGACGATAAGAAGTTAATATTATAATAAAAGGCGTTAAGAAAATCAATAGCAGTGGAAATCTGATAGAAAAAAATATCAACGAAGATATTGATAAACTTATAAAAGAGTTTATCGAATTCGAGCAGTTGAAAAGTAGATTGACCATAGGCAGATAAATATTGGAATAAAAGGCGTTAAGAAAGCCAGTAGGGGTGGGATTATGATAGAAACAAATACCAACGAAGATATTGATAAACTTATAAAAGAGTTTGTCGAAATCGAGCAGTTGGTAACTTGATTGACACTAAGCAGATAAATATTGGAATAAAAGGCTTTAAGAAAGTCAGTAGGGGTGGAATTCTGATAGAAACAAATACCAACGAAGATACTGGTAAACTTATAAAAGATTTTGTCGACATCGAGCTTTTGAAAATTTTATTGACCCTAAGCAGATAAATATTGGAATAAAAGGCGTTAAGAAAGCCAGTAGGGGTGGAATCCTGATAGAAACAAATACCAATGAAGATATTGACAGAAACAAATACCTACGAACATATTAATAAACTTACAAAAGAGTTTTTCGAAATCGAGCCGTTGAAAACTTGATTGACCCTAAGAAGATAAATATTGGAATAAAAGGCGTTAAGAAAGTCAGTAAGGGTGGAATTCTGATAGAAACAAATACCAACGAAGATATTGATAAACGTATAAAAGAGTATGTCGAAATCGATCAGTTGAAAAGTTGATTGACGCTAAGCAGTTATGTATTGGAATAAAAGGCGTAAAGAAAGTCTGTAGCTGTGGAAATCTGATAGAAACAAATACCAACGAAGATATTGATAAACTTATAAAAGAGTTTATCGAATTCGAGCAGTTGAAAACTAGATTGACCATAGGCAGATAAATATTGGAATAAAAGGCGTTAAGAAAGTCAGTAGGGGTGGGATTATGATAAAAACAAATACCAACGAAGATATTGCTGAACTTATGAAAGAGTTTGTCTAAATCGAGCAGTTGAAAAGTTGATTGACCCTAAGCAGTTAAGTATTGGAATAAAAGGCGTTTATAAAATCAGTAGATGTGAAATTCTGATAAAAACAAACACCAACTAAGATATTCATAAACTTATAAAAGAGTTTGTCGACATCTAGCAGTTGAAAACTTGATTGACCCTAAGAAATTAAATATTATAATAAAAGGCGTTAAGAAAATCAGTAGAGGTGGAAATCTGATAGAAACAAATTCCAACGAACATATTGATAAACTTACAAAAGAGTTTTTCGAAATCGAGCCGTTGAAAACTTGATTGACCCTAAGAAGATAAATATTGGAATGAAAGGCGTTAAGAAAGTCAGTAGGGGTGGGATTATGATAGAAACAAATACCAACGAAGATATTGATAAACTTATAAAAGAGTTTGTCAAAATCGAGCAGTTGAAAAGTTGATTCACCCTAAGCAGTTAAGTATTGGAATAAAAGGCGTTAAGAAAATCAGTAGATGTGAAATTCCGATAGAAACAAATACCAACGAAGATATTGATAAACTTATGAAAGAGTTTGTCGAAATCGAGCAGTTGAAAACCTGATTGACCCTAAGAAGATAAATATTGGAATAAAAGGCGTTAAGGAAGTCAGTAGGGGTGGAATCCTGATAGAAACAAATACCAACGAACATATTGATAAACTTATAAAACAGTTTTTCGAAATCGAGCCGTTGAAAACTTGATTGACCCTAAGAAGATAAATATTGGAATAAAAGGCGTTAAGAAAGTCAGTAGGGGTGGAATTCTAATAGAAACAAATACCAACGAAGGTATTGATAAACATATAACAGAGTTTGTCGAAATCGAGCGGTTGAAAGTAAGATTGACCATAAGAAGTTAATATTATAATAAAATGCGTTAAGAAAATCAGCAGCGGTGGAAATCTGATAGAAACAAATACCAACGAAGATATTGATAAACTTATAAAAGAGTTTGTCGATATCGAGCAGTTGAAAACTTGATTGACCCTAAGTAGATATATACTGGAATAAAAGGCTTTAAGAAAGTCAATAGGGGTGGAATTCGGATAGAAACAAATACCAACGAAGATATTGATGAAGTTATAATTTTGTTTGTTGAAATCGAGAAGTTGAAAACTTGATTGATCCTAAGCAGATAAATATTGGAATAAAAAGCGTTAAGAAAGCCAGTAGGGGTGGAATCCTGATAGAAACAAAAACCAATGAAGATATTGACAGAAACAAATACCAACGAACATATTGATAAACTTACAAAAGAGTTTTTCGAAATCGAGCCGTTGAAAACTTGATTGACCCTAAGAAGATAAATATTGGAATAAAAGGCGTTAAGAAAGTCAGTAGGGGTGGAATTCTGATAGAAACAAATACCAACGAAGATATTGATAAACATATAAAAGAGTTTGTCGAAATCGAGCAGTTGAAAAATTGATTGACGATAAGAAGTTAATATTATAATAAAAGGCGTTAAGAAAATCAATAGCAGTGGAAATCTGATAGAAAAAAATATCAACGAAGGTATTGATAAACTTATAAAAGAGTTTATCGAATTCGAGCAGTTGAAAAGTAGATTGACCATAGGCAGATAAATATTGGAATAAAAGGCGTTAAGAAAGCCAGTAGGGGTGGGATTATGATAGAAACAAATACCAACGAAGATATTGATAAACTTATAAAAGAGTTTGTCGAAATCGAGCAGTTGGTAACTTGATTGACACTAAGCAGATAAATATTGGAATAAAAGGCTTTAAGAAAGTCAGTAGGGGTGGAATTCTGATAGAAACAAATACCAACGAAGATACTGGTAAACTTATAAAAGATTTTGTCGACATCGAGCAGTTGAAAACTTGATTGACCCTAAGAAGTTAAATATTATAATAAAAGGCGTTAAGAAAATCAGTAGGAGTCTGTAGGGGTGGAATTCTGATAGAAACAAATACCAACGAAGATATTGATAAACTTATAAAAGAGTATGTCGAAATCGATCAGTTGAAAAGTTGATTGACCCTAAGCAGTTAAGTATTGGAATAAAAGGCGTAAAAAAAATCAGTAGAGGTGAAATTCTGTTAGAAACCAATAATAACGAAGATATTGATAAACCTATAAAAGAGTTTGTCGACATCTAGCAGTTGAAAACTTGATTGACCCTAAGAAATTAAATATTATAATAAAAGGCGTTAAGAAAATCAGTAGAGGTGGAAATCTGATAGAAACAAATTCCAACAAAGATATTGATAAACTTAAAAAAGAGTTTGTCGAAATCGAGCTGTTGAAAACTTGATTGACCCTAAGAAGATAAATATTATAATAAAAGGCGTTAAAAAAATCAGTAGAGGTGGAAATCTGATAGAAACAAATACCAACGAAGATATTGATAAACTTATAAAAGAGTATATCGAAATCGATTAGTTGAAAAGTTGATTGATTATAAGCACTTAAGTATTGGAATAAAAGACGTTGAGACAATCAGTAGAGGTGAAATTCTGATAGAAACAAACACCAACGAAGATATTGATATACTTATAAAAGAGTTTGTCGAAATCGAGCAGTTGAAAAGTTGATTCAGCCTAAGCAGTTAAGTATTGGAATAAAAGGCGTTAAGAAAATCAGTAGATGTGAAATTCTGATAGAAACAAATACCAACGAACATATTGATAAACTTATAAAACAGTTTTTCGAAATCGAGCAGTTGAAAACTTTATTCACCCTAAGCAGATAAATATTGGAATAAAAGGCTTTAAGAAAGTCTGTAGGGGTGGAATTCTGATAGAAACAAATACCAACGAAGATATTGATAAACGTATAAAAGAGTATGTCGAAATCGATCAGTTGAAAAGTTGATTGACGCTAAGCAGTTATGTATTGGAATAAAAGGCGTAAAGAAAGTCTGTAGCTGTGGAAATCTGATAGAAACAAATACCAACGAAGATATTGATAAACTTATAAAAGAGTTTATCGAATTCGAGCAGTTGAAAACTAGATTGACCATAGGCAGATAAATATTGGAATAAAAGGCGTTAAGAAAGACAGTAGGGGTGGGATTATGATAAAAACCAATACCAACGAAGATATTGCTGAACTTATGAAAGAGTTTGTCTAAATCGAGCAGTTGAAAAGTTGATTGACCCTAAGCAGTTAAGTATTGGAATAAAAGGCGTTTATAAAATCAGTAGATGTGAAATTCTGATAAAAACAAACACCAACTAAGATATTGATAAACTTATAAAAGAGTTTGTCGACATCTAGCAGTTGAAAACTTGATTGACCCTAAGAAATTAAATATTATAATAAAAGGCGTTAAGAAAATCAGTAGAGGTGGAAATCTGATAGAAACAAATTCCAACGAACATATTGATAAACTTACAAAAGAGTTTTTCGAAATCGAGCCGTTGAAAACTGGATTGACCCTAAGAAGATAAATATTGGAATGAAAGGCGTTAAGAAAGTCAGTAGGGGTGGGATTATGATAGAAACAAATACCAACGAAGATATTGATAAACTTATAAAAGAGTTTGTCGAAATCGACCAGTTGAAAAGTTGATTGACCCTAAGCAGTTAAGTATTGGAATAAAAGGCGTAAAGAAAATCAGTAGATGTGAAATTCTGATAAAAATAAACTCCAGCGAAGATATTGATAAACTTATAAAAGAGTTTGTCAAAATCGAGCAGTTGAAAAGTTGATTCACCCTAAGCAGTTAAGTATTGGAATAAAAGGCGTTAAGAAAATCAGTAGATGTGAAATTCCGATAGAAACAAATACCAACGAAGATATTGATAAACTTATGAAAGAGTTTGTCGAAATCGAGCAGTTGAAAACCTGATTGACCCTAAGAAGATAAATATTGGAATAAAAGGCGTTAAGGAAGTCAGTAGGGGTGGAATCCTGATAGAAACAAATACCAACGAACATATTGATAAACTTATAAAACAGTTTTTCGAAATCGAGCCGTTGAAAACTTGATTGACCCTAAGAAGATAAATATTGGAATAAAAGGCGTTAAGAAAGTCAGTAGGGGTGGAATTCTAATAGAAACAAATACCAACGAAGGTATTGATAAACATATAACAGAGTTTGTCGAAATCGAGCGGTTGAAAGTAAGATTGACCATAAGAAGTTAATATTATAATAAAATGCGTTAAGAAAATCAGCAGCGGTGGAAATCTGATAGAAACAAATACCAACGAAGATATTGATAAACTTATAAAAGAGTTTGTCGATATCGAGCAGTTAAAAACTTGATTGATCCTAAGTAGATATATAATGGAATAAAAGGCGTTAAGAAAGTCAATAGGGGTGGAATTCTGATAGAAACAAATACCAACGAAGATATTGATAAACTTATAATAGAGTTTGTTGAAATCGAGAAATTGAAAACTTGATTGATCCTAAGCAGATAAATATTGGAATAAAAAGCGTTAAGAAAGTCAATAGGGGTGGAATTCTGTTAGAAACAAATACCAACGAAGATATTGATAAACTTATAAAAGAGTTTGTCGAAATCGAGAAGATGAAAACTTGATTGACCGTAAGCAGATAAATATTGGAATAAAAGGCGTTAAGAAAGTCAGTAGGGGTGGAATTCTGATAGAAACAAATACCAACGAAGATATTGATAAACATATAAAAGAGTTTGTCGAAATCGAGCAGTTGAAAAATTGATTGACGATAAGAAGTTAATATTATAATAAAAGGCGTTAAGAAAATCAATAGCAGTGGAAATCTGATAGAAAAAAATATCAACGAAGATATTGATAAACTTATAAAAGAGTTTATCGAATTCGAGCAGTTGAAAAGTAGATTGACCATAGGCAGATAAATATTGGAATAAAAGGCGTTAAGAAAGCCAGTAGGGGTGGGATTATGATAGAAACAAATACCAACGAAGATATTGATAAACTTATAAAAGAGTTTGTCGAAATCGAGCAGTTGGTAACTTGATTGACACTAAGCAGATAAATATTGGAATAAAAGGCTTTAAGAAAGTCAGTAGGGGTGGAATTCTGATAGAAACAAATACCAACGAAGATACTGGTAAACTTATAAAAGATTTTGTCGACATCGAGCAGTTGAAAACTTGATTGACCCTAAGAAGTTAAATATTATAATAAAAGGCGTTAAGAAAATCAGTAGGAGTCTGTAGGGGTGGAATTCCGATAGAAACAAATACCAACGAAGATATTGATAAACTTATAAAAGAGTATGTCGAAATCGATCAGTTGAAAAGTTGATTGACCCTAAGCAGTTAAGTATTGGAATAAAAGGCGTAAAAAAAATCAGTAGAGGTGAAATTCTGTTAGAAACCAATAATAACGAAGATATTGATAAACCTATAAAAGAGTTTGTCGACATCTAGGAGTTGAAAACTTGATTGACCCTAAGAAATTAAATATTATAATAAAAGGCGTTAAGAAAATCAGTAGAGGTGGAAATCTGATAGAAACAAATTCCAACAAAGATATTGATAAACTTAAAAAAGAGTTTGTCGAAATCGAGCTGTTGAAAACTTGATTGACCCTAAGAAGATAAATATTATAATAAAAGGCGTTAAAAAAATCAGTAGAGGTGGAAATCTGATAGAAACAAATACCAACGAAGATATTGATAAACTTATAAAAGAGTATATCGAAATCGATTAGTTGAAAAGTTGATTGATTATAAGCACTTAAGTATTGGAATAAAAGACGTTGAGACAATCAGTAGAGGTGAAATTCTGATAGAAACAAACACCAACGAAGATATTGATATACTTATAAAAGAGTTTGTCGAAATCGAGCAGTTGAAAAGTTGATTCAGCCTAAGCAGTTAAGTATTGGAATAAAAGGCGTTAAGAAAATCAGTAGATGTGAAATTCTGATAGAAACAAATACCAACGAACATATTGATAAACTTATAAAACAGTTTTTCGAAATCGAGCAGTTGAAAACTTTATTCACCCTAAGCAGATAAATATTGGAATAAAAGGCTTTAAGAAAGTCTGTAGGGGTGGAATTCTGATAGAAACAATGTACCAATGAAGATATTGATAAACTTATAAAAGAGTTTGTCGAAATCGAGCAGGTGAAAAGTTGATTGACCCTGAGAAATTAAATATTATAATAAAAGGCGTTAAAAAAATCAGTAGAGGTGGAAATCTGATAGAAACAAATACCAACGAAGATATTGATAAACTTGTAAAAGGGTTTGTCGAAATCGAGCTGTTGAAAATTTGATTGACCCTAAGCAGATAAATATTGGAATAAAAGGCGTTAAGAAAGCCAGTAGGGGTGGAATCCTGATAGAAACAAATACCAATGAAGATATTGACAGAAACAAATACCAACGAACAAGTCGACATCTAGCAGTTGAAAACTTGATTGACCCTAAGAAATTAAATATTATAATAAAAGGCGTTAAGAAAATCAGTAGAGGTGGAAATCTGATAGAAACAAATTCCAACAAAGATATTGATAAACTTATAAAAGAGTTTGTCGAAATCGAGCAGTTGAAAACTTGATTGACCCTAAGAAGATAAATATTATAATAAAAGGCGTTAAAAAAATCAGTAGAGGTGGAAATCTGTTAGAAACAAATACCAACGAAGATATTGATAAACTTGTAAAAGGGTTTGTCGAAATCGAGCTGTTGAAAATTTGATTGACCCTAAGCAGATAAATATTGGAATTAAAGGCGTTAAGAAAGTCAGTAGGGGTGGAATCTAGATTGAAACAAATACCAATGAAGATATTGACAGAAACAAATACCAACGAACATATTGATAAACTTACAAAAGAGTTTTTCGAAATCGAGCCGTTGAAAACTTGATTGACCCTAAGAAGATAAATATTGGAATGAAAGGCGTTAAGAAAGTCAGTAGGAGTGGGATTATGATAGAAACAAATACCAACGAAGATATTGATAAACTTATAAAAGAGTTTGTCAAAATCCAGCAGTTGAAAAGTTGATTCACCCTAAGCAGTTAAGTATTGGAATAAAAGGCGTTAAGAAAATCAGTAGATGTGAAATTCTGATAGAAACAAATAATAACGAAGATATTGATAAACTTATAAAAGAGTTTGTCGAAATCGAGCAGTTGAAAAGTTGATTGACCCTAAGCAGTTAAGTATTGGAATAAAAGACGTTAAGAAAATCAGTAGATGTGAAATTCTGATAGAAACAAATACCAACGAAGATATTGAAAAATTTTAAAAGAGTTTGTCGAAATCGAGCAGTTGAAAACTTGATTGATCCTAAGAAGTTAAATATTATAATAAAAGGCGTTAAAAAAATCAGTAGAGGTGGAAATCTGATAGAAACACTTACCAGCGAAGATATTTATAAACTTATAAAAGAGTATGTCGAAATCGAGCAGTTGAAAACTTTATTGACCCTAAGCAGATGAATATTGGAATAAAAGGCTTTAAGAAAGTCAGTAGGGGTGGAATTCTGATAGAAACAATGTACCAATGAAGATAATGATAAACTTATAAGAGAGTATATCGAAATCGATGAGTTGAAAAGTTGATTGATCCTAAGCAGTTAAGTATTGGAATAAATGACGTTAACACAATCAGTAGAGGTGAAATTCTGATAGAAACAAATACCAACGAAGATATTGATAAACTTGTAAAAAAGTTTGTCGAAATCGAGCAGTTGAAAACTTGATTGACCCTAAGAAGTTAAATATTATAATAAAAGGCGTTAAAAAAATCAGTAGAGGTGGAAATCTGATAGAAACAAATACCAGCGAAGATATTTATAAACTTATAAAAGAGTATGTCGAAATCGATGAGTTGAAAAGTTGATTGACCCTAAGCAGATAAGTAATGGAATAAAAGACGTTAAGAAAGTCAGTAGGGATGGAATTCTGATAGAAACAAATACCAACGAAGATATTGATAAACTTGTAAAAGGGTTTGTCGAAATCGAGCTTTTGAAAATTTTATTGACCCTAAGCAGATAAATATTGGAATAAAAGGCGTTAAGAAAGCCAGTAGGGGTGGAATCCTGATAGAAACAAATACCAATGAAGATATTGACAGAAAAAAATACCTACGAACATATTGATAAACTTACAAAAGAGTTTTTCGAAATCGAGCCGTTGAAAACTTGATTGACCCTAAGAAGATAAATATTGGAATAAAAGGCGTTAAGAAAGTCAGTAAGGGTGGAATTCTGATAGAAACAAATACCAACGAAGATATTGATAAACGTATAAAAGAGTATGTCGAAATCGATCAGTTGAAAAGTTGATTGACGCTAAGCAGTTATGTATTGGAATAAAAGGCGTAAAGAAAGTCTGTAGCTGTGGAAATCTGATAGAAACAAATACCAACGAAGATATTGATAAACTTATAAAAGAGTTTATCGAATTCGAGCAGTTGAAAACTAGATTGACCATAGGCAGATAAATATTGGAATAAAAGGCGTTAAGAAAGTCAGTAGGGGTGGGATTATGATAAAAACAAATACCAACGAAGATATTGCTGAACTTATGAAAGAGTTTGTCTAAATCGAGCAGTTGAAAAGTTGATTGACCCTAAGCAGTTAAGTATTGGAATAAAAGGCGTTTATAAAATCAGTAGATGTGAAATTCTGATAAAAACAAACACCAACTAAGATATTGATAAACTTATAAAAGAGTTTGTCGACATCTAGCAGTTGAAAACTTGATTGACCCTAAGAAATTAAATATTATAATAAAAGGCGTTAAGAAAATCAGTAGAGGTGGAAATCTGATAGAAACAAATTCCAACGAACATATTGATAAACTTACAAAAGAGTTTTTCGAAATCAAGCCGTTGAAAACTTGATTGACCCTAAGAAGATAAATATTGGAATGAAAGGCGTTAAGAAAGTCAGTAGGGGTGGGATTATGATAGAAACAAATACCAACGAAGATATTGATAAACTTATAAAAGAGTTTGTCGAAATCGACCACTTGAAAAGTTGATTGACCCTAAGCAGTTAAGTATTGGAATAAAAGGCGTAAAGAAAATCAGTAGATGTGAAATTCTGATAAAAATAAACTCCAACGAAGATATTGATAAACTTATAAAAGAGTTTGTCAAAATCGAGCAGTTGAAAAGTTGATTCACCCTAAGCAGTTAAGTATTGGAATAAAAGGCATTAAGAAAATCAGTAGATGTGAAATTCCGATAGAAACAAATACCAACGAAGATATTGATAAACTTATGAAAGAGTTTGTCGAAATCGAGCAGTTGAAAACCTGATTGACCCTAAGAAGATAAATATTGGAATAAAAGGCGTTAAGGAAGTCAGTAGGGGTGGAATCCTGATAGAAACAAATACCAACGAACATATTGATAAACTTATAAAACAGTTTTTCGAAATCGAGCCGTTGAAAACTTGATTGACCCTAAGAAGATAAATATTGGAATAAAAGGCGTTAAGAAAGTCAGTAGGGGTGGAATTCTAATAGAAACAAATACCAACGAAGGTATTGATAAACATATAACAGAGTTTGTCGAAATCGAGCGGTTGAAAATAAGATTGACCATAAGAAGTTAATATTGTAATAAAAGGCGTTAAGAAAATCAGCAGCGGTGGAAATCTGATAGAAACAAATACCAACGAAGATATTGATAAACTTATAAAAGAGTTTGTCGATATCGAGCAGTTGAAAACTTGATTGACCCTAAGTAGATATATACTGGAATAAAAGGCGTTAAGAAAGTCAATAGGGGTGGAATTCGGATAGAAACAAATACCAACGAAGATATTGATGAAGTTATAATATTGTTTGTTGAAATCGAGAAGTTGAAAACTTGATTGATCCTAAGCAGATAAATATTGGAATAAAAAGCGTTAAGAAAGCCAGTAGGGGTGGAATCCTGATAGAAACAAAAACCAATGAAGATATTGACAGAAACAAATACCAACGAACATATTGATAAACTTACAAAAGAGTTTTTCGAAATCGAGCCGTTGAAAACTTGATTGACCCTAAGAAGATAAATATTGGAATAAAAGGCGTTAAGAAAGTCAGTAGGGGTGGAATTCTGATAGAAACAAATACCAACGAAGATATTGATAAAAATATAAAAGAGTTTGTCGAAATCGAGCAGTTGAAAAATTGAATGACGATAAGAAGTTAATATTATAATAAAAGGCGTTAAGAAAATCAATAGCAGTGGAAATCTGATAGAAAAAAATATCAACGAAGATATTGATAAACTTATAAAAGAGTTTATCGAATTCGAGCAGTTGAAAAGTAGATTGACCATAGGCAGATAAATATTGGAATAAAAGGCGTTAAGAAAGCCAGTAGGGGTGGGATTATGATAGAAACAAATACCAACGAAGATATTGATAAACTTATAAAAGAGTTTGTCGAAATCGAGCAGTTGGTAACTTGATTGACACTAAGCAGATAAATATTGGAATAAAAGGCTTTAAGAAAGTCAGTAGGGGTGGAATTCTGATAGAAACAAATACCAACGAAGATACTGGTAAACTTATAAAAGATTTTGTCGACATCGAGCAGTTGAAAACTTGATTGACCCTAAGAAGTTAAATATTATAATAAAAGGCGTTAAGAAAATCAGTAGGAGTCTGTAGGGGTGGAATTCTGATAGAAACAAATACCAACGAAGATATTGATAAACTTATAAAAGAGTATGTCGAAATCGATCAGTTGAAAAGTTGATTGACCCTAAGCAGTTAAGTATTGGAATAAAAGGCGTAAAAAAAATCAGTAGAGGTGAAATTCTGTTAGAAACCAATAATAACGAAGATATTGATAAACTTATAAAAGAGTTTGTCGACATCTAGCAGTTGAAAACTTGATTGACCCTAAGAAATTAAATATTATAATAAAAAGCGTTAAGAAAATCAGTAGAGGTGGAAATCTGATAGAAACAAATTCCAACAAAGATATTGATAAACTTAAAAAAGAGTTTGTCGAAATCGAGCTGTTGAAAACTTGATTGACCCTAAGAAGATAAATATTATAATAAAAGGCGTTAAAAAAATCAGTAGAGGTGGAAATCTGATAGAAACAAATACCAACGAAGATATTGATAAACTTATAAAAGAGTATATCGAAATCGATTAGTTGAAAAGTTGATTGATTATAAGCACTTAAGTATTGGAATAAAAGACGTTGAGACAATCAGTAGAGGTGAAATTCTGATAGAAACAAACACCAACGAAGATATTGATATACTTATAAAGGAGTTTGTCGAAATCGAGCAGTTGAAAAGTTGATTCAGCCTAAGCAGTTAAGTATTGGAATAAAAGGCGTTAAGAAAATCAGTAGATGTGAAATTCTGATAGAAACAAATACCAACGAACATATTGATAAACTTATAAAACAGTTTTTCGAAATCGAGCAGTTGAAAACTTTATTCACCCTAAGCAGATAAATATTGGAATAAAAGGCTTTAAGAAAGTCTGTAGGGGTGGAATTCTGATAGAAACAATGTACCAATGAAGATATTGATAAACTTATAAAAGAGTTTGTCGAAATCGAGCAGGTGAAAAGTTGATTGACCCTGAGAAATTAAATATTATAATAAAAGGCGTTAAAAAAATCAGTAGAGGTGGAAATCTGATAGAAACAAATACCAACGAAGATATTGATAAACTTGTAAAAGGGTTTGTAGAAATCGAGCTGTTGAAAATTTGATTGACCCTAAGCAGATAAATATTGGAATAAAAGGCGTTAAGAAAGCCAGTAGGGGTGGAATCCTGATAGAAACAAATACCAATGAAGATATTGACAGAAACAAATACCAACGAACAAGTCGACATCTAGCAGTTGAAAACTTGATTGACCCTAAGAAATTAAATATTATAATAAAAGGCGTTAAGAAAATCAGTAGAGGTGGAAATCTGATAGAAACAAATTCCAACAAAGATATTGATAAACTTATAAGAGAGTATATCGAAATCGATGAGTTGAAAAGTTGATTGATCCTAAGCAGTTAAGTATTGGAATAAATGACGTTAAGACAATCAGTAGAGGTGAAATTCTGATAGAAACAAATACAAACGAAGATATTGATAAACATGTAAAAGAGTTTGTCGAAATCGAGTTGTTGAAAATTTGAATGACCCTAAGCAGATAAGTATTGGTATAAAAGGCGTTAAGAAAGTCAGTAGGGATGGAATTCCGATAGAAACAAATACCAACTAAGATATTGATAAACTTAAAAAAGAGTTTGTCGAAATCGAGCAGTTGAAAACTTGATTGACCCTAAGAAGATAAATATTATAATAAAAGGCGTTAAAAAAATCAGTAGAGGTGGAAATCTGTTAGAAACAAATACCAACGAAGATATTGATAAACTTGTAAAAGAAATTGTCGAAATCGAGCTGTTGAAAATTTGATTCACCCTAAGCAGATAAATATTGGAATTAAAGGCGTTAAGAAAGTCAGTAGGGGTGGAATCTAGATTGAAACAAATACCAATGAAGATATTGACAGAAACAAATACCAACGAACATATTGATAAACTTACAAAAGAGTTTTTCGAAATCGAGCCGTTGAAAACTTGATTGACCCTAAGAAGATGAATATTGGAATGAAAGGCGTTAAGAAAGTCAGTAGGGGTGGGATTATGATAGAAACAAATACCAACGAAGATATTGATAAACTTATAAAAGAGTTTGTCGAAATCGACCAGTTGAAAAGTTGATTGACCCTAAGCAGTTAAGTATTGGAATAAAAGGCGTAAAGAAAATCAGTAGATGTGAAATTCTGATAAAAATAAACTCCAACGAAGATATTGATAAACTTATAAAAGAGTTTGTCAAAATCGAGCAGTTGAAAAGTTGATTCACCCTAAGCAGTTAAGTATTGGAATAAAAGGCGTTAAGAAAATCAGTAGATGTGAAATTCCGATAGAAACAAATACCAACGAAGATATTGATAAACTTATGAAAGAGTTTGTCGAAATCGAGCAGTTGAAAACCTGATTGACCCTAAGAAGATAAATATTGGAATAAAAGGCGTTAAGGAAGTCAGTAGGGGTGGAATCCTGATAGAAACAAATACCAACGAACATATTGATAAACTTATAAAACAGTTTTTCGAAATCGAGCCGTTGAAAACTTGATTGACCCTAAGAAGATAAATATTGGAATAAAAGGCGTTAAGGAAGTCAGTAGGGGTGGAATCCTGATAGAAACAAATACCTACGAAGATATTGATAAACTTATAAAAGAGTTTGTCGATATCGAGCAGTTGAAAACTTGATTGACCCTAAGTAGATATATACTGGAATAAAAGGCGTTAAGAAAGTCAATAGGGGTGGAATTCGGATAGAAACAAATACCAACGAAGATATTGATGAAGTTATAATATTGTTTGTTGAAATCGAGAAGTTGAAAACTTGATTGATCCTAAGCAGATAAATATTGGAATAAAAAGCGTTAAGAAAGCCAGTAGGGGTGGAATCCTGATAGAAACAAAAACCAATGAAGATATTGACAGAAACAAATACCAACGAACATATTGATAAACTTACAAAAGAGTTTTTCGAAATCGAGCCGTTGAAAACTTGATTGACCCTAAGAAGATAAATATTGGAATAAAAGGCGTTAAGAAAGTCAGTAGGGGTGGAATTCTGATAGAAACAAATACCAACGAAGATATTGATAAACTTATAAAAGAGTTTGTTGAAATCGAGAAGTTGATAACTTGATTGATCCTAAGCAGATAAATATTGGAATAAAAGGCGTTAAGAAAGTCAGTAGGGGTGGAATTCTGATAGAAACGAATACCAACGAAGATATTGATAAACTTATAAAAGAGTTTATAGAAATCGAGAAGTTGAAAACATGATTGACCCTAAGCAGATAAATATTGGAATAAAAGGCGTTAAGAAAAACAGTAGGGGTGGAATTCTGATAGAAACAAATACCAACGAAGATATTGATAAACTTATAATAGAGTTTGTTGAAATCGAGAAGTTGAAAACTTGATTGATCCTAAGCAGATAAATATTGGAATAAAAAGCGTTAAGAAAGTCAATAGGGGTGGAATTCTGTTAGAAACAAATACCAACGAAGATATTG